>VXAK01019498.1:17719-85853 GCA_013399435.1 Arenaria interpres | reverse complement strand
CCGCCGCCCTGAGGCGGCCCTGAGGGGAAGGCGGCGGCCAAGGCGGGAATAGGCCCCCGGTAAAATCTGCGGTGCTGTTAACGCCTCAAAAATGCCCCCTCCCCCGCCGGGACTACCGGCTGGGGGAGCCGCCGGTGGGCGGACGTGGGGCCCCGGCCCCAAGGGGAAAATGNNNCGACTCCCCCCTCGGGAGAATAAGGTGGGGAGGACGGCGCAGGTGTGTTTTTTTTGGTGTTTGTTTGTTTTGTTTGTTTGTTTGTTTGGTGTTTTTTTTCCGGGGTGTTTTCGAGTAATGGGGTGATGGTGGTGAAGGGGTTTTACTTTCGGTCTGAATTTCTGCTCCCACCTTCCTCCTCAACGCCGCCTTTTCGCTACCTGCCCGGTTTCTTTCCACCTCCTCCTCCTCCTCCTCTCTGAGGCGAGGAGGGGGGTTTTCCCGGGAACGGTGNAAAATCTGCGGTGCTGTTAACGCCTCAAAAATGCCCCCTCCCCCGCCGGGACTACCGGCTGGGGGAGCCGCCGGTGGGCGGCCGTGGGGCCCCGGCCCCAAGGGGAAAATGGCGCCGAGGGGCCTGAGGCCACGAAGATGGGGGGCCGGCCGGCCCTTCCCTCACGCCCGTCCGCCTCGTGAAATGGGGTTTGGTCGCCACGGGTGCTGCTATTATTATTATTCGACCCACATTTTGTTTTTTATTATATATATACAAGCCCAATTCCCCAGCCCCTTGGGGTATCCGAAGCCTGCTCCTCCCCTTCCAAAAATCTCCACAGCCCTGTTCGTGATAATATGAGTATGGATGGCTAATATAAACACTAATCTAATCCTTATCGGAAGGATTTTTAGTGCTTGCTGGATATCACAAATATGTAATCCAGGGGAGAATGACATTAGGCTGAAAGTGCGGAGTGCAAAATATGATTTGAATAAAATGATAGGGTGGTATCTAATATTTCCTTTAGGGAGTACTATACTCTGAGCTGTCACAACCGATTGTGTAAATAGACGAGACTGAGGGATGTGATCCTAATCATATTGATGAAACATTCATCTGAAAGACCGAGCGCAACCAGAAGGGACTCACTAGGAATACAATTAAATCCTAATCTGGGGAGGAGGAATCCTCTGCAGGCTTTCCTCTAACCTGCCGCCCTCTCCCCTGTTTTCATTTTGGAGTCAAATAAAATGCAGGGGAGGAAAAGGAAATAAAGCGAGGTGGAGGGCTGGGTGGTGTGTCTGCCTGAAGGACTGTGTTAACACAAGGAGTGCTGGGTGGGAAGAAGGTAAATCTGCAGTCCTGACCCTGCAGATAATAAAAAAATAAAAGCATAACTTTGCTCACAGGGTTAACTACCTGCCTGGGGAGGATTTTCACCTGAGTAGTGTTAACCAGGTGCAGGAGGCCTGTGCATCTGGAGAAGGAGTCTCTCCAACCCAGATTTTAACCACCAGCTTGCATTCCATTTAGTTTCCATCTGCAGCAGGAATTGATTTCTTTCTGATAATATTTATTAGCAAAGGGGTTATTTTCCAAGCACCCCACCTTTCAGTAGTGTAGCGCGCAGGGTGAAATGGCGTCAGGTGGTTTGTCTTCCCTGCATGTGCTGGTAATTGTTTCACACAAAAGAAATACATTAGCTACTGCTATAAGGGGACCAACCTGTTTTGACCATGGTCCCTCAAAAGATGGTCTGAGAAGATGGAATGGGCCAACGTTCCATTTGTGGTTCCTGTCACAGCACTAAAACCAGGCTGGCTGCTTTTCACGATTTCCTGCTTTTGGGGAAGGCATTGAACAGGTGCATTTTCCTAACGCGTACCACGTTTTGGCTTATACCACTAAAATGGATTCAAGCTATGAATTCCTGAATTCACATGATGATGTTTGAAGTTTGGAAAGCAGCCTGTCATCTTCATCCTGCTACTGTTTAAAGTCAGGCTTCCTTTGAGTGTCTAAAACCCAAATCTAATCTCATGTTTTTAGACTTTTTTTAAAGTTAGCCAGTCTTTTATCAGCAAGCTCAGGCAAAGAGCAAGGTTAGTTCCTTCCACTTGGAGTTTTCTCCATGGAAAGAAAGGCTCCAAAGACAACGTTCAGTTGTTCAGTTCTCTTTTAGTGGGGCATGATATCTGTAAATGAGGGAAGGATGCATGGAGTTGAACGTCAGTTAACAAATCTGTAGCAAGGGCTTTGTATAAGTCCATATTCTCTTCTGCTGAAGTATGAGCTCTGCATTTTTATGGTTTACAGAAGGATTCCTACGGTTGAACTAGGCACCGCTAAAGTGGTTGTAACGTAAAGTAGCATCCTTCTAACAGGTTTGGGGATGAAACTTTATGTTAGAGTTCATCTGTACTGTGATTGTGTATACTGAAGGCAAAGGAGTCGTTTATGTTTGTTCCCTGTTTTTCTTACAGCAAGGTTAGATTTTTGTAGTGTAGATGAGGCAGTAGTTGTTAAAATTCATGGAATGGTTATAATCCCATTTGTCCATAAAGCAATACAGTCTATGTAAATTGCTTGGCATAGTTGCAAATTTCCTTTGAGGAAGGAAACAACCCATCTTTATGTTTAACATAAACGATACCCAATACAAAAACTCTAGACTAGACTAATCCTAGACTGTTCCTATAGGAATAACAAGCATACTGTTTTTCAATTCTTCTGTGTTCCTGTTTGATAAATTGGTAGCAATGCTCTGGCTATTCTTCTGGGGAGACAAATTCTTTAGAAAATAACTGGTTTGCAATGTATTAGCACCTGCTTGTTCTTAGTGGTAAATTCTCAATAGCAGAAATGTTACTATTTTCCTCCTCTCACTTCCTATGCCTAGTAACAATATAAAACCATGATATTCCTGCCCTAATGAAGGTATAATTTGAGCAAGGAGATCTCTTAAACTGGTGCTTCAGAAGACATGTCAATGCAAAGAAGACTTTTCAGAAGCTATTCAAAATGGCAGGTAAATTTTATCCTATCTCTTACTCCAGATAGGACAGACAAAGCGTCACCTGTGTAGCCTAGTCTCCACTGATATATTAAATAGCTTATTTTATGGTAGCTTTGTGTTTTATGTCTCAAGATTATTGTTAACCCAGCTCTTCTGTAACTTCTCTCAGCAAAGGCAGGATTGTGCTCTGCTGCCTTTACATTGCAACTCCTTTGCAGGATCATTTGAGAGGAAAGATTAGGTGGGTTTTGTTGTGATTTTGTTGTGTTTTTTTTTTTTTTCCTGGGCGGAAATGCCTTTGATCCAGAAGAAAAATTACAGCAAAATCTGTGACATTTGAATGGTTTTGGTTTTACTCAAAGAAAGAGTAAGGTTCCTAAAGTTTGTGCCAGCAATGATCTGAATAGCAGATAAATCTGCATTGTAAAGCTCCGTTTCAAATGTGCAATATATTTCTCTACTTGATCTGCTTAAATTATGTGTATATAATAAACCTTTGGAAATGCCTGCTGTCAGGATGGGCCAGTGAGTAAGTTTAGTGGATTGGAAGTGAAGACTTGGGTTATTTTTCAGTCAGATCAAGTCTCTAATTCAGTTCACTGTGCAGCAGCAGAAATGCTTATGCTGGCACTCAGCAGAAAGAAGAAAAAGAGCAGAATGTAAGAACGAAAAACTTACATATTCCTGCCAGGGGTGCTGGTGACTACTTCAATCAGTTTAGGCAGTAGTACTCATAATTTTTTTGTTTGTTTGTTTGGTTTTTTTTTGGTTTTTTTTTTTTTTGCTAATGCCTGCGTGGTGAAGCCAGTACTGAAAATTGTGACCGGTTCAGGGACCAGTCTTAAAAGCACTTCAGGAGATTGGTATAAATGCCTTGTCTGGGAAGTGGCGAGGGGACTTTCTGATCTGGTAGAGATAGCACAGTGGTACAGTCACAGCGGAGTAGGATGGAGCATAGGTTTACAGCAGCTCTCATATCCTGCAGCAGCTGTCCATGGGCACACACGCTCCGTGGTTTATTTTGCGGTGCCCTGCCTATGGTTAGGTGCAGTGCTTTCTTGATTTCAACCTTGGGAAGAGAAAGCCATTCCCATAGGTGTGACAAAACATGAGCTCCCTGGTTTTGCTGTGCTGCAAAAGGCTTAATTGTTGTGTAGTGTAATGGAACACCTGAACGCAGGTTCGGCGCACAAAAATTGTGATTATGGTGTGGGTTCAATTTTTGTTTCTGACATTCCCATTGAGTGAGAATCCTTAAGGAGATTCAATTTCCCTGGAAATGGCCTCAAATATTAGGAGTTCCAGAGCAGTGTCTTTGATGAGCAGCTGCAGGAGGGATGCTCTGTGACAGGCTGCTTTCTGTTTCACATTTAGAGTGATCATCTAGAGGAACAAGGGGTGTGTTTGGCTCTAGTACATTACACTAGAAATGAACAAGCAAACAAAAAGTAACAGAGTATTTCACTGGAGAGCTAAAAAAAACAAACAGCACAACCACTGATAGGACTGCTCTGAACTGTGGGGTGACGACTGATTTCTGCTAGACTGGACTGTGGGTGTTTTTGTTAAGTGGCTAAGGTAGTTGCCTGTGCCTCCCCCTGGTCTGAGTTGTACCGAGTCTCTGTAGGGAGGCATGGAGCATGCAAGATGAGAAACGGAGCCCTTCTGGTGTTTTCTCAACCCACCGAGGGACTGGAGATTAAAGCAAAACAAAACAACCCCAAACATGAATCCCTTTTCTTTTTGGTGAGGTATTTTCCAAACCAGGAGTTGAAGGGAAAGCCAAAGCAGCAGCAAACAAGGCAACTTGTGTTCCTCCAGCTATCCACTTCAATCAGATTTGATCTGCATCATTCTCCAGGCTGGTATTAATATTGTTATGCTGAGAAGTGCTAATGGCCGGCCATAATGTTTAAAGGTCACTGAAAAATACTCTATAGAAAGACTTAAAGATTGGCCATAACCACACCTAAAAAAAATCCTGATGGAGACTAAGTGGATTAACTCTCTCTTTTGTCTAACAGCTAAAGCTTTCAGTCTCCTCTATTATAACAGCTACAGAGGTTAATAGCTAGGCCAAAGCATCTCAACTTTTATGGTGTATCTTTACTGAAGATGAAGGGTGAAGCTATGGGAGGGGGTTTGAGCTGATTTAAGGTTCCACTTAGTGCTGAGAGCAGAGAAAGGTACTTATCTTCCCTTAGCCTTTCCTTTTTATGTTTGGCTTGGGGATTCACTTCTTACCTTGTACCAGATGTGGGGCTCATCAAACCCTTTGTGTGAGTCGATTCATTTTACAGACCTGGCAGAAAACACATCCAGGAGAAAAGGACAATGGCATTCTCCTGGGTTCACGAGTTGACTAGGCTCAACTAAGACCCAATAAGAGTCAGAGACAGTGCAAAGGAGAAGGCAGGATTACGTGGCCAGGACTGGTGGAGAAGGGAGTTGCAAGCAAACCCCCAGAGACTGTAGGAAGAGAGACAGAGGGCAGGATTTGGCTTTGGTATAACCTTATGTTGATTTAATTTGTGGAATTGTGAAATTGCGACTTTATCATTCAAAGAGACAAAACACTCTCCTTCAGATTAAATGGTGTTTCCCCAGGCTGTTGGGATAAATGTTTCATTACTGCCTTTCTGTTCCTTCTGAGTGTCCAGAAAGGCCAAGGTCTCTGGGAAACAATTGCAAAGCCGTTCACTGTGTCATGGCTTTAAGAAAAGTGGGATGATCGGGTAGAAGGAGGTGACTGAGTACACACTAATGTGGATATCACTTGAGGTGTGTGACCTTTCTTGTGCAGGCTGGTGACCTTACTATATAGTCATGTTCACCCAAATTTACCTCTGCAATGAATGACATGCCTCTCAGGATAGTTTCCTAGGGCTAATTTGGGAACAAGGAGATATGTGTTAGTAATTAAGATTAGATATTAAGCAGCCACAATACCCAACTGCAGGAAAGGCACTCTATAAACTGAAAATAATAAAAAAGGTAAAACTGAAATAAATGGACAGGCCTGCAGTGCTACTTGGAAGAACCCAAGTTGTGATCTAAATTCTGTAACACTAAATTTCAAAGGGAACATTGCAAAAGTGAAAACAACTGAAACTGGTTTATGATATTAACAAATTATTATTTAAATTTCATTTTACTAACCCTCTATCTACCTTTGTCGGTAGGGAAGAATTGCCTCTGAAGCAGATATTTTTACAATTTTAGGGAGACCTTCCCTTTCTCTTCCTCTTCTCATTATAATTTCTCTTTTCTGAGACCTGCATATCTCTAGCTAGGACAAATATAATAGAAAATTATTTGACTGGTAAAATATCCCTTGCCTGTGAGAAAACGTCTCTTTTATCACTTGGAGGAAGCTACAGTTGGAGAAAGCTACAATCCAGTATGTGAGTAGGGAGTTGTGCTATGAGGAGTAATTTGAGAATCTAGAAGGCTGTTATTAGGGACTGGCTGATTGAGACACGATACATAATATGCTACATGGGCAACGATGTGTTTGTTCACTGTCATCTCTCAGGACACTTGGAATCTCCAGCCAACAGTAATTGAAAGGAGAGAGAGGTGAGTGTCGAATTGTGTGGTGGTCATGCATCCAGTTTAAGTGGCTTGCAAAAATCTTTGTCTCATTTCAACAAAACAATGAGTGCATTTAGGATCAGAGGGCTATAATTCTTCAGTCTTAAAAAACCCCAAACATTAAGGATCCTTTGTTCTTGACCTGGTGTTGCAAAACTATTGGTTCAGGAAGTGACACGTAGTTGTGGCTGGGTCTAGGTAAGTTTACAGAGATCTCTCACTATAGGTGTATCGGTAGCTATAGAAATATTCCAAGATACAGGTGAAAGTTATATTTGTATTGCCTTTTTGCTGCTTGCTCTGAAGAAGATCTGGACAGATCAGGACAGACAGCAGTCAGGACAGATGTTCCTCCTAAGAAGAGGGGAGGGTTTTATAAACCATTGTTATCAAACTCAGCACTGGAATTGGGGCTAGAAACTCTGTGAAGCTCCAGGCTAAACACGTAAGTCTCAAATGAGAACTTTGGTAAGACAAACAATTATAAACAGTCATGAGTTAGAGGCAAAATTATAGCTTGTTTAAGTTCATTAGAACCCGCAGAAGAATTCTTTTTGGAGGAAAGGGAAGGAAGCTCACTGTCTGCATGGTAGCACTTACAGAAATTTGCAAAACTTCAGGGTGTCTGACGTAACTGGAGACAAGAGCTGAGCCTAAGAGACTAAGCCCACTCCTGCTCATACCTTTGATATACTTTCTTCTTGTGTTTGAACTCAGGAGTAAGGAGCTTTTTATTCATCCATGCTGGCCTTTCCCCATGCTTCCTTGACTTCCTGCACGCGGGAATTGGCTGTCTTGTGCTTTGAGGAGGTTGTCCTTGAAGATCAGTCAGCTCTCACAGGCTTTCTTTTTACCTTCCACAGTGGTCTTCCATGAGATTCTACCAGGAAGATCCCCGAACAAGACAAATTCTGCTTTCCAAACTCCCAGCTTGTAATTGTACTATTTATCTTTCTTATGGCTGCCCTTTACATCCCATACTTATTTTGTATAAGAAGTCTGGAAGACTCATCAGTCACCTGCATCAAAAAAATGACCTGTTGTGGTCTGGGCCAGAATGGCTACTGAAACAAGCGACAAATGCAGCTTCTCACAGAAGCCACCCCCGTAGACCCCTCCTACCAAAACCTTGCCACACAAATCCAACACACGATCCATTGCAGCAATCCAGCCATGTGGGCTACCCCACTGCGATTCTGTAATCCCTGTGAGATGCCACCAAGCAGTCTCTTCTGCAGTTGGTTTCAGATCCCAGGCACCTTCTTTAGGTACTTCTGGGATCAGCATTGGAGGGCACACTAGGCTCTCATTATTAAGCACTGAGTGCAGAAAAGAGAGAGGAAGACACCAAATAAAGGTCTCAGCTGACTGAGAAAGGTCAGTTGAAGAGCAATGTGAAGATGTGATACCCATCGAACAAAGCCTGGTGAAAGAACGTTACCTTTCAAGACTGAATGGAAAAGCTTTTATCAAGAAAAATGATTTCATGGAAACGTAGTGGTTTATGTCACGTGCTTCTATCACCTTTTTCAATCCGATGTCAAGTGCCCTAAACCCAGGATTGTTGTTTTATGGATCTATGACTATAGAGACTGTTTCCATTTTAAAGGAGAACTGTTGGTAATTGCCTGCAAGTCATGCTCAATCCTTAGTCACATAATTATCAGCATCACCATGTGTGTTTGATATGGCATGAATTTTGCATGGTATTATTATTTTTCATAAGCAAAATGCACCTTCAATTTATATTTTGCCACTTCATGGAAAAATCACAGAATGCTGTGAGGTTTATAAATTATTATAAATTGGAAATCATTACAGCCATAATCAGTGTATTATGCTATAGTATCAGAAAACTAATACCAAGAAAACCTTTTATTGAACCAATACTTTAAATTGCTGAAAAATGTCAAAGTAAAGATAAAAGCTGCCGATCTCTCTGGTAAGTAAGTGTATTATATTAACCATACTTGAAATCCCATTGAAGTTTCTTTAGAAATACAGTAGCCTCCTGCAGCAGTTGCTCCAAAGTCACATGTAATACAACGAACAAGGCAGGAGTTGCGCTTTCTTTTAAACTGATACATTCCGGTATCATGTCTGAGTAGAAAAACCTTGCTTATGGGATTAAATGATCTGAATTCCAAGCAAGAAGGTTTTCACTCTGTATTTTTTCCAAAAGGGCCTGAAATGTTTCAGATCAAATGACATTGAATGCTTTGTACCACTGTAGATTTTTGTGGCAGAGCCTGATTTTATGACCTCAGCCTACTGCTGTAAGAGCGTATTTAGCTTGCTGCCTTATGACAGTACTCATGGGCAAACAGTATCGTTTCGTTGCTGTTTATTAAGAGCAGCGTTACATGTGATAACGAAACTTTCACTGAAGTGGATGGTAGGAGCTGGCCCAGTGGTTCCTGTGTCTGCTTTCCACTGTTCCTTCTGTATAGCGTTCTGACACTTTCCAATGCTTCCATTCCAAACGAGCGATGCCCTGTTCGTTTCTAGTACAGTCCTGAACATCTGTTGCCTTTTACTGTGGATCAGACAAAATCATTGGGCTCCTGAACTCTGAAGGCGGTTTATGCTTTTCTCAGAGATGGTTCTGAGTAGGTCAGGTACCTTCCCTGCCTCAGCTCCTGATTAAAATGTTTGACGTAAATCCCTAAGGCTGGGTCTGGGTCTGCAAAGAGGGCGTTGGGTACAGGGTGTTGAAAAAAAGAACTGACTGCAGCAAAAATCAAATGGTCAGCGCTTCCCAGGGACAGGCCCTTGAGCTGTAGCATTTAAATGCCAAATCAGAGCTTTTCTCTTGTTGTTTCCACAAAATGAGGTCCAGTTCTGCAGCATGATGCCCAGCGCAGGGTCAGGTCAGGAGGAAGTGTGAAGGAGTTGCATATGGATTCTCTTTGCTAATGCAGGGCCTCTGGCCCTGTTACATACCATTTGTGTATGTCTGCTCTGAGCTTCCTCTCAGCCCTTGAGCTGAAAGCTTCCAGGCCCATGAGGAGCCGCTTCAACTGTACACAGTGTTTCTCACTGCCCTAGCTTGCTTCATATTAAATTATGCTCCATGACACGTTGATAATAATCTCCAAATTGTGTTGCTGTTCCTAACTTTTAAGAATTACCATGTCACTTCACACAGAACAACCCTTACTAGGAAGCTCTCCCCAGTGTGGAGGAAAGTTTCAGGTCACAGCCTTGAGGAACACGCCTGACTTTGTAAGCATGTACCCCTCCTACCTAGCTTCAGTGTGCAACTTCAGTGTAGCAACTCTGACCGGGTTTGCAGACTTGTTTTTTGGTCTCACGACTCTAGCACTTCTGATTGCAAATGTGATGCTTAAAACATACCCCATTTGATTTAGTAATGGTTACGGACCATCTAGCATACTCCTCAACATGCCAAGGGTGTGTATTTATACATGAAGCGTAATGACTTGGCATGCAATCTTTCAGATGCAATCTGAAAAAGGCAAATAAAGGAGTATGGGTAGGAGAAAGATAGAGCTACTCTGGAGACACAAGTATGAAAAGTTTTCCAGTAGAAGTAGCATACTGGCTGGAATCAGGCTTTCCGAAGCCTTCTGGCTAGGTAAGAGGGACAGGGTCACACAGGCCCAGCTATGGCAGATAGCTGCACGCTGAGTAGCACTTACCGGTATAAGGAGTCTCACTGAATGCTATTTATTCATGCATCCCCATTGAAGTTAATATGAGTAGAATATGTTGAATTTAGCCCTAGGTTAGTAACATAAAATTTTAGCTCTTTAAAAGGGATCTGAATGGAGAGGTACGGTCCAATGCTGCACTGGCTCTGAGACTTTGTTGGTTTGAGGGGATTTGGGATTTTTGTTTTGACAGAATTTTTTTTTGGTGTGGGGGATGGTTGGGGGAAGAACATCAGATTATTTTTCTTACAAATCTAATAAGAAAAGAATTAGTCTAGAAGAGGGGAAAAAGAATCTGCTCCCTTAGATGCTAGCTAAGGTGCTGCCTTATTCCTCTAAGACGTGGAGCTTTCATGTGTTATATTACGTAGTAGTCCCCCAAAAAGACGCATATCTTTTGCCTGGGGTGAGCAACTCCTGAGATTTCTGAAGTCAGGCTAGTACATTAACACCTTAGATTTAGGTAGCACACGGCTACAAGCAAATGTCTTTGGATGATAGAAGCAAATCAGACACTGCTTTTGTATGTCACGAGGGATTATTCTATTTTAGTGCTATGCCCTTTGGCTTTACAAATGCACCTGTAGTGCTCCTGTGGTTAGTGCAAAGAATCTTGGTAGAATTAATTTACTATAGTTGTTTTGTCTTTGTAAATAGCAAATGTTAGAACTGGCTATACACAAACAGCTTTTCAAACCTCACATGTATTGTTTGCAGCAGTTCATGGATAGGGAAGGCTTCTGTTCTTTAATGCTAGCACAAGGCTCAGCAATGTACTTTTCCATTCACAAAAGGTGATTTTTGTGGAAGTAGGAGGAATTTATGGCTGTGTTGGGGCATAAAGATGGTAGGAGATAAATTCTTGGAAATCTAAAGGTAGGTCACCGGATACAGATTCCAGCTGTGCCATTATGGATCCGAAAAAATCTCATCTGATTTCATGTAATCTGCTGTGTTTTTTTTTTTTTATTGGAATAAATGGCTCTGAGAACTCATGGTATTTACAGGGCACTGTCATCATACAGTAGCAAGCTATTAAGTATTATCTGGCATTTCAGGAACAGATATATTGGTCTGTCAAATACTGTGGCAAATAATTGTCCTTTTGAATCTTTCAAGGAGCTAAATGTTCGTAATGTCAAGGTTTTAATTTTACCAATATCCCCTACAGAGATGTTTTTTTAGAACATCCCTCCCCCCAATTTCGACAGTTTTGTGGTTGGTTTTGTTTATTTGTTTGTTTGTTTGCTTTTTACATGGCATAAAGATGGTAGCATGTGTCCTGATATTAGATGAAGTGTGCTGGAACACTCACTGTGCTTGTTGTGGTCCAAATCTGCTAAACAGCAACAGAAGACACACATGTAAAAGCAAAGAAGAAACAACAGGAAAGAGAGAGATTGTGATTTGTAATAAGACTAGATGGCTTTCTAATAATCTTCCTATTATAGAAAAGCAAATTCAGCATATGAGTTTATTAGATGTTCTGAGACCTGGCGAATTTTAGTCAAGCTGCTGAAGTCATAGAGTTTTAGCTGCCTTTTAAACCTGAATCTTCTAGGAGAAGACTGCATAAAATAGCCTTACCTAAGCCAGGATGTCGGGTTTTTTGTTTCGTTTGGTTTGTTTTTTGGTACTGTAGGGATTGGAAAAAGCTGGGCAAAGAAAGAAAAGGAGTTACAAGAAAGGTGTTAAGAGCTGGAAAGTACTTGGAAATTTCATGCTTTGGATGTGTTAGCATTTAGATGAAGATGGTGGGGAGGTAGGCTGGAGACCCAGCCTATTTTGTCAGGCCATCTCTCAGGACCAGTAACGGTATGGGTTGCTGGGTGTCAAGGTGGATCATAGGAACATAGTGGTTATATGGCATTAGGCCAAAAGTCTGTCTTTTCTGGTGTGTTGTCACCAGAGTGCTAATAGCAGAATATGAGAATAAGATATGTTACAGCAATCAGCTTTAAGGATTTCCTGAGTTATTTCTGGACTGTCATGCTTAAAATTTCCTTGATGTGTGTTAATCCTTTAAGTAACTCTCATTCCCCGTAGGAACCCCTTAAATTCTGCAGTCTGACATTGCAGTGGCTTGGTTGCAGATTTCTCCACTGGAAATCTCAACCCATGTTGCTGAGATTCGTTCTTTTCAAATCACTTCTATTAATCATCAGTGCCAAATGAAAAGCACTCCAAAAGTGCAAGTGGGATTTGCTTATTCTCTTATTATTTGGTTTACCAGGAATGGCCCCTCCAGTGCCTGATTTTAAATATTCTTTTCATCTTCTAATTTTTCCCATCCTAAACTTCTTTTTGCTAAGTAGCCTTCACATCCACTCAGTGCTTGAGTCAAATCAGAACATAAATATAATTGTATGTAACATACTTCTCTTTGTTTCCAGAGCTGCAGACCTCAGGTGCTTTGAGGTACTCAGCTAGGACAAGAGTTACAAGTGGACCGACATGCTAGTAAGTTTATAATACCCTTAATCACAATCTGCTTTCTTCCAGTTGTCCTGTGGATATCTAGGAGGTTTCTGTTTGTCAGTATAACCTAAATATTTGCATTACTACAAGCACAGGCTTTGCCTTTCAATGGCATGAACTGGGATTGAAACAAACAAACAAACAAAAGATAGTTTCTCTGACTTCAGCTCTCTGGGCACGTGGGTAAACCACAACTGTCAAATTTTATTCATGTTTGGAGCTGGGATAAACTCTGCAAGGTATATTTTACCCCAGAGCAATCAGTCTGTGCAAGGTGGTACCAGTGCAACATGTCAGCACATGCAGCTGTGTGTGCTACCAGCCTGGGTGAGAAGAGAAAGACTCTTCACTCAGGAATAGAGTCGTTTCGAGCCCATTTCGGCAGATGAACAGCTTGCTGGGCTGAGGCACTCCGCCCTGATGCGTGTGGCTACAGTGCCCTCTTGTGAGAGTGAGCGCCGGTAAACAGCAGCTGATTCAAAAGGTCTTTATCTTAAAACACCTGGCTGCCAGAGAAGGAACGAAACAGAAGAGAAATTCCTCCTCCTGCTCTGGCCTTGTGCAGTTGTGTTTTAGTCACCAACAATTTGTTTGGTTCTGTGATGTGATGCAAATATAAGGACAGCCTTTGGGCTTTTACAGCTTAAAATGTGCTTTGTATTCTGCTAGTATTTTGGCATTAGCTGGAAAATGAACACCTACTATTTCTGTTGTGGTGATGCCCACAGGACTCGTTATGGACAGGAGCTCCTGGATGTGCTAGATGCTGTCTCCAGACTCAGAACTCTTGTGGGGCTTTAATTGTGTAGGAAAAGTAAGTAACCCAAAGTGGCTATTCTTTCGCAGGAATAAAGACAGAAGTTTCCTCCTCCACCCACTCCAAACTTGTCAGCTGCATTTCTTCTGCCTCTGAAATTAGAGAGACTGAACTAATAAGTCTTGATTGGAAAAAAGAAGAAAACTTCAAAGGAAGAAAGGGCACAGTGATCAGAACTAAGTGAGCAGGACAGACCCAGGAGGGTTTTGACACGTTATCATTTGAAAATGGCAAAGCAAAAATCTGCTGCGACCACAGTGTTTCAAGATTACTGTAAGCCAAGAAAAATACCTGCCTATGCAAATAAGTTTAACCATGACATAGAAAATTCAGGGGATGATCAAATGCTTTTTGATTATTCTAAAATTATAGCTACCCTTTTGAGGGTATAATTCTTGACAATACTCTGGGAAGTGTAAGTGACAACTAAGCAAGAAAATTATCATTGTATTACCAAGATTTAAAGTGTGTAAGCAAGAATGTCATAGCATTAAAAAAAGAAAAATCCAAACCTAGTTTCTCAATAGAGGCTATTGAAGTGTATAAACCTAGAAAAAGAAGGACCTGGCACAAGTTTTTCCAAGTGTTTGGGTACTTTGACTTCAGTTGAAGTCCACAGGTAGAGGAAACATGCAGTGTCTCTGCAGTCAATGAAAAAGCAGACTGTTGGGCTTTTGTTTTGTTTGTTGTATTTTTTTTTTCCTACTGTGCTTTTCTCTGTTTAGCATGTGGATTGAGAAACCCATGTCTGTCTCATGTTAAACATTCTATTGCAAACATTTGCTTTTGATGTAATAAGCTGTGAGAATTCCACCCTAACTTTATTTGATTGAGAGTCCACAGAGGAGAGGCTGGAGAGAGATACACAAATGAGGGGAGAGCTGGTAAGGTGAAATGCAAACTGAATTGAGCCACACAGAAAGGAGCAGAGAAACGGGAGGGAGGGAAATGGTGGTATCTGAGTAGAAAATAGGTGCCAGAGGACCTGTATGAAAGTAACTGGGAGCAGAATTTAGCTGTTAAAACGCTGTCGTCCTGCACCTGTCTTCCAGTCCTGTTGGTGTGTCCCATCACATTCTCCAGTCTGTCCTTACTGCCTCTTATTGGTCCTTACTGGGCACTAGGCTTGTACTTGCAAATACCATCACCAGCCCTTAAGCTAGAGCAATGGGAGATTCAGCTGGAGTTGTGGAAACACCATGTCTTCTCGCTTACTGAAGTAGACAATTCTCATAGGTTAGAGCCCTGTGGCAGAAAGGAAGTGAGTGCGCCATAAAACTAGTTCATTCACTGCTTTGCTTTGGTTTAATAAAGATAGGCTTTGTTTACTAGCCAAATGCAAGACATTAACCCAGTTAATAATTACCTTCAATATCACAAATTTGCCTTAAGTTAGTCTTTTTCATCCAAGGGTCCAATTGATTAAATACCAGTGTTGCTCTGCAACACAAAAATGTGAAAATGTATTTTTTTACATTCCATACTTACTGGATCATATTTCTTCCGCCTTAAATACACTGATCATACGCACACAAGATACTGGCAAAGCCTATGCCTCCTGAGGGTTATCCTGAAGACCAGGCTTGCTTACTTGTGAAGTACAAAGGTGTAAGGGTTGATTTGAGCTCTGATTCTCCTGGGATAGTGCTGAAGCTGCAACACCTTCCTACAGAGTGCATCACCAGGAGGTTCAACTCTTCAATAAATACATGTATTTTTTTTTTTTTGCAGATGATTGAAGTGCTTCCACATATTTCCAGCTGCAGTGCTTTTTTATCCAAGCATGTGGTTGTAAACTTACAAGAATTTTTTGGAGGTTTCATCATTTCTGTGAAGTATTTGCCATTTGGCAGGTGAACTTTCATATGTCTGAGAAGTTTTCGTATTTCAACTACAGGATCATCAGTGCCTACGTGGACACATGGATTCTTGGCTGCTGTTGAAATCAAAGCAGAGTTGCGTGTAGCAGCTGGAAGCCTTTGCTTTTCACAAAAGCAAAGCGATAGCCAGGTTGTCCATTTTGCTCTTCACGGTGGATACTGGCTCCAGCTGGAATAGGAAGGAGCTCAGCAGGATCCAGGAGCTCCTGTCCCACGCAGGAGAACCAGGGGTGCGGTGGACTAAGCTGTCGCTCTGAGCACCTTGCAGCTCTGTGAGAATTCAGCTCATAGAGCAGTCAGCTCCGGAGGACCCCAGCCCCAGCAGGGAGCAAGTGAACACCTTTGCCTATGAAGAAGGCTCATGCCAGCTGATGCATGGCTGAATGACAGCACAGCTGCAGGTACTGCTCAGAGACAAGAGCTATCAGTCTCCAGAAGGCTGCAGAGTCTGAATATAGGTATCCTGTAAAACTATGAAGGTGACTAAAAGCATGTTTGATCGCCTTAGATCCACTGATGTTTCAAGTCCCGCCTGCTCTGTTGGAGTACGGCCCTGGGGGATCGCACTTAACAGAAAAGTTGTCTCCAAACACAGTTGAACACAGTTCTGCAGGTTCTGGGACATGCAGTGATACCATTACACTTTGTGGCTGCACTCTTTCAACTAACTCTGTGTTTGTTTGGGAGGATGTGGGTAAATAGTCCATGAAAAAGCAGAGGCTATAATGTAAATGGGCCTGGAGTTCATCTCTTGACATACGTTTTTTTGAGCTCATATTAATAGCTTCTGTTAGCAACATGCCCAGGTTGGAGAAGCTGCAATACCCAGGGGTAATAAACCAGAGGATTTAAGAATGCTAGTTGGCATTCTACAAGTTAGCTCTAAGCTGAGAGTTGGTGGCTGCTGGAAAAAACAGGGCTTTTCTTTTGGAGTGAGTGAATGGTACCTACAAACCATGTATTTACAAAGCGCTCAACATCTGCAGCTCTGCTTGATTTCAGTAGGTCAGGGAGCAAACACTGGTCATTCTCATTTATCTGGACTAGGTGGTCCTTTATTTGCAAGGAGAGTGAGTTTTAACAAGGTTATTCTATTTAGATGAAAAATGATCCCTTCATGGCAGGCTTAAGGGCCTATTTAATATGCATTGATCTTTGTGTATGTGAATACAGGATACAAGCTAGAGCTGTTCAACCCAGTTTTTGGGTTTTTTCTAAGGCAAAAGATAATTGAGAATAGGCAGAAGTGGGATGAGACGGCAATGGTAGATGTGACTTTCACAGACAACAGAGGGCGAAAATATTAGACGAAGATGACTGTTCCCAGAGGTGTGGTGAGGAAAGGAAGGTGGAGGTACTTTTATCAGGTCAGTGCTTCCTGCAGACTCTTGACTGTACTAGTATTTGCTTTCTTGCATGGACTTAAGTCTATGCAGGCTCAGTAACATTCTGTTAGTAGATGAAGTATTTGGACATTGTCCTGTAGCACTGAATAAAATAGATTATTCAGAGTTTGAAAAATTATTTTATTGTCATTCAATGAAAGAGAACATGTAACATAAAGAAACGACATTTGTGTACAAAAAATATCAAAGGTATCCCTTTCAAATTTGGATCTTTTGTATTTACCATTTCTTGTACTTCCACCAGAGGGCAGGTTTGTGTCACAAAACCTATTTGCTCTGGTTCTTCACCAGTCACGTTCAATCCTCGGGAAAAAAGTGTCTTATTCTGAGGTTATTTTCCTTGAAAACTAAATATTTATTATTTTTTTTTAGAAAAAAATTAAAAAAGATAGATGTAATCCTATTGGTGATCATGAAGATTCCTAAAAACCTGTTCCCCAAACACATTCCTCTCATTCTCTAAAATTGTTGTGAAATTGTCATTGGTTCATTTCTCCCAGTGCATTTCTTCCCTGTTTCTATAATATTGGAATATCTAAGATGTTTTGGCATTGGCTTCATGTGAAGACAACCAAGGGATGTACTTACTGTTGCAGACATAAAAAAAGGTGGTGTTCTGTTAGTTAGGTAGCATAAAATACTGTTGTACCAGCAAAATGCAAATATAATTAAGGCCTGGAGGCTAAAAATGGTAAAAATTTTATAATCCTGGTATGCAAAACACTGAGGGAAAAAATCAGGTGGTTGCATCATGGTAACAAGCCCCAGCAGGGTTAACCACATGCCCATGTTTGTGTAATTCTCAATGCCATTTTGGTTTCAAAGTGACATGTTGTGGCAGTGCCAGAACGGGACGTTCTGAAGCGAAGGAGGTGAGTGCTTTTCTAATTCATGTGTCATCCCCCAGAATCCTGTTCTTTCTGCTGCAACTACTTCACCCCGTGTGGCTTTGGTGTGAATCAACAGGACAGTTTGAACTCATCAGTGGATGCACCAGCTTTTGCTTCTGCTCCTTAGTGTCTCGCCACTGCTTATTTTGTCTTCTATGTGGTTTCGAGTTTTGGATTTTACTTTTTTTTTTCCAATTGTCACTTTGCATACTGAAAATACACATATTTTGCAGGCATTTATACCCATTAGCCGGTGTTGCTGTTCACTTTACTGTCTGCTATACAAACACACACTAATGCTCTTAAAACAAATTGCATTTCTTTTCATGCGCTATGTTTTAGATTTGTGTAATTTTGAAAAGTATGGACTAACACAATTGTACTGTACTCATCATTATAATCTAATGTTTTGACAGTCACTGTGAAATACCACAAGTGTAGTCTACCGCCAACAAGCTGTGCACTGCTGCGTTAGAGGCTTTTATTCAACAGTGTTATCCAGGATGGTGCCTCTTCCTCACCTTCAAGCTGGCTTTGTAGTTTCACATTGTCTGTTCTTACAGGGATGGCAGCATTTTCCTTTGCATTTGGAAATCAGCTCTCACTCCCCCCCCAGTCTAAACATTATTATTAAGTTTACTGTCTGGATGATTCAGTAGTATCTAAGGAGAGAGTGAACTTCATCAAGTCAGGAAGCATAGCCTTCACTTAACTGGTGAAATGTTAACAAGGACTCTTAACAGCCTCCAGCTTATAACTGGCGTGGCCAATATTGAACCCAGGTCTCCAAAGGTGGAAGACTAGAAAAACTGGCCCTGGGGACAGATACCTCTTCTAACTCCCATCACATTTCTAATAGTTACTAGGGCAGAATAATTTTTCATGACCTTTGGATTGTCCCATTACCACAACATAATCTAACTGTGCAAGCTTTGCAAAGGTCACTGTAAAAATAAAAATAATTCCTGCTGTGATCCATACCCTCAAACACAAAGGAAAAGAAATATCTTAATAAATGTAGTGACATTTGCACTATAGGGCACAGTGCAAAGATCATGAACCATTATTCTGCACTAGTAATAATGTCACCTTTTTATTCTTGCCCAGTGGTTAGTGTATGACATTTGTGCTCACAGGGAAATTTCTGTGAATATCAGTAACTTAAAATGCATTGCCTCAAGTACCTGTCATTCTACCATTGAAGTCAATGAAAGCTTTAGCATTTGCTTACCAGTAACTGGCAATAGGACTGACCCAGTGTTCCTCATGATCAACATTGAGACAGTTTTGAAGTGGGTTTGGTGTGGGTTTTTTTTCCCATTAAAAAGTGTTGATTCATTGGATGCCTGATGAAACATGTTTCTGAAAAGATTATAACAGGTCATTTTATTATATCCATGAGAATTGCCATAACTGTACTTGTAGAAGGCAGATGATATGATGAGTCTTTTTTTGAAAAAAATGTAAGTCCTAATACTCCTTGGTACTTGTGCAATGATTTATGACTTGGGAGACAGTTGTTACCCAATATTTCTTCACGACATTCTTATGTGATAGGTAAATAGCTGATAGCTGTTCCCTCTATTTCTCAAAGAGAAATAGATTAATTCAGAATTTTGTGACAGAGATTACTGGAATGATATGACTGAATCTACAAAATTCTTAATAATAATGAAAGTCTGAGTTTCACAGGTCTGGAAGTTCTTGGTTTTGTCCAATAGACTCTGGTTCTTATGCTAGTTATTGCAAATGCCCTGAAGCCGATTTTTTTTTTTTTTAAAGCTAAATTATGTCAGCCTTGATCAATCTCTATGAGATTATGACTGAACTCTTGGAAGGAGGAGCTGGAGAGTTTATATGGAACTGCAATCCATGTTGGCATTGGCCCCTGTCTAGAAACACACCTTAGCAATCAATATTTTTAATGTACCTCTGATAACATTTACAGGTCTGAGAAGAACTGCACCCCTCCTTGTGTGTTAAGGAGAAGCCTATTTGACAGAAAGGAGGTATTTGAAAATTCAGTCAATGGTAATATCACTTTATTAACTGTTTTGGATAACATGGTGGCTGCCTCTAGTCTGTCTCCACTGTGGAGGAGATAAATGTTTCCTTCCTCAGCCTCAGTATGCGCCTGTATCAGAGCAAAATACATCACCAGTTCTGAGGGAGGTGCACAGGCTGTTATTTCTTAAGAGCTTGTGGTGAGTAAAATTGTCCCCAGCTGCAGGGGATGGTTTGTGTTTACGACTTGAGGAAGAAGGCAGCATTGTATCATCCCATGTGCCGCCTCCTGATTTATTCTCAACCATGTGCCGCAGCCAGGCTTGTGATGGGGGATGTTTTCCGGTGCAGTGGGTTGTGTGGGTAGAAGAGGGGCCCGGGCTGATCAGGTGCATCCAAGTAGTAGGACTTTGTTGAACATGGGAACTCAGTAGGTGGGACCTGGTGGCAAAAGAACTGTAGCCTCTTTGACGGTGTGATCCACTAAGCTCACCTCAGCTGTCATGCCAGCCTGTGGCTCTGTCTTGAACATGAAGTTTAACCCTGGCTTCAGACAAACGTGAAGTGGAAACCACTTGTGTGAGCCAGCGTGTCCAGTACGTGAGACTGAGCAAATTCAGTAGTACAGGGCTAATGTTCAAGGTGCACTCCAGAGAGCTGGGGCAAAGACGGGGTCTGCTTCTCAACGGGCTAGCCACTAAACAGCACGGTCTGATCCTATCCTTATTTTCCTGCTCCTTGTCCAGGCCAGGAGAGCAGACAGGCTTGCATAGTCTGTAAACAGCTGAGTACAATTTTTCCTGTGGGTGGTAGTATTTAGAAAGTGTCCCGCCTTGCTGCTTTCAGATTGCTATCGCCCTCCCCTGATGGGATTAGGAGCCTGGCTTCACAGGCATTGCCTGATCCAGCTGGCTCTCATGGGGATGAGGCGGGTGGGTAGTGGTGAGAAAAGGGCGATGACTTTGTAGCTGTGCTAGTAATCTTTGCTTGGGGGAGGGGAGTGAGGGGAAGACATGGGAACAGAGTAAAAAGTTGTAATTCTCACCCATAGCGGGAATTCCTTTAAACATTTGAAGGAAATTATCAGGGAGCAGACATCAGTCCTGCTTTTCTGACTCATTGTCATGTTTTCAGACAGCATTCCCCTCCAGTCTCCTGCTGCCTGTAGTACTGCTGCCTCAACTTATTTCTGTACAGAATTATCACAAGAATTTTTCTTTTTGAAAAATATAATTAAAGAATTAATGTTGTAACACATGAAGTTTTGAAATGTACTGCAATAATTAAGAAAATTAACTCTTCTTTTTAAAAAAATAAAAAGCAACAACACTCAAGTTATTTACAACCTGGATGATTAGAAGTGCTCTCATAGGCACTTCTTTCAGAAGAGTCTGCCCTTCTCTCTCAGATGGTCTTGTTGCAGGGTGCCTACAGAGGGGGATAAAGCACAGTTTGACCTTATAATGAATGGTTAACTGGCTTGCTCCTCTCCCTAGATTTGGAGGAAGGAAGGAAGACCCACAAAAGAGCCGGAATAAACGGAAGAGTGGTCTGTGAGGTACCAAACTCTGTGTGTTTTCTTCTGTATCTGCTTGCTAACTTTGTTACTAGTGTGCTGTTTGGGAGTATTGAGGGACAGGCACCTGCCCCTTTCCGAGCAGAGCCTGGAGTTGAAAAGCTGGTATGACTTTGCAGTATATCCTTATGAAAACTGCTGTGAAGACCGATTCTGCCACAGGTACTTTTGAAAGCTTAACTTCTCGTGTCTTCAGCGGCAGCCACAACTACTTTCGGTTCTGGATCCAGAGTTTTAAGGATCAGCTTAGTCAGCAAGTGAAACTCAGTCTTCTCATTGGACAGCCTTTAATTAGACATGTGTAGATATATAAATGCATAGATTATCTACTACCTCCTACTTCAAATGTCTCACTGAAATTAATGAGGTTATTCAAAGAATAAACTATGAGTAATAATGAATAATATTAATACTCAGCATGACTAATAGTGGTAGGAGGGAGAGTCTTAATGACTTAGACAAGGAGGGTCTGCTGGAAGTCAGCATCTGATTTGCACAAACAATTCCTTTTCTGAGTGGTGAAGCTGTTTCTCACTTGGTACCGTCATTAAATTACAGCCCCCATTTTATCGAAGACCTCTTGATCTCTGTCTTTATGCCTTTCTCAAGGCATAGATTACATGTGTGGCAGAAAATGAGTCATGCCTAGGCAGTTGGTCTGCTGATCCCATTTCTGTTTAGTTTTAGCATAGTCTACATCTTTGCAGTGATTTTTTATTTAGAGATCATGTTTCAAAAAGCCTGTGACAAAGCTCCTCACAAGAATCTTTTTTTCATTTAACGTGGGAGGGACGCCGTGAGATGCAGAACTGGTTAAGCAATAAGAAAAAAGCAGAATGAGATCATATTTTGAAACAGTTAACGGTTTCTGGTGCAGTGCCTCAGAGTCTATCTAATGCTAAGCCATATTGTTACATTTTGCTGTGTATGAAGGATCTAGAAGAGTGGAAAAACGGATGTAAAATTAACAGAGAAAAGCAACATTCATGAAAGTTTTTAGAAGAACAAAGCATGAAATTGTTTTCCCTGATATGGGGTGTTAGATGGCCAGCTCTCCAAAGATGTTGCTGAATTTCTGAAGTCACTAAACATACTGGTGTACCTGTATTACTGTAGAGTGATACATGGTAAAATATAATCTGCTGCCATTCTGTTCCTCCTTACTATAATTGCAAGTTTTGGGGGAAAGACCTGCAGAGTAAATTAGGTTGGGATGGGGAACGAAGAAATTAATATTCCTCTGCAAATACAAAGCAATCTGCACTACTTCAGAATAAATACAGAAGGGGTGGATCTTGTTTGTCAGTCTCAAAACTCAAACCAGTTTCTTTCTAGTTCTTATTTCCAGTTCTTGCCACTACCTCTCTATCTGTGGTAGCCTCTACTTATCTCCTGACAGATTTTTCAGTAGTTTCATGCTGTTAATGCAAAAATCAGTGAAAAGGTCAGGCTGGGTTTAGGGAAATGAGGTCAAGAAGTGTGGGAAAGAGGCAAGGCTATACAATTCCAGGGTTTGTCCTAATGTATAATTTAGATTCTGATATGCCACCTAATTTTAACAAGATCCATGACTAGAATAATAAGTTAAACCAAACAGGTGTATCAGATCATGGACATTGAAAAACAGGTAATTTCAGACTGTCTTAATTGAAAAAGTTGTCTCAGGGATTTATGGTGCAGGTCTGGACCAGAGTAATATTTAAGAGTCTAATCTATTGAATATCTGCTGTTGGTTAAGGAAAAATATATGGGTCAAGGTGTGAAAGGATTAGTTCCATCAGAGAATCTCTTTCAGATGCTATTAATGTATAATTAAAGCTCAGATCAGAGTAGTCTCTCTATTACGGCCACATCAAAAGCTAAAGTGAACCTCCTCTCAGCAGTAGTTTTGCAATGTGAATCTGAAGTCACTCAATCTGTTTTACTTTTATATCCCACCTGACTCCAAGTTTTCAGATGCTGTTAAGCTAGTATAAAATAAACCCCATGTTGCCTATCCTAAAGGAGAATATTACTGTAGATGTTCTTGAGAAGCTGGATCATAAGCAGCATCTAAGTGACGTAATTTTAAAATAATTCTTGCTTGGACTTTTCTTGTTACAACATTGGCCTAAAGTTGATCACACCTAATCTGTTTAAATGCAGTTGCCAGCTCCTACTTGTCTGGTTACTACCATAGTGCTTGTTGTGTGCTAGAAGGTAAGAGTTTTAAGGTGTTGTGGATCCTGGGGTTCAGTCGGTTACCACAGCATGCCTTTTGCATGAATTTGACCAACACAACTACTCCTTTTCTGTTTGATGGATTAGATGAATAGGTTACCAAGATGCGTTCTTCACAGAAGAAGACTCAGCACGTTGCTTGTTGCATGAGGCAATGAAGGTCAGGCTGAGGGGCATTACAAAACCGATGAATAATTTTGATTGATGGAACTTTTATTCCTAGGCATGCAAGAATGGAAACCTCTTTTCTAAGAGCTAACAGAAGGCATGCCAGAATAACAAGAATGTTCTTGTTGATTTATCTGCAAATGTTATTTGGTCTCTGGTGTTGATTAAATAAGTAACATCTAGTAAAGCCAGCAGTTCTATCAAGCGTTTGCAAATGTAAGCAAGATGAACAGCTTTCAACAATGCATCAAAACTGAATCCAGATCTCTGGAACATAAACTTCATATAGGCTAGGCATTTTCATGTATCATGGAGATTCACTGTGAACAGTCTCTGATCTTACTGTTGGTATAGTGAATGCACTGTGACTTTCAAGAAGAGCAGTTTACTTGTGGCAAGTTGTAGTTTGGTGTTTTTTCTGGAATCTTCTCTGAGTTTTAAATCAAAGTCTTAAAGTGAGCAAAGCCTGTGTGTGTGGTTATTTATATACCCTCTGCATGTCAGTCAGCAGCAAACTAAGTTATCTTTTAAAGACTGTTTAAACATTTGATTAAATTATGGGGGGAGTTGTTTGGCTTTTATCTTATTTTGTTTACCTTTTTTTATCTTGATAAACTATTGAAATGGATTCAGGAATCTCTATTGCAAAAGAATAATGTGCAATTAACTTTTATATGTGACAGCTGCTAATTGCATCCTTCCTCTTGCAAAGGAGATCCTTCTGTGTGGTACAGCTTTGTTGATACCTCTTAAGTTAGCTCTTTGTTGTATCCTCAAAATAATGCTGAGGAAAGCAATAATGAAAATAGAAGAGATTCTCAGTACCTTTGGAATTACTCATCCACTGTGCTGGAAACTGAAGAGATCTTTCTTATTGTCTATCTTTCACCTATTATTTTGAAAGAAATAAGCTGCCATCAACCAGCCAAAATTGCCACTGAAGTCTTCAACAAGCAGCTGCTAGGAGTTTGACTTAGAAATGAGACAGAGAAAAAAATCCACTCAAAGTGGGTGGGAAGAAAAGAGAGCTTTTAGGAGGTAAAATTTATGGTTTTCCTTTTTGCAACTATTATTTTAAAAATTGGCTTTGTTTTTCAGGAGGCAATTACTGCTAGTGAAGCAGTTGCAGGTGAACCATTCTGTCAAGGTATCTCGTTAAGGCCTGGACATGTGTTTCAGATCTGCTCTTG
This sequence comes from Arenaria interpres, assembly GCA_013399435.1. Classification (NCBI taxonomy): domain Eukaryota; kingdom Metazoa; phylum Chordata; class Aves; order Charadriiformes; family Scolopacidae; genus Arenaria; species Arenaria interpres. The sequence continues at coordinate 61,007 of VXAK01019498.1, read as the reverse complement.
TTTTATGTTGGTGCCAATTCTTATGCCAGCAAAGTTTTGCTGTTGATTTAATTGTGAACAGGCAATGTTCTGTCTCCTTAGTGGTTTACGAAGCTGTATGTGATAGCTAAGATCTTCCAGTTTTTGTCTAGGGAGTGGGCTATTCATAAGAGACTGCCCATCTGATTCAGCTTCATTTTTTACTTTGTCAACAGAGTTAAATGAACATTTTGCAGATTTAGTATTCTGTAATTCCAGTAGTCCACATAAGTCTGTAGGGTCTAGTAACTGGATAAATACATTTCTGAGAAACAGCCGTGTTTACTCTGAACAGTTTTCTCATCATTCCAGTGCTTGCACAACATTAACTATTATACAGCTTTCTTGCACTGACTGTCATCACATTCTTCAGCCTAGAAAGAAAAATGAATCACTGCAAATAGGTTTGAACAGTTGGCAGTGAAGAAGCTGGAATGTACAAAATACCTCAAGGGAAGACTGTTAAAGTGTTTGCTAAAAATGAAAAGATTGGCTCAGGAAAACACATCGTCCAGGATTAAACCTCAACAAGACCTGGAAACTAACCCATTTTAATATGATGCTCACACATGTTTATTGTTTGTCCATTTGCTTTTAAATTTTTGTCCATTTTTTTTTGCTTGCTGTTCATTTCTCTGCATGTTCTTATCAGTTTCTGAGTTCTTGCTTGAGACAAAAGTGGAAGCACCAAAATAATCTGGCAACATGTAATATTTCAAACATGAATTAGTCACCCCAACCAGTTAGCAATATTTGCCCCTGCCTGGCATGGTTATACCGGGATGGCTATGTGTGTTTGAGAGAGAAAGATGATGTGAGGGTGGTTACTTAACCATCACTGCAAGTGAGAGAAAAGTCTTCAAAATATGGCTTATTAAGTTTAGGCTTATGGATTTCTTGGAAGCAGGGCTTGATGGAGAAGAAGGAATCCCCCCATTGCTTTGGCAATGGGGATAGCCTAGGTAGCTCCTGTTTTCAGTCTTCCTGTGTTGGTCCTTCACATGCCCCTGTGAGTTGTGTTGCTACAGCTACGTGTGAGGTGGAGTTGTGGGTAGGATCAGAAGACTGATTTGTCTAAAAAATAACCTGGCTGAAAATACTTATGTGTAACTTGGGTCAGGGTCTTGGTGTGGTTCATTGTGTGGCCCTGGTGCAATTGTCCTATCACTGGTAAGGGGTGGTGTAGGATCAGGTATGAGCAGACAAGGGCCACGTGGACGTAATGTAAACGGCTGCTACCAAATTTCTGTGTTATAATGCCCTGAAGGACATGGCCCCAAGGTAGGTTGCTGTCAGAAGTGCATTGCTTGGGGGCTTTGCAACAGGCTGCCTGTGTGCAGTACAGGAGCACTGTGAAGGAATGGGCTTGTGTGTGTTTGCTACCTACACGATGGTTATCTTGTCTCCTGAGCTCTGATTTCACTTCACAGGGGGAGGGAGGTCTGAAGCACCTCAAACTTGCAGCCACTTGGCAAGGACAAAGGTATTACATGAGAGTTTGCTTTTATCCTTTTCTTATCTTTGACCACTTGGAGCAGGAATGACTACATTTGACTTCTGAATAGGCATGTGCCGAGATAAATGCATGTAGTACTAGTGGTACCTGAGCAGCAGATCTCTGTAGCAAAGACAGTCTGTTCTTAAGATGGTTGCTGTGGTCTTTTTAGGGTAAAATCTTTCTGGACATCGTGACTAAGGGAAATGCAAGCGGTCATTAATTGTTGCTTGAGAGAAATACCTGCCTGGACTCCTCAGAATCCCTCCATCCTTCACATTTTGATTTTAAGTAGAGCTTTAAACTTCCAGAAAACCTTCTCCACTAAGATTAGACTACTTTTTGTATTTTGCTTTTTTTTTTTCCCACCAAAAAGGAAAAACAGTACTTTCTTTTAGTTGTTTTTCTTTGACTTTTTCTTCTTCCCCTCTTGTATTTTCAATAATGGAGATATTTTGAATGGGCAATTTTAAGAACCTGGATTTATTTTATAGGTATGGAAACTTTCTTTGTGATATTAGGAAACTACCTAAGGAGACTGCCTGCAATAGCATGGAATTGGATTGATAAATCCAATTTTATATGTAAATCAATTACAAACGTATAAATCCACATCTGAATGGTTTAGCTTTTTTATCAATCTAGATATCCTATGCATTAGATATGTTTAAATATTATACGACTGTCTCCATAGTGGTGAACAATTGACTGGAATTTCCAGAGTGAAAGACACTGGTTATTTAGTGATCCTTTACATGATGCTCTTTGCTTACTGTGAAATTAACAAAATGTGAAAAAAACCACCCAAACCTCTGAAAATACACAACTTCAAACAATAGTAGAGGAAAGACAAAATACTAGGTGATGTCTGAGACACATACGTGTAGCTTTTAAGCAGCTGTGTTGATCTTTTTAGAGGGATCACTATTTTAGCATTCAGGTGACAGTCATCAGTCTGCTTGCTCATTTTGGCTTTTGCTCATGGAAGCATGATGTCCAGAATCATTATCTGCATTACAAATATATTTGTAGTAATTATGCCTCTGCAGGCCAGATGAGACATTACCTTTTTATTGTGGCATAAAAAATGTTTTTGAAATCTCTGTACCACAGTAATTAGCAAAAATAAAGGAGGAGATCACAAGGGGTGAAAATTTTTATTCCATTAAAGTAACAGCTGGATTTGCTGTAGCAAGTCAGAGAATTCTGGCTGATGCTTCTTTCTGATTTGTTGATGCTGTAGGTACAGGAACAACCATGAGCACTGTTTAACTGACTAATGGATTTACTTGGGTGATTAATGCCTATTATCTACTTTACTTCAGAGTTTGATACTTACTAAACTGATTTTAATACCTTGAAATATGCTGAAATCACCTCAATTTCTTGCAAAATTACTTCTCATGAATAGGGTGGTGCTTAATGCAGGTTGGAACGTGCAGTAGGTGATAGCATTAGGGAATGGGCCTGCAGAGAAAACAAAACCATCCAGCTTTGAAAGCTATCGAAACCTTTAAGGTACAGCATGATTTTGGAGGTAGCACCTCCCAGATGCAGAGTGATGCTGTGTCTTTTTTCCCTCTACCTTATATCCTCTGTTGGACAGAAGCACTGTCCCATCCAGCGACCTTACCTGTACTTCAGTACAGGCTCATGGGATGTGCACGTAGGTAGAAAGTTACCAAATCCTACTCAGATGTATAACTCCTATTAAAGTCAATGGGAATGAGATGCCTAAATGTATTGGACATTAGAGTGCGTACATGGCCTGATGCTACCTTGCATCAAGATTTGTGATGCTGTAGGTGTTTTGCAATTCCAAATGTGTGTTATATTAAAGGTTATTATATGCCAATATTAACATCTTTCGCTGTTATATTATGCTCCTTCTGTAATATTGTACTCCTCCTTTCCCTGCCCCACCTGCCATCTTTCTCTTCTCAACTATGACCCGTGTTACTTGCACAGTCTCCGTTCAAGTCACGCACCTCTTCTTACTCACCTTCTCCTCAACTCCATATGGCAACATTTTCCTCTTTTTCTAGAGAAGTCCCAGAACAGAGTTGCTGTGTTTTCAGTGAGAGAAGGGGAGTTATGTTTTTCCAGAGGGATCATTCCCCAAGAGATCTAAGGAGCATCAGCATCATCTTTGCTTTATGACCCTGTGCTGGGGACTGGAGACATTTGCCAGCTTCTTGCTGCTCTCAAGGGTTTTGAGGTTAGTGATAGGAAGAGAAAGATCCCCAGCTGGCATCCTATAGGGCAGGTCCTGCTTCTCTTCTGGGCTAACTGACCCAAGGTACTGTTAATATGAGTATGTTCCACTCTCTAAGTTAATCTCAGAGCTAGGTCAGATATTTCAAAGTCCTTTTAAATTATGCTGTGTATCTGTAACCTTAGAGCCTAGCTCTGCAGACCAGTAAAAGGTGCCTTTGGGAGAAAGGCTGCACTGTTTCCCTGTTGTGCAGTGGTTGCTGAGGCACAGAGTGTGCCTTATTTCTGTCTCGCAGGGAAAGTGATTGCTGAACTGTGAATTGAACTGAACCTGAGTTCCAGCCTCTGCAAGAGTATCCTTCCTGATCATTGTTTGCAACAGGGCAATTTTTATAGAAGCTATAAGGGACTGAGCTGCAGGTGTCTGCCAGGCTCTTCTTTCAAGACTTGGCATGGATGGCTTAAGCAGGTTTATTTAGAAGGTGAGTGAGTGTAGGCACCGCTGGGAAAAGTCAAGTGTTGCGGTCAGGCTGTCCAGACGGTGCTGTGCAATCTCTTCTTGCCCTTGGGGCTACAGGCTTGGGTTTCATTCTTTTTCCCATGCTTCTTTAGCCCCAGCAGATTTCCAGTATGTGCTTGGTAACCTAGAGAACTACAATGAACTTTTTTCCTCACAGCAGAGGAAAGCAAAACTGCAGGCTAGGCTGTCCTGCTCTGGAGGTTTATAGCCAGAGAAATTAATGATCTGAGCGTAATGGCTGCTCCTTGTCAGCAGAGTGAGGGAGAAGCCCTGTAGAGGGAGGAATCTATATGGTAAAGTGCCCTTGATGGCAGGGGCTCAGGTACGCACTGAATCAGCTACGTGTGTTCTCAGGTGCTTAACAACTGTCTGTATGAAGGTGGTGACCTTGAGTCCTGTGGTCTTTGCTAGGAGTCTGAGAGCCAAGTACAGTTGAAGCAACTTGAGGAATATGTCTCTGCAAATTCTGGCATGTCTTGGCCTTTCTTCTTGTGCCAAGCTGAGACTCCAACATGATGCTCCCAGCACAAATTCACCCTTTTAACCTCTTAACACACCTTGTATATGTGCGTGCACATCCTCATGCTCTAAGGTGAAAGGGAGCCAGGGATGGCAAGCACTTCTGGAGAGGATAGGTAGGTACAAGTTGGATGAATCTCCAGGGCTGGTAGGTCTGCAGTTCAAACAGGCAAATTGAGTAGCTGGAGAAGGAGGAATACTTTAATACTCTATGAGCGAGCTATGCAGGTGTAAGGAAACTTCCTATAACATGCAGAATAGAGGGTAAAACTGGCTTTTGGCTTTAGCAGGTTTCTAAGTCTGTAACCAAATAACTGTATTTATTTGTCTTGGCCTTATTTCTGAGAGAGGGGGAATGGGATGAAAAAGATTGGGATAGCCCCAAAAATTTTAATTTTGACTCTGCTATTAATCTGCTTTGTTGTTAGCAAGATTTTAGCTCTTTGATTCCTCCCCCCCGCCTTCTTTTTCTCCTTCCCCTCTTCACTTTGCTGTTTCTCCCATTGAAAACTCAACCCTTGTCCAGGCCTCTTGCAAGCATTATGGTTAGAATAACCCATACTGCCTCTTACGTTGTTGACCAGAGCTCTCTTTTTGAGAGTCTGATCCATGTGAAATCTGCTACTGGCTGTTTAAGCTTGCGGGACATGAGGTTAGGCATGTTTTGTGAGAGCTCCACACCTTTAACCACCATGTGACTGAGGCCACATATAATGTATAAAGGCATATTTATTTATTTGGTACATACTCACTGCAGTTCTGGGTCAGGGCTAAAACCTAGGATTTCTTCCCCTTCTTCCCACAGCCTACCCTGGCCCACAGTTCATGTACTTGCTGTCACTATTCAGCTATTCACAGCAAGGCCAACGCTTAAAAGATTGGTTGGCATAGGCATGTTGCTTTTTCTCTGCATTACTCTGCTAACAAAAATACTACTGCAAGTGCACTTACACCACAGAAAGACACTTTAGCTGTCATTTTCTCCTCTGCCAGCCATACGTTGTAAGCGTGTGTGTTTGTGGCAAGTAGCAGAGCAAAACAAGACATCACCTGGTCATGAATGCATCAGTGTAGGGAGGGTTGTTGGAGCAATGTTTGTATCCCAGCAGCATGTTCCCAGTGTGCCTTAAGTTCAGGTCATTTTACAGCCTGAAGTCTGCCCTAGCTAGAAGGCAAGTCGGAAGAGCTTCTAGCAGAGAGCAGAGGAGGGGAATATTGCACCGATAATCATAGGCTCATGATGAGTGCTTGCTGTGTGACTTAGACAGCTGTAGCTTATAGGAGCTGCCTGGGTGTTTGGAGCTGGCAAAGTGCTGTTCCTCCAGGTACTCATGTAGGACTAAAAGTAATGAAGTTCTGTTGCAGAAGTCTGTCTAGTGCTGGCTGTGATAATTGCTGTCCCTTGAGTAGCAAAAGAAATGTAACAGGGTTGGGCACAAGTAATTTTAAAAAAGCTCACTATAGGATTGGATAATTTCCTTAGAAAATGTCAGTCTTATCTTTTGGCTTTAGGAGTTCTATAGAATGGGCTATACAATGAAAAGCTTCCTAAAGACTTCCACAAAGGGGGAATTAGCCAAGTCCTATTCATAGAACCCTATGTCTGTACTGAAAAGGTAGGAAGAGTCCATTCTACAGTGAGGTCTCCCACAGCAGCCAGGAGTTCCTAAGCCTTTCAAAGGCAATAATGCTTTCAGGCTTTGTGCATCTCCTGTCCCCATAAACGACCCTACAGTTTGCTTGGGTACTTCAGCAGAAAGTGTTTCAAAAAGCCCATTTTCCTGAGCTACCAGAGTGCAAACAGTTTCCCTGACAACTCGGCTCTAGTAATTTCTCCCGCTTTTTTTTTTCTACGTCAGTTTCCCAAGAACTGGTAATTTCAGTTAATTCCCTCCTGGGAATATGGGAGTGAGATATTATGTTTGTTTTCCTGTGATGAATTCTGCATGAATGGTTTCACCCTGCATGCAGGATGCAGGGAAGGGAAATTTAGAAAAAGCTTATCAAACAAAGGAAGAAGGGAAATAAAAGGGAAGGAATGGTGAATTAAAAAGGCTTTAAAAAGATGGAGAACAATGAATTGAATATAATTCTCTTGCTATGAATAACTGAAATGTTGCAGTTATTTACCATATTTACAATTGGATGAATTATGATCAAAAATAGTATTTTAATTACTTGTTGAACTTGACAATCTTGTAGCAGGAAAAATATTAGTATCTGCAGCCTATAAATCAAGAACCTCGGAATCTATAGTGTAGGCCACACTTCAGAAAGGTAGCTGTGAAGTGGATTCTCCTTTTTTAATGGGATGGATCATCTTTTCTACTTTTCTTGTCCACAGGAGATCTATGTAGCCAAATCTGATGCCAGTTTACAAAAGAGTGGGTTAACTTTAGAATGTCTTTATCTCAGCTTAATGTCATTTAGTGTTGGTTATTAGTTAGTTGGTTATTAGTTAGTCATTTAGAATTGTGCCCTCCCAGTTGTTGTAGCCTCACAGCCTCTATAAGGACCATTAGTTCTCCAGGGCATGAAAGAACATGTTACGCAGTGCTGGAAACTGAAGATGCATGTAGACATCATGAAATTGTCCTGACAGAGTATTCCAGCTTTGTCTTGCCATCTGGAGTGTATTTGAAGGCTGGTATTTCTCATTTTAAAAACATATCAAGATAATTTTTCATCAATTCTGTTAGCTGTTGAGCATTTAAAAAGAATACAGATAGGATCAGATATAAAAACACTGTTAGTTCGAGGTACACAATAAACACTGAGTTATGGCTTTAGTAGTCTTCAAAGAACTGAGATTTGATAAAACCTCCACATTTAACCACTGGACTCTGGTATTACTGAAGAGACTTAAAGTTCACTGTTAGGATCTCAGTTTTCAAAATAGCTTAATAAGCAGTATGGTTAATCAGATATTTCTCCAGAGTCCAAGATGAAAGGTTCTACAAAGCAACTTTCCCCTTTAATCCTGTGTTCCCAAGAACGGCCCTATTGCACTTCCTCAATGTCACCGTGTCTTCAAAGCATTTCACTGAGGACTTGACCATCGAGGAAGAGTTTCAGGTGAATTTTGCCCAGTTTATCATTTTCTGCTCCATCACACAAACCTTGTCTGCTTTAGGGTTGCGGAGACGGATTACAAATGTGTGTAAGAACCAAGGGGATGGGAGGTGACCTGATCTTGGGATTCTCACTCGAGAAAATTTTCCTGCTTAGGAATTAAAGTATTCCCAAGAATTTAGCCAGTAGAGGGAGATGTTACACATGCGTAAATCACATACTCTGCATGAGGTAGCTGCACCCTTCTTAAGGGGGGGTACCAGGGTCAGCCCAGCACACATAAATGGAGGGGTTCCTCTTTCCCTCCTACATACCCTGGTTGTTTTACTGTGTCTTTCAGAGCTGCTTTCTTCTGGGCGAATCTGAAAACTTGGTGTGGAAATTCTGTAAAAATTAAGTTGTTCTAAACATACACTGAAAGAAGCAATAGTGTATTCATTTATCCAAGCAAATAAGTGCTCAGGCAAATAGTTATCAGTGTATACCATTTGCAATGGCATATGAATGTTTCCAGGTACCTGGAATATGACCTTTATAAGCTGTTCTGATAACACTGGAATTAGTATTATGAATGAATGATCAATAATGGTACCAGTGAGCTGCAGGGAGTGTATGGAACAACTACTAAGTGTTATAATATTAGTGCCATATAATAATGTCAGAACTAGGTATGTGACAGTCTAGCAGTCTGCTTCCCTGCAGAGATGTACCACCCGGGCACATAGAAAAGCAAAGGCTTTGTTATACTTTATTAGGTTTTTTTAATTGTAGGTAAACACCATTAGCCATTGCAAAAGGGAAAAGGAAAGTGAGAGAACAGTGGAAAAAACACTGCAGACCTAATAGTTCTTGTCTTTCTGTACAGTAGGATTGAGCTGAGGCAAGAAGGAAGGGGAATTGACATGGATGGTAGCTGCTCTCCTCTCAGATGTCTGTGTGTATGGGGACCACATGGGTGTTATTTAACATACTCTGTGGAAGAAGGAGCTGCTCTCCATCATGACACTTATTGGCAAATCTTCTCATGTTTCTCCTTGAGTTGAGCAACAGGATTCCAGATCAGAGGGATGAGTTGGGTATTTGAGCTGATACGGTCACAGACTACACCTCTCTTTATGCTAAACAAGATTTCTTGGGAGGTGGGTGGGCAGGGTTGCTTCAGTGCATGCTACCTGCATTAGTTCACTTTTTACCACAAAATTAATTTGACAGGTTGGGAGGCCATCCATCCATGGGAATTGCTGTGTTCACTTCAAACATGGCTGATGTAATGGCTCATTAACTAAACTCCCTTTGCTTTGTTTATAGCAAGATTAGATTATTTTTATATTAACAGACTGTAGACCCAAGTATCTTTTGTCTCTCTTACTGCTACTCATAGAGCTTCTTTGGGGCTATACTTTGAAACATAGATACTATTCAGTTGCAAATGTTTGTTTGAGTTTGGTATGTCCTATAATTCCGTTCTTGGGCAGCATCTCATAACCATTTTATCCAAAGTAGAAAAAAAACAAAACTGAAAAAGGTCAGATACTGCCTCAGGCTTTACTTTAACAACCCCCTGCTATTGATGTGCCTGAATAAAGGCTGCAGGATATGACCTTGATATCTTCTACTTTAAATGTCTGTATTGAATGTATGAAGTGTTCTTTGTGTATAATTTTTTTCCTCTTTGCTATTTTAGAGACTTTGCTTTTGTTCTTTAGATTACTTTGGATGCTGACTTAGTGCTGTAACATTCTCGTGGCAGGAAATGCCTGTATATGGAAATCTTGCAGCTAGACTTCAGTAATTCCCACACAGACTGTCAGTCCTATGCAGTGACTATGTATACTCGGTCCTCATGTTGGCAAGAGAATTCAATTGTGTTCCTACAATGGGATAGGATTTAAAGCTTTCAGTTGCTTTTGTTTCTTGTGGAAACGATGGCTTCTGGCCATTTGAGTGGAGAGTGACATGGCCTCTTACACAGGACTTTTACCCATGTTAGGGAAATGATTAAGCTTGATTTAAACCAGAAATCCAACCTGATACAAAAGAGGTTCTGGCCCCTGATCTTTTTCCCTTCCTTTGCCCCTCAGCAGCTGAAACTCTAATGTAGACTTACATAAATCAAATGACTTGGTGAACACTGAGTAAAATGTCAGCACAACCAGGCAGATTTAATTGCTTTCTGACTATTTCCCTGCCTCCCTGACAGACAATGACCAAATATCCATGCAACCCAACCTCTTAATACCATGATAGCACAATTCCAGGGGGGATCATTGCTTCTAGTATTTATTATAAAATTCCAGGTCAATAAGAGTTGCAGGTAGTTGGGACAACTGGAATTCAGACCTTTACAAGATGGTAATAGTCAACACTGTCTCATATCACCCATGGTTTGATTTAAAGCAAAGCTATAAAGTTAAGTGAATCATCATCTTTTTGACTGTGACACATTAGGCCCTCTGTGCAATCAGTTCACTACTTTATTTGTGAAGTTCAAGCTTATCCCGACATTGTTACGTTTCTAGCTCAGTCTGTGCTTATTCTTTATATCCTTCACCCAATGCTTATTCTTTACTGGCCTTTTTGCAAACTGCTGTCTTTGGTCATATTTGCCTCATGGAGTCAATGCGAAGACTCTTATTAACATCAGCGAAACTGGACTAGACCCTTTTCTTCTCATATTTAAATTTTTTTCCTCATGCTGCATGTTGGTGAGGAACACTGCTAGTTTTTATGCCCAAGTGGCACTTTTCTATTTTTTCAAATTTCAAGTGAAAATTACTTCCAAGTTTTTAGGTTTTTGTACAGAAAAACTGCCTGTAATTATCTCTTCAGCTATAGGTGCTAGCAATGCTTTAGGAATTTATTTTCTGCTTTTATTTTGTTTGATGGTTAGGTGTGTTTTTTATTAGATTCTTGGAACAGTGACCACATCTGTTCTTATGACCCATGTAAAACTTCTGATAATCAATAAATAATGTATTTGAAAAAACAACTCTGAAATCAGCAGAGCAGAGATTTTCTTTTTTTACTGCTTAAGTCCTAAGACAACAGCACTCAACGTGTGGAAGGACAACATTGTGCTAAATTGCGGAGTTACCTGATCTACAACAAAACAAAACAATCTATCATGTACTTTGACCACCTTGCCTGTATTTTTACCTTTGATCTTTGTCAGGGGTTCTGCTTGCAAAGATCCAGTTATAGATACACTTGTCATATTGACCTTAACAATGGCATCTAGATACAGATAAACTATTCTATATGATCTTAAAAGATTATAAATGCATTGAGGAGATAGTCCTCTCTTTCCAAGAATTGTATTGTTCAGACTCTTGGCAACTAATAGAGCCTGGATACGAATTAGCTTGAAAATAGCCCCCATATATAGCATATATTAACAAACAAAACAACCTTCTCAACCTCAATTCTTAAAGTTTCCAAAACAGCCTGATGCAAAATTATCCCACTTCTTCTGGCCATGTATAATGCCTATTGCTGTGGTCTGTGGACTGTTTTATTGTCCCCCACTGTAAGATGGTAAAACTGGGGGCAAGTGACCTACCCTCTACAGGTTATTAGCAGGACCAGGAGCAGAATTTGGGTCTGTCTGCTTTCCCCCCTCTGATGTTTCCATCCCTCAGAACAGATGCAGATATTATTAGTAAAAGTTACTGAATATTTATTTTTGAGAGTAATTTGGAAGACTGCATTTGAGTTGGTCATAGAAAAACTATTTAGCAATTGGGAATCATTTTCATTTCATAAGTTGTCAGGGCGTTGAGGGCACTAATGGCCATGCCCAGCCTCTCCAGGGGGCTCCCCCTTCCCTGCCAAAGGCCCATGTCAGCCCAGCCTGGGGCTGTCGGTCCCTGCCCCACTGACGATGAAGCGGGGCCAGTCTCCAGCTCCCCACAGCCCTTCCCTGTCCTGCCACGGGCCTTGCAGCACCTTGACACAAGTCATGGCAGTTGATGCATTTTCAGGTCTGCTTCAGCATGACAATTCTTCTTCTCCGGCAGTGGTCAGTATGGGATGCTGTAGGGGAAGGCACAGTGTGCCTTTAATTAGTATGTGTGAGATAATCTGCTCCTCAAAGGAGCCTCCTCCTTGTTGCAGTGCAATCTCTAAATACTAAGCCCAGGAGCATGTATTTAGTTGTCCTTCCCCTTTGGAAAAATGGTTACCGTAATTCTTCTTTATAAACATGTAAACCCTGGTAGAGTCTTGCCTAATTTGTAGCTTCAGTGATACTTACTGTTAGCTTTGGCTGAAATCCGTATATTCTATATAACAACATTCTTGTCGGCTCTGAATTTATCATCTTGCAGTTTGCTTCAACATTTTCTTGCTCTTTTGTTATGAGGTAATGGAAGTTTCCACTTTACCTCCTTTTTTTTTTTTTTTTTTTTTTTTTCAAACAAACAAACATTTTTTTTTTTTTTTGTTTTTTTTTTCAAACCAACCAACATTTTATGTACTTGTATCACCTTGTCCCATTCGTCTTTTCTCCAAAATCAACTCTAACAGGGGAGCCAAGATCCTGTCTAACTCAGATCTGGGGAAGCAGGCAGTAAGATGTGAAAGTCTACATCTAGCAAGGCAGGCGCCCAGTTCCTCTGTGGCAGTGGAATTACATGCTGAAATGCCTCATATGAAGCCTGGCAGAGCAAGGCCTTTAAATGTCTTTAGCCCTTAAAATCAGGCATAATACTCAGTGTTCCTGGTCTTGTGCTGCAGCTGGGAAGCTTCTGGGCTCCATCAGTCTGGGTTGCAGTGTCACCTGGGACTTCTTGATACAGAGTGGCTGCTTTCTGGTGGCCCGCTGTTTGTTGAACTGCAGTAACTATCCATGTCATACACCTGTCTAAATTTCAAAGAAGTCGTGTTGCCTTAAACTCGTGACAAACAGATTTTAGTAGTGTAATGCTCAGTCCTTGCTTTCTTAAATAATCATGTAAATGGCCTAGGACTAACATTTCCTGGCATTTGTTTTAGTGCATTTAAAACCAGTGAGCTTTACTTTTCTTTCCATGCACACTGTGGAGCCAGGAGCACGCTCTCAAAGGATGTGGGAGATGCCAAAATGCCAGTCTGTTGGGTGCTAGCAAAGGAAGCTCGAGGGGATGGATGATGACAATTCTTCAGGGAAGAGCTGGGCCTGGTAAAGTTAAAACTCCTCACTGGTGGTTTCAGGTGTGCTGTTACACACAAGCAATAATAATGTCTTCCATTGAATTGCTTTGGTTCCCCTCTGTTATTGCATACGAAAGTAAACAAGAATTACACACCACACCTTCCTATTCTTGCAGCTGGAGCTGTTCTTCTGATATCTTTGATGTTAACTCAATTTTCTATTCATTAGATTTTTGTTTTCCAGTTTCCCTTTTCAGTCCTCTACTTGTTTTTTCATTCTTTGTCCCTTTTTATTTCTGTTTCATTGGGCCAGACACTCCAAGAGCTCAAGATAAACATTTGAGAGGATTGCTCTCTGCGCAAGGCAAACCTTGTGTGGCCAGGAAAAACATTTCAGCTGTATGAAACTATTGTGGCTGAAACCATAGAACTAGCAGGTGACATTGCAGTGAAGAAACCTCACGGACGTTCTACACAAACACTAAATACCATGGAATGTAAATGAGTTCTCTTTGTTGCACGATTAACTCGGATTCCTGCTTATGTGGCACCTCCGCTCTGCATTGATGGACTAGAGAGACTTTTCAACAGCTCCAGGACTTCAGACCGCCTTGTGTGGTCATTCTGGGCTTCCCGTACGTTACCCTGAGCTTTCTTGGCAATGCGGTCCCTGCCTTCCGTTTTGTACTTGGTGTCCAGCTCAAAGTTGTTAGCTCAAGGGTGTTTCACGCCTATCAAAGCCCTGGAGCTGCCTCTTCTTAGCAAAGCACCCAGCCTCATTCCCAGAGTAATGAGCCGCTGCCATTATGAACTCTGCTGCGGTTGGGTATCCTCTACCTCCTCCTCCTTCCTGTACTGAGGGTTGTAATGATGTCAGCAGCTGAAACACGTCCCCTTTCTGAGTTGGACCCATGCCTTGACACTGGCTGAAAGGAAGCCCACAGCCAGAAATCAAATATGTGCCTTGCTGGAAGTAGTTAATTTCAGTGAACCTGTGGTCTACAACCACCTCTACTTGTGTTCAGGCAAGTTCTCCAACAATAGTTTTCAGATAAATGCAGCTGTATCAAGAATCCCAGGATGTAACCCACTTCCTTGCTGTTGGATAGGGCGTGGATGTGGCTGCTTCCACTTGCCTGAGGCCAACTGGAGTGATCTGTGGAAGGAAAACAAAGGAACTGCTTTTATATCCTTATCTCTATTCTTATGAAAAGGCCAACTTCTGCTAGCTGTGTGCCTCAGTATTCATGGTTTCTATGTGTCTGCTTGCTTAAATAGGCCCATCAGTATCTTCTCTCTGAAAAGCTCCCACCTGTGAAATAGTTAGAAGTCTGAATTGCTGAAACATGTTCTCTGTTCAAAAGAAGCCTGTGATACAAATAGGTCTGTTGTCATATGACAGTATAATCTTACCAAACAGTGCACTAACAGGATATAATAAGGATGTGTACATGTCTGTCTTCACATAAGGACTCTTCTTACTACCTTTTTTCACTAAAGAAGGGTGATCAAAATTAAATCCACTTTTTAATTCAGAATAATGCTGATGAATGAGTATTTACTGATATCTCTTCTCGAAAAATATTTTTCTTTTTCAGACAACTTTGAAATAAAATGCAAACAGTGAGGACTTTCTAGCATTATTTTCAGCAGGGTAAGTATCAATAAACATGTCAAAGGCATCAGGACTTACTACTGGCAAAATCACTGGCGAAAATAATTCAGCAGGTCTATGACAACTAGCACCCCTGAATTTCTTTAAGTGGAAAAAGTAGAAGGAAATGACAACCAGATAGCTTAACGATAGCTTGTCCACACACAAGTTCTGTCCCTCTGGAGGAGGTGCTGCCCAGTTTACTGTGCCATTCAGGTTCAGAACAGTTGCCCCCTGTGGCCCCAGTTCACAACAGCAAAGCTGTGTTTCAGCTTGTACAGCTTACTCCAGCCCACCTCAGCAAACCAAGCTCTAGATGCAAAACGGAACTTCTGCCACTGACGTCTGGACGGAGTATGGCAATGCCAGGAGGGATTAATTGTAATTACACCATACGTCATCTTAGATCGTTCCTCCTCTGTTGTACCACTGCCTTGCAGTCAGTTTTGCTTTGGTGCCCTGCTACTTTCAAAGGAGGAGATGGCGGCAGTGGCATAACTGAAGTACTGCTGCTGTCATCTCAGCCCTGCCTGTTGTGTCCTCCTGCCTTACTGTGCAGGATGGGTAGGGAACCTGGGTAAGAGCTTTCTGGCTCATGCTTTGTCTCCCCTCCAGAGGAACTGGTGCGGTAGATGAGTAGAGTGAGAGCTGTACATAGCACTTCCTGTTACACAGTGCAGAAGTATCAGCCCAGAAGCGGTTGTTGGCATTATTTTCCCATGTCAGTCAAAGGTATTCTGCTGTAAAGCACTTTCCTGGTAGGGCTATTTCAGTTCCAGTCGTTCCATAATTACAAAACCTTCAGATTGACAGGGCTGATATGCAAACATGGTTTTTGGAGCAAGCAAACTCCAGAGAGGAAAATGTAAGAAATAACATGTGGTGGCCAGAACACTTTCCTGTCAGATGTTTTCATTAATGAATTAAGCCTTAAGATTTGAATTTCAGCCCCGGTTTACAACTTGAACCCTATGATTTCTGAACTGATTTTTTTATTTTCCCCCACTTTCTTCTGAAAATGTCAGTTACAGGGTAGGCAGCGTATGAGGTATTTAAAAGGAAATCTGCTAGTTTTCCAGAATATAGAGTGTAAGGTCTCTAAGTATCAGGCTTGGAGGCCTGACTGGGTATTGATATTGTGAATCACTGATGGAAATTCAGCCAAAGAATTCAAATAATGTGTTCAGAATCACTGAGCGTATTTGTAACAGTCAGTGATAAAGGCCGTGTCTCTTAAGTGCCAGTTGTATGCTTTGACTGTGGCATCACCGTTTCTCTGTTACAGTGATTAAATCATAAAACATTACAGCATACAGAATCCAGGCTTATTTTAAATCCTCCATATATAATTTTTTTTTTTTTTTTTTTTGTGGTGTGGCTTACATAACTTCTAGTATCCAGTGAATTGCTTTATTTCCTAAAAAAGCATTTAAAACTATTAAGCAAACCAAAATCAGATCTGAATGACTTTTAAGAGACAGTGTAGAGGGGAGGCATCGCAGTATGGGGGCTGGCCCTTAAAAGACTGTGGGCATATGTATTTGTTTGGCTGGGAGTTTGGAAAATACCAGTGTGGTGAGGGTGAGGACAGTCTGTGAAAGCCTGCGTGATTTTATTCTTGGCTTGTATGTTTTCACTGTCAATGAAACTACAGCATGTGATTCAGTTTCTCTCAACTGAGTGAAAAGGCCACAGGTGCCAAATTTAAGGGTGTTTTTTATTGCCACCTCAGACCAGAAGCACTATGGACACTAGGGTGGGAACAGCAGTGCCTCTGATACAAGGGAGCTCCACCCCATCTGCTTGCCAGGAAGACTTGACAGCGGGTGTCTATAGAAAGGAAAGTTCCAGGTATGGGCAAATGGGCCTGAGCAAATCTGCTGGACTGAAACTTCTCCGTAGTGCAGGAAATGTCTGGTTTCATCCTCTTTTTTCTTATGCGCTGTGCTAAACCCCAAATCTGTGAGTGCTTTTGCACGTACTTAACTTTACTACTGTAAATAATTCCATTCAACTCAATAGAGTTATTCATAGTCAAGCTGAGCATGTGTGTTCAGTGTTCGCAGGATCAGACACTGCAGAAGCTGGCTGCTGCGCCATTTAGGGCTGGTAATTCCATCCCTTAGGCCCTGGTGTCCTTGTATGGAATGATTTCATTTCATATGGACTTTGCTTCATTTTCCATGTGTCAGCCCTCAGTATATGTGCTACTAGTACATACCAGTGCTGAATACGCTTGCCTTAGGTATTGCATGAACAGAAAGCAACTTAAAAGCGAATGCAAATTTAAATTCAGTTCCCATCCAGTATGCTGTCTGGATCTAAAACATTCAGAATACTTCAATGCTGAAAACAACAATTGTCACTTTTACAAAGAAGAGGCCTGCCTGTTTTAGGTTGGGTTATTTTCTTTTCTTTTAACTGATTTGTAACATGTAAACTGCTAGAAACCACAGGAAAGGTTTGGGATGTGCAAATAGAGTGAAAAGCAACCCCTGTCCCAAGGAACTTGCAGTCAAGCAGCAAGTTGTACAGCCTGAGAGGAGGCACACGATGGTCTGGATTTAGCCAAAAGGAATGGAATGAAAGCACAACATGGATAAGGGGAAGCTTTAGGAAGCGTCAAATTAGGGGATTAAAGCCTGTGCTTTGCGTAAGGGTTAGAGATGAACTAAAATACAGTCACAGAAAACAGGGCTGGAAGGGACCTGGAGCAGTTACTCATTGCTGTTCCAGTTCCATTCAGTTGTAATTTTCCCGAGCGCTCACAGCTCCCTCCAGTTTGACATTGTTTGCAGATGCAAAAAGTCTCAACCAGCTTCCAAATCACAGATGTATATATTGATCGGTTGGGGCCCTAGAGCAGTGTTCTGCATAACACAGGTTGATATACTTTCCAGTTGGACAATTTCTCACTGATAACTCATCAGTCTGAATATGTTTTTTCCATGTTGTTTTGCATCTGTCTTATGATGTTGTCGTGGCTTGCCTGTGAGACTGTTACATGATAGAGCCTCAAAGTCTTAATAAAGAAATGATCACTCATATCTCCACTGGGTTTTAGGCTTGCTGCTTGCCTTAAAGGAAATTAACTTGGACTGAAGTCACTTGTTACTGGCAAATCCCTGCTGATATGTCCTTATCTTTGAGGTGCTTACATAAGAGTTGACTGATTTGTTCTGGTGTCTTTCCAAGAACTGAACTGTTAGGTTAAGTGCTCTGTCATTTCTAGGATCCTCCTTTCTCTCTATTTTTACAGATAAGCATTGCATTCACCCTTTGCTGTTTATCAAAAGCTTCATCCTTCCTCCACAAATTCTCAAAAATAATTGGTAATGGCTCTGAAATAGCTTCAAACAGTTCCTAAAAATATTCTAGGGCAAACTTCACGAAGCTCAAGTCAACCCCCTAGTCTGTTCTCTTTCTTTCCTTGCTCGAATTATGTCTGCTTTGTTGGTTGTATTCTGTCTAATCCCAAATAATTAAGTGTCTGCTAAACAGATTAGTGACCTATAGTGTCACTGTAAAGGGCTTATGTTGTTGCTGAGTATAGGTAGTAAGTCAATAATATGCTGAAGTAATACTGGAAGGAATTGTGGGAGATCTTAGAAGCCAGAACAAGCAGAGAATACTGAGAAAAAAGTGATAGTGGCAGAGTTCAGAGGTGGGGGGTGTCATGAAGCAAGTGTTTTGCCGAGGTTATTCTGACAGTGGAGCAAATCTACAGTCCTGGAGACCACAGAACGGAAGATTACAGCATCTGTAGTAGTGCATATGTTGTCCCAAAGTGGGGTGATTTACCCGGTGTGCAGACGCCAATACACACACAGAGTAGAGGTATTATCTATTTATTTCATTTCTGCAGAGATGGGTGCCACGTGGTAATCCTCAAAGCTAGCACACTGGCCTAAAAACTCTTAGGAATATTTATACAGTTCAAAACACAGAAATACGCACCCTTAAGTGTAATTATTGGTTAGTACCTTGTCTTAACAATTTCTATTGGGGAGTACAGTCTCTCCCTTTCATTTAAAGTTACGAGGGCCTTTGACTGATGTGTGCATGCTTCAGTACCGAGGCAGGGGTGTGTGTAGTCCAGTTCAGTCTCCAATTGAGTTGGGGGTCATGATCTCCCACTGCCACCTTTACTTTTCCCCCAGTTACTTCAAATTTTTTGTTTATACCACCTGTCTGGTTTCACGGGGCCTTGTGACCTTTTTACAGCTCCTTGCTCTTAGTGAGAGATTCTACCTTCTAAAATATATTTTACCTTTTTAAAAGTACATTCTACCTTTTTAAAGTACATCACATAGAAAAACACTGATGTCTCTGAACGTAATGATGTCTTAGAGAGTTTATTTGCTTTGGAAGAAAGGTGGAGGCTGCAGCGTAGCCTGGATGCAAGGAGCCACAGAGAAGGCCGTGTCACTAATGCCTGTTGTGGGCTTGAGATGCTGGGGCCAGTTCCTGCGTGACAGACTGGCTCTCACCTGTGCTTCATATAACGTAAGGGTTAGCTCTGACCAGCTCAGGTATTTTGAAAGCAGTTAAGCTCTGGCTATGCTGACGTTTTTATGTATTTTTGTGGAAATGTACTGGCTGCCACTCAGTCTGAGTGGAGGTAGGAAGCAACAAATACAAAAGGGAACGATACATAACAGTGTATACAATTATGTATGGAATTGTTCTTATTCCCTCCTCTATCCCCTGCTTTCCATGGAGGGGAAGCATGAAGCTCAGTGCTGTAGCTCTTCTCTATTCTTACCTGAGTGGGAACCATTTAGAGACAAGGATCAGGTCTACAATTCGAGACCACTTATTTTTTAACATTTTGCTTACTTACAGAATCTGCTTGGTGACATGAAGCCTCATTTATTAATTTATTTTCTCTTTGTCAAGATGAAGTACAAAATGTAGTGTCTTTCTCTTCCCTTTGCTCTTTGTCTTTCTAAAGATATTAATTACAACTTAATTAAAATGCCTGTATGTAACCCAATAACAGGAATATTCAGTCTGTTTTCTGTGGTCAGTTCTTGTGAAAAGGGCTTGGGAAGCTAACACCCTTCAACAAACATACCCAGACATCACCGCCTGGTTTCAGGTAACTTGGATTATTTACAGTGCTAGCTTTCTAACAGTTAATTACAGTGCATGATCTTGTTACCAAGGATGATGAAACCGATTCCTCTGTCTGCTAAATTTAGACCTTTGTGGGGTTTGTTGTTTTTTTTTTTTTTCTTTCTTTGTTACAGCATTGCTTTCTACTGTCAGTGTGTAATTTGTTTTGATTTATTCCATTATTAATTGCCCATGCAGGCTGCATTGTAGGGGTCATTTTTAACCATAGGCATCTGAAGTATCCCACACTGCACCTTTCACCAAAGGATGCCAAAGTCTAAGCATCACAGGGACTAAGTAATTTGCAAAGCAGATACACCTTCATTTTTACTTTTGAAAAGACAGAAATGACTTTTTGACTGGAGCCATAAAGTTAATTAATGACTGGAGTAATTTTCTTGTCTGTGCACACTTCCTGAACAGGTGTAGTTTTCCATTCTAACTGGTGGTTTATCAGTTTTTGGTATGGAGAGAGCATATGGGTGAACTATCTAATCAAAACATTGATAAACACTAAATACTGGAAAAATTGAAGAATGTGTTTGTGAAAAGGGAGGGGAAATAATTTTCTATTTCTTAATTTTGCTACTAGTCGAGCTATCTTGACTATGGCCATTGTCAGCAGGTGAAAGGGTAGTTGATTAGAGGAGCAGCATATTCTCCTCACGTATTATAGAAAAAACTTACAGTACTTAGGTGATTGCTGTAGTCAGGTGAGCTGCAGAATTTGAGTTTAATAAAAGTTCTGTGCGTTTACAAATTATTATTTTCATAGTAAAGTGAAATAATATATTTCAGTAGTAAATGAAATCAATACATTTACCAGTGAGGAGACAAAATGCCTGTTTGTATATGGCATGCCCATAATGACTTTTGAAATCCACAACAATTAAATAAGTTTTCAAAAGATGGAGTTCTTCAGACATACCAGAAAGTTGTCAGTCTGTCAATCAATTGAATGCAGCCATTCTCCTGCTGCTAACTTGAGGTAACAGTTAAGATCCACAAGACAAGACTGAAAAGATGTCAGCCCTTAGTCTAGGAAAGAAAAATCAGTAGAAAGATGAAAAAAGTCATCAGACAAGGTAGCTACAAAATGGAAAGGAATGAATGATTCTGTATGTTTTCTGTGCATAGCACTTGAGTTGCAGCAAGTGATTTTTAGCCTGGATGCTAGCAAGGCCTCATTTAAGAGCTGATGGAGGTAGCAATCTCAGAGCGATTCTGCAACCTTTAGGGGACAAGAAAAAAAGTTGCACACTCACTGTGTCAAGAATTGTACAGGCACTGCTGATTCTGTCTTGGGGCCAGAGAGAGAGACTTCTAGCCGAGGTTCCTTCTTGACCTGTACTCTATGATTTCCTCTGAAAGGGGCCCAGCAACCCAGAGCCCCTTTAGGTAATTAAAACAGCAAGGGCTTGCTGAAATGCAGCAGCACGCCATCTCTCTGAGCAAGGCCTATATGTCTAGGGAACCTCCAGTTAGGTGGTTAAGCCTTGTCTGTTTGTCTTGAGTCTCAGGAATACATATCACAAGCCAGGATCATGTCTTTGTAAATGAGGAAATAGGCTTCCTATGAGAATCTCCTTGAAACCCGGGTTGGGGGGGGGCAACATACAAACAAACAAAAATCTTAATTGCTGTTTCCCAAATCAGTATATTTTTAGGACTCCTGCTGAAATATGTTGGGGCACTTTGAAGCTACTTTAAGGTAAGAACTAACAGGATGAGCTGGAATCCGCTAACCATATACATACGAGTGTTATGAAAGGTGCTGCCGATATTCTTCAGCACTGACCATTTTGGTACCCAGGTTCTGTTCACATGGAGTCTTCCTCCTCCACTAAGGAGTCTCCTTCAGGCAGGAAAATTGCCAGCTGAGTTGCATGATGTCTGAACTTGTTTTCGCAGGCCAGAGCTCACAACTTGAGTGCTTTTTTTTGTGAAATCCATAAGACAACCTTGTATCCCCTCTCTCTGTGTTTGGCTCCTGCAGTCAGAGGTGTGGAACCTGAAGTCAACTACAGAAAAAGAAACTTACATGGTGATCACTGAAGATAATGGACCAATGCAAAATATGTAACCTATGTATAGTAGGTTTCTTACCATTTTAAATTTTAGTTCTGAATGTTATAAAGAACACTGACATTTACACTATAAAATTGATGAAGACATTTTCTGGTGACCAGTGATAATCTGCTTGATTTAGAGTATTTTCTGAAATCAGCATTCGTGACTTTGTAGAGGAAGATTCTCTGTCTTCTTCCTCTGGTATATCCTGTATGTTAGACTAATCTATGAAGCTTTCAAATTGATTTTAATTCCCCGAAAGGAATAAAGGGATAAAGTTAACTGATATACAGTGCTCAGTATGCAAGGTGCTGCCTTGACCAGCTATAATGAGAAGTCTAATAATTCTTCTCATCTCTTCTACTTTGTAAGTTCATTAGAAGCAGACATGAGAAAGAATCATAGAATCATTTAGGTTGGAAAAGACCCTTAAAATCATCAACTCCAACCGTAAACCTAACACTGCCAACTGTACCACCAAACCATGTCCCTAAGCGCCATGTCTACATGTCTTTTAAATACCTCTGGGGCTGGTGACATAACCACTTCCCTGTCAAGCACTGGGCAGCCTGTTCCAGTGCTTGACAACCATTTCAGAGGTGAAAGATTGTAATGGGCAAAATATTTCCTCCTCAGAATTCATAGATGTCTGTATGAAGAGCGGGGCAGTGCAGTGCAAGAAGGCCATTTACTGGCCCTTCTGCATAGCATTATCTCCTGGGGCACCTGAAGAGCACCTGGGAATTGGCAGTGGCCCTATCAAACTAAGTGACTGCGGCTTCTTGCTATATGCTATAACAGGTAGTGGGGAAGTGCTGCCAATGTCCCAGCTCCACATGCAGCAAGTTGCATTCATAGTGAAGCTGCGAGCATTTTCCACCAGCTCATCTGCTATCGGATAAGGCGCTACTTGTGTTGTGAATTACCACCTGCAAGATGTTAAGAAGTGCCAGCTTTTTGGAAATGCATGTAATTTAGTTAATTGCTACTAGAAATTTAGGACATGGATTGCAGAGGGCAGAGTGAATAATCCAAATCTGGTATTAGGACTTGGTAAGGATCTGTTCCTGACAGCGTGTGTTTTTCAATTATGTGTTTAATGACTCAGGTTGAATCACTTGATATTCAGTGAAGCGTAGGTTTGGATCCTCAAAGATACACAGCTACCCAAATTCCTCAGATTAAGAATTAGACACCTTAAAAGATATGGGGGTAAAATACTATTGACAGGTGCTGATAAGTAATATTCTGAGCAGCTCTGGGTGGCTGATAGGCATGCAGGTGAAAGTTTACTGGGAGGCTGGAATATAAGTCAATGTGTTTGCTGTGTGTGTTTGAATGAGCTGTTCTTGGCGCTGCTCTGAGCAGAGCATGTTTTTACCTGCTCTCACTTATTTTAAAAGTATCGCTGGACTCAGCTCTTTTTTTTTATTTATTTTCCTGTGGGATCATAAATACGTGACATGGTGAAAGCACGATAACTCTGCAGCATCTGTCTGAATTCAGCTGGCTGCACAGGGATTCTGCTGAAGTTATGCCAACCTGAGGCAGGTCTGTTTATGCCAACAATGACACTTTGTACCAGGATTACATCTTTTTTCTTTCTTAAAGGCAAGAAGGCACTTTAAGTGGGATGTAAAAACATTGTGGCAGTACCTGTGTGTGTGTTGGAGGGAGGAATGGTTTTTTTAAGGCTTATCAAATATCTTTAAAGGGAAAGACCAAATAATCCTTTCTGCAAGTAGGACTATCTGTGAGAAATCTTTACTGAGTGTGGTTCCCAGTTCTCATATTGCTTATTTGTGCTTACATAAATCTGAAATATCTGCACTGAAGTTACTGGAGCTGCAATGAGTTAAACAATTGTAGAATTTATATCAAATGGTACTCAGAGCTGTTTGTGCCACTGTAAGCAG
The DNA here is from genome assembly GCA_013399435.1 of Arenaria interpres. Lineage (NCBI taxonomy): Eukaryota > Metazoa > Chordata > Aves > Charadriiformes > Scolopacidae > Arenaria > Arenaria interpres. The sequence continues at coordinate 37,281 of VXAK01019498.1, read as the reverse complement.
TTAAAATTCGTAACAGTAAATGCGCTAATCTGTGTATGGGACATTCTTTTTGGATATTGTGAGATACTGAGACTATCAATATAATTCTCATGAATGGAATTTTCTACAGCAACACGGAAAAAAATCTCATTTCCTCTTAGTAGAACTTAAGAAACTTAGAGATATAGGAAATTCACTTTTAGCTGAAAAAAAAATTCCTTTGTTAGCATCTGGGTGATCTTTTTACAGTCCTCAATTAAGGCACAACACTGACAATCTTGAAAGTCATTTCTGTCAGCTAAAATAGGCCTGATATTAAGAGGCCCTGTTACTGCAAAACTAGCCTTTTCTCTTTCTGGTGCAAGGAGCAGAAACAATATTTTATTTGGATTGCCCTATCTCTAGGGAAATTACAACTCACACATACACCCTTTTAACTAGTTAGGGATTTGAAGCAACTTTTTTGTGAACTAACAGTATTCCACACAGAGATTTAGATTTACTGTATCTAACATTAGATGTGATGTGTTCAGTCAGAGAGTTTTCCTTAGGCAACAGCTAACCACAAAGCTAAAGGAAATCAAAGCAAGAATCGAAACATTTTATGTAAAGCCATTAGTCTCTTTTCTCCCTTGCATCCTTTCCCTTTCTCCGATGAACAGATTTTATTCATTTATTATTTTAGTGAGTCTTCAGTCACCTATGCTGCAGCTGAAAACAGCATTACCACATTGCCAAATACATATTTCTACAAAAAAGCAATGGCTGTAAGCCCGAGTCTGCTATTCATTTTACTTCTCCCTCATTAAAATAGCATAATATGTGTCCAGTACTGGTTCTTCAAGAGTGTTAAGCTCATTTAAAATGTTGTAGTTGCTTGCATTATGAGATCCAAAATGTATACTTAGCATATAGTATGTGAAGATGCCATATAAATCATACATTGTATTAAAAACAATGACACTGACATTTAACCATGAGACAGGGAGAAGGTATGTTTTTCCAGGTACAAACATATCCACTGGCTAGCCTGGAAAACAGTTAAACTTGACTGACTGCTTACAGGAAAAGATGCTTCCACGGGCATGGAATTAAACAAAAAGAAGTCCATGGTTGGTCAGATTAATTTTTCACAAACAATATCCTTTGTGAAAACAGCAGAAAGGTAAAACCTGGCTTGAAATTTTGATAAGGAGTTATTGAATACTTTCTATTTTTACGGAGCTGTTCCAATAAGATAACTTAAGAAACAAACATATGCACGGTAGTCAATAAACAGAAAGTTGGGCTCAACCTAGCAGCAGTGGTTTGTGTGACAGAGTCTCAGGCTGACAGCGTGAAGCCACATACTTTGGTACAACATAGACCAATGAATACAAATCGATCTCTGCTAGCAGAAGAAGAGAGGCTGTAGTGCTTAGGCTAATTCCAAATAGACAAACTCAGGCCAACTGTTCGATTTCTTTATGCCTGTCACCAGTCTTGGCCAATATGACTAAAGCCAGGTCTGACACTAAAAGCTGGAACGGTTAATGGCCTTTGGCTGCTTGGCTATTATGTTTGTGCTTGGGGTCTTTGTGATGTGTCATTATTATGAGAGACTACAAACAAAAAATACGTAAGAGACTGTGAAGACAAGATGATCTTTAAGGTCCCTTCCAACCTAGAAGATTCTGTAATTCTGTGAAAGTGCAAAGGACTGTTCTGTAAGACCCTTTTACTGTGCTCCATGTCCTACAGATGCTGTACTCAAGGTCAAGTTTCCATTCCATGGTTTTCATTGCAATAATAATTTTCTATTCCATAAATTTATTAGGATTTAAAAATCTGTTGTTGCTTCTCAACTTTGTCACCTTACTACCTTTCCATTGCAATGGTAATGGTGAAGTTTTACGTCTCTTTTAGGACTGCCTGAGGGACAGTTAAGGAGATGGACTAGTGCTTTTGGGACTGTGTGTGAAATGCGTACATGCTGCTGGGAAGTAGTCCAGGTGCCCATCAGGAACGATCAGCAGTAGCAGCAGAAATTAAGGATTGAAAGAGATGTTTCTCTGATGCAAGAAAAATTGATTTGTAATCACATTCTGGAAGCTTGAAATCCTGGAAAGCTCTTGATCAGTGAGTGGTTGCTTTTTCTATGAATATTTAAGGGAGGGGAGACATTGCCCAGGTGGGAAATGCGCCCTTCAGTTGAAGGTGGTGATTCTAGATTTTGCACCCAAAACAAGAGAGCTTTCTGAAATCATGTTTTTCCTGGTGGGCCAGCAGGACTTGGTCCTGCCTTCCTGGGCTGCATGTGCCCCAGAGCACAGTGGAGAGGGAGCACTTCAATGATTTGGGATGGCTTTGTAGGGACATTATTCTGAACGCTGAAGGAGCACAGAAGCACATTTTCAGAAGTGCAGAACTTCTAAAAGATCTGCAAAGTGGGACCTCTTCCTCAGACTGATAGGCCTAAATTGATACCATTGCAGTGTGAGTAACAACTGCAAAAGCTTTGGTCTCACTACCTCCCCTGGCTGATAGACCTGTGCATTGGATAGGAGCAAGGATGAATTTCATCACTACCTAAACAGGAACAGGATGTTGATTTTGATAGGCCTTTTGACAGGCCTAGATTTTATATTCCCATTATACATTATCTTACTGTATTTTGCACACGTTTTTGCATGGAGAAGTGTAGCAATGGGTGGAAGGATCAGATGTTTATTGCTAATACTTAAAACAGCCTTCGTAGCTGCAAGAACACATTCACTACTGTAAAATTGGGTGAGGCTTGAGAAGATAACTTAAACTATGTTGAATAGGTTTGTAATTAGCTAGTGTTTGTCCACTACCTCAAATATTTGACTGTGTAAATATGGTGGCAAGATGCTAACTTTTGACCTGTGACATTTTGCTTTATTTGATTATATCTTCATTTAAAAAGAAAAAGAAGTTTAGCAGTAACAAATCAGAAGAGATTTCATTAATAATAATAAATTTAAAAACCTATCAACTCTCACATATGTATTTGTCTTAAAATACATATTTAAAAAAAAAAAAAACAACAGGAAACTTTCCAGATACCGACTTCCTCTGTATCAGTCAGTTTGGTTTAGCTACAGTACAGACAGATAAGAAGGCAAGCTATGTGGTTCCATGAGCACCAAGTTACCCATGGGCTGAGTAGTCACTGGTTTTGCAACTGACTGGAAAATTTCATCTTGCATTCTGCAAGATGCATGAATGCCGACCAGTGAGCACCTTGTCAAAATTCATTGATTGAGAAATGTATTTGGGTGTCGGCACCTGCAAAGCAGTGTTAGCAAGTGCCTGTCAGCTGCACTGTGGGATTTGACCATGTGTGGCCTCTGCTTGCCACAGCTGAGGGATGAAAGGTGTTAGTTTGAACTGCTTACTTGGGTGCAGTGAGGACACATCTAGCTGCATCTTGCTATAGGTTGACAGGCTGTCACATGTTACTTTACAGTGTCAGGATAACTTTCAGTGCTCTGCTAGCCTTCTGGTGTGCTTCTCATTGCAGCTTTTTGCTCCTTTCCTTCATTCCGCTTCGTTGGGATATGCCTCTGGAATAAGTTGGTCTTGAAAAGCCAAATTATTTATTCCCCAGCCACCTGTATACATCACATACCGTGAAAAGGAGGGGGAATGTAGATTACAGACTTCCTGAGTGAGAAAGGTCTGTGCCAGGGTCACTTGAACTGTATTCCCTTGCTCTTAATGTGTCTCTTCCAAAGTCTAGGTTTAATCCAACTAAGGACAAAGTTATTTCTGTTGTATGTGAAGTCTGTATCCTCTCTTCAGTGTGCAACCTCAGGGACAACCTCTCAAATCTATCCTCAGTGAGCACTGCCAACAGTCTTCCTCCTGAGTCTTATGAAGCATGAGTGACAACACCAGAGAGGCATCATTGCCAAGTTTGTCAAGGACCTTTCTATTTTGGAGGAGAGCAGCCTGGGTTGTGTGTTTTCCTCACTTCTCAGTCCGGTTCTTGCTGTGCTTTTGTCTAGTGTGTTCCTCAGCAGAGCCCCATTTCACTTCCCATCCTACAGCAGCCATGTAAAGGTGTTCTGCAGTGGGGTGTAAGGCAGTACAGGCCTAAGGGATAAAAGAATCCTCTCCCAAGCAGGAATACAGTTTTGAGCTGGAGCTTTTGTGTGGCAAAGTGGGTTAGGAAATGGACATTGCAGGAAAGGGTGACGGCACTAGTGTCTGAGTTCCTGGGTGGTGAAGTTCTAGTGAGTGGACACTACCTCAAGAACAAAGACACTGTGGGATAGTTGCTGGAGGATTGTTCTTATCACGACCAGTCTTGTAGCACCAGTGCTGGCAATCTACTGTCAAAGTATATCCAAAGAGTACTTCGTTTCTGTTGTCTTATTTTAGTAACACAGTCTAGACCTTGTTACCAGGAATCATGTTTGGGCCTGTTAACAACAGTAATTTGGGCTGGCAAAGACATATAGTATGCTTCTTGCTTGAGGACTGTAGAAGGAATGGTCTTTGACTTGTCCCTACCTTATTGCCTGAAAAAAACATGCTACTAGTGCTGAGTCACCTTCTTTTCAACCTCAAGCTTGGTGTTCTTGAGGAATTTCCACATTTGAAACAGCATGGAAGGCAGTGAGGCACCTTGAGTCAGCAATGCAGGTGACAGTGCAGAGCTCTTTCACCAAAGCCAAAATGTGTGGACTTACTTTGCTAGAACCAAGCTGACGGTGAACTCAAGCGTAGAACATGTGTGAAGACAGAGTGGAAGAGCTGCTCCCTGTTGTTTAGACAGTATGATAGGAAAAGCCCAGTCTCTCCTCTTTTTGATAGTAAAGCCTGCTGGCTTGGATCACTGCTGCTCCTGAAGACAAACCTGCAGCTGGAGTGGCTTTTCATCATGGAACCCTATTTCCCTTTGCTGAGTCTCACAGTAATTCATATGTTTCCCTCCTTCAGACTTTATTATGGAAGTACAGGCACAGCGAGCATGCAGAATGGCTAGTTTATTTAGTAGTGTCCAGCCCAGCAGTAACACAAATGCTCCTTAGCTCACAACTCTTTTTTTTGGCTATGTATAATCATATTTGTGGGAATAGGTACCACTACTGGAAGTATTGCTACTGATACACACATCACATACTCTGGGAATGGCTGCTCTGCTGGATCTAGGATATATAGTTTTTATTGCCTTGTGACTCCAGCTGAAAGTTGTGTTGTGTTTGTACAGTATCTAGTACAGACATAGCCAGTACCTCAAAGAAGACAGTCACATAAACAAGTCTTGCAAATGGGCAGGGTGAGTAAATAAGAGGGATATTTTTGATGTATGTTTATAGGCAGTTGTCACTGCAGGTCAGCAATTTCACCCATATTAAGTGCAGGGGGATTGGAAGAATAAGATAGCTCAAGGGATGCTTATGGAGAGCTTTGGCTAACCGTGAGAAACTGCAAGAGGAAAGCAGAAGGCTCTGGTTTGAAAATCTAATGGAGGGGACAGAGGAGTCTGATGTGATGGGCAAGCTGGCGGTGAGAATAAAGGTGCAATATTGCACCAACTGTAGCTGACCTACTGGGGGCTGCCATAGTTCTCTCTCCTTCAGGGGCTGAGCCAGCCAAAAATCAATCCCTTTTTTTAGGATTTATTTTCAGCTGGCTCACCCCACCTCACAATCAGTGCTAGCACAAGAGAGGTAAATGGTAGCGTGCAGAGGAGAGCAGGACTGCAGCAGCTCAGATTCAGATTAAATTATACAGCTATGGGACCACATGGCAGCCGTCTGACACTGAGTGAGAAATAATAGGTGCAAGGGAAGGAAGCTCAGCAGTTATGAGTTGACTTTTCCTTGCTGCCATGAGCTCTGCAAACAGCTGATCTGAGCTCACCTTCAGGGCCTAGGTTTGAACAGAGAATTTCAGTGGCAGAAATATATTGTGGGACATAGTCTCTTTTATGGAACAATGTGCAAAACTCAAAACTTAGTAGTAACAATAAGCGCTAGGATTTTAAGTTGTCTCTGGCCTAGGTATCTGGAGAAGGCAGTGATATCATAGAACACTTGAGGTATTTTGGGTGTAGCTTCTCACAGGGGAGAGTCCTTTCTCTGTGTAGCTGGAGGGAATGTATAGTAGTCATATAGTATAGTATGTTTGATCACCATTGCTCCTGCTCTGAGACATAACAGATTCTATCATCTCTGTTGCAAAGCTGTTCTCTTTTTATGGAATCATTTTTGTCCACTTCAGGACTTCTCAAAAATTACTATTGGCAAAAGAATTTTACTTGTACTAAAAACTGAGAACAGGGAAAGCCAGATGTGCTCTTGAAAGCTATTAATTCTGGCTCTAGGAGGAATTGTTTTCTAAATAACATAAGTCCTTGCAGTCTGTTCCTGCTAGTGCCAGAGTTCTTTGGGGAGTTATTCTAAACTCTAGTCCTCAGCAAAGTAAGCTTTCCTGCAGCCAAGTATTAGAGTGAACCTCTAGGCTTTATTTTTATCTACAGTTTTCTTGGCAAATTACAAAGCTTATGTTTGGCATTTTATTTCCCTCTACAATCTTCTATCTTTGGTTTGTATTACACTTTGCAGAGCTTAGAGCTTATACAGGGTTTTGGGTGGGTGATATAAATTCTAATAAGTTTCTATATAACCTAATTTAGAAGCTTAAACAAAGCAAGCCATATCCTGTATTGGAAGATTTGTGCAGAGCTTTACTGAACTGTAGTATTGAATGAACAACTATTTTCAGTAGTGTTTTGTTTTACTTTCAAATACAACTGTAATGGAGAAGAAGGTGGAGAGCAAATTTCTTAGTGAAATGCAATACAAGAGTAACACTTCAGCATTGTGTAGGATCTGAGACTAGAGGCTAAACTAGGGGCCCTAACTTTGTAATTATTATGTATATTTTCTTTGGGAAATCAGACCCTAGAAACTTTGTTTTTACAGTCCATTTTGGTATGCTAGATTTCTGGAATGTGTTTCTCTGCAGCTATGATATTAATTTTGTATTACATAGAGCAAAAAGGAAGTGTATATAATGATTGCAATACTGTATGTTCTTATTGTATCCTGCAATTAGGGAACAAAAAGTATGTTACAACCATTGGTTGTGCTAAGTCAGAATTGAATGTGTAAATCCAATTTCTGTATCTGCTGGTGTAAATGCATGTTTTTCTCACAGCTTAGGCAGGACTGATTATAAATGAAATTGCCAAAAGTGCTCCAAACCACACCACACAGCTGAAGATAAAAAAACAGTTGTCTCTGTGTGTTTTTACTTTGACAGAACAATACAAATAAAAGCTTAAGACAAATGCTGATGGGGAGATAAGGTGGAATGCCAAACCATTGATAGTGCCTGTTGCCTTCAAAGTTCAGCAGGGTGGTGGCAGTTTTAAACAAGGAAGTGTCACATGGGTTTGTTAAACAGAGTTCTAGTACTGGTTTAGATCCAGAAATTGGGAAGGAATGAAATAAGAACTATTTCTTGGTTATAAGTGGCAGCTCCCATAAAAGGTAAAGGAGAGTCATAAAATGTCAGCAACTCTCTGAGGGTATGTCTATATGAACTATTTCTCACCAGAATAATTAGCCCCAGCAGAGTGCCATGCTAATACGCCTACTTGGTTCTCAGCTCAGAATGGTCTAATGTCTGATCAGCTTTTTTTCCTCCGTCTCTCCTGGCACACTTTGGAGATGATGTGCTGCTACCGCTTAGGCTGTACATGCTCTGCTTGACACGAATGCAGTCAAGCCAGGGTAGCCAAAATGATTTACACAAGCTGCAAATCTTTAATAAGGAAGACTTTGGTCAGAGTATATCTTGTTCAGGGAAGAATGAAACAGCAGAGATTGTATCTGGCTTTTTCTACCCCTTCTACATCCAGGCCAAGATGTTTTTCTTTTAGACATATTTAGTATGGGTCTTTATATTCAAATAGTGTTGGAGTATTAGAACTATAAATATGGAAAAAACCAAATATTTCTAAGCTCAAATAAAACAGATAAGCAGACTGCAGGAGAGTTAAGTGCTTTAAATAGGATCTTGAAAGTTGGTATATATTAATTACAAGTGCAAACATGCATTTAGATCGCTGGTAGAAATCATCAAAGTCAATATCCTAAAAATCAGCTTAGCCTAGGATGTCTTAGGTAATACTGCTGTTGTCCTATGATATTTTGTACTTGCGGCAATATTCTTCCTCTGGTGTCAAAGGAACTTCCGTTGTCCTGGAGATGGTGATAACATTTGTTTCAAAAATCCCCTTATGCCCATTGACAAAATGCTTAAACTGGGGTAGTGAACATTATTTTTTTTAAAAGACGAAAGAATCTGAAAATTTGTATCAAAACTAGAGTTGAACAGAAATTCTGTGCAGCTCATCACAAAGTGCTAGTGAGTCTACTGATACGTCTCAAAGTCACTGCTTTTAGTTAATATTACTACTAGGGAAATAATACTCATGTCGATGTGGATAATCCTGTGAAAAAGTGAGCTCAATGTTCAGTGGTGGGCAAACTAACCAGCAGGATGTTCGAAATTACTAGGAAAGGAATAGCAAATAGAAAGAAGATACTGTTACGTTAGTATTAGAAACCTGCAGTTTCAATGCTGTACAAAGCTGTGCCTCAGAGTACAGCAGAGCTGGAGATGGGGATGGGGTTCAGTGGTACAAACTGACTTTTATGCAAAGGAGGGACCATAGTGACCTGCTCTATCAGTCACCCCTATCAGGAAAAGATAGTCCCTTCCTCAGAGATGTAAAATTACATAGGTGTACAAAAATCACATATGCAGAAAATCAGCAAGAAATGTATATGCACTATTTTTTGTAACTTAAATGGGAACTCTTAATTTCTTCTGTTACAAGGCAGTTTAAACACAAAAGGCAGCTGTTTGCTCATCAAAAGTATAAATTCATTTAAATGTATGTTGGAGAAAGTCATGGCCAATTTGTTTCTTGGCTCTTGAACATGGTGGTCTGGAGACAGCCTTCAGACTAAGAGATCCCTATGCTGGCTGCTGAGAACTAGGAGGAGGTACCAGGGCAGAGAGCATACTAAAATCATTCTATTTCATTTTCTTCTTTTGCTAAGCCTCTGCTGTGGGCCAGAGCTAGAAGCACAATATGGAACATAAAAAGTTATGATTTAACCCAGTTCAGCAGTTTTTACCATTTTACATTTCTTCTTATAGGTACCCTCAACAATGAGCCCCAATGCGGTGTGTGTCCTACATGATACCACACCTGAGGGAGTAACACAGGGGTCCATCCCTGCCTTGTTTTGTACTTTAGACTGGGAATACTTCAGCGGATGCAACAGTCACTAAAGTGAAGAAGAATTCTGTAGCTGGGAGCTGACTTGAAATGAGAGTCATGGGTTAGGTTCAAGATTTATGTCTATTTTCTTTTTTTTTTTTTTTTTCAGGTTTGACTATTTGAAATTTAAATTGTTACATGTACACTAAGTCAAATTTTCTTAGATTTTCTTAAATTTTAGAGTAACTGCTGTAACCCATTTGGCACATGTGGCAATCTATCACTAATACAGACATGTGGTTTTCAACATAAAGTATTTCAGGTTAGGTAGCCTGGTTTAAAAGATGGAAGTAATTTCTTGTGTCTTGTGAATCTTTTTCCCAAATAATCCACTACCATATTCTGTTTCCACATATTTTATCTTTCCTTATTATTTATTTAAACTTAATTTCTCTAGATACTGATTCTACCTTAAGTTTTTAAAAGTGGAAATCTAACATACTGAACTACTCCTATTTTGCACATAGAAAGTTGCCAGAAAAGTAGTTAGTAAATAGTATTCAATAAATAGCAATTCCAGTATATTTCATAAATGATCTGAGTCCCTTTGGGTGAATTCCTGAGTGAATGTTGTGTATGAAACTTTCTGCTATGGTAGGTGAGCTGCACGATCATACAGAGAGAAGTTTTGTCTTTCAAGAAATCCGACTTCTATTATCAGACAGGAATTTGAGACTGTCCAACTATGGTGCACCTTTAAAGTATACCACAATAAAAAAAGTAGCATTGTGAAGAGTATAAAGAGCATTTTAGGAGCACAAAAAGTAGTATGGTCTATCCCATGGACTTGTAAAGCTGTGCAGAACAACTTTTTTGCAATAAGAAATAAACAAGAAATGAAACTTATAATACAGAAGAATTTTGAAGGCACTTTTGTGGGAGCTGACTGTGACAGTACAGACAGACGATTTTTTTAAGATGGGGAGACAAGATAAAATTTCAATTTTGCAAATTCAGAGGAAGAAAATTCAAGAAGCTCTGTATCTTTTCTGTCTAAATTTTGATACGGATAGACTCCAACCTGCCTTCTTGCCTCATCCCCGACTAATATCAATCAATAACAAGAGACACTTTTGAGATAAAGTAATTCCATTTTACTAAAACTGAAAATCCGTGTGGTCTGGCTATAGGCATTTTAATCCTTTGCTAAATAAATGCAAGTACATTACCAAACTTTTGCTGAACTTCTATCATTTTTTTTTCCCCAGATTGGCCTATAACTTGACAGGCAAACTGTTTTGCAATAGCTGCTGAATTAAGGTGAAGTCTGTAATTCAGATCTGAAACTCCTAAAAGCAACTTGTCCATAATTGGAAATTCAGTGCCTAGATGTCTGTCAGGGACAGAGCTATTTGGATCTTGCCAAAAACAGCTTGCTGGTTTGCAATCACAAGGGAAAACTTAGCTTCCCGGCTGGCTGATGGGATGTAATCTGACTCCTACTCAGTTACCAGAGCGCTGCAGAAACATGTGTTCCATTTGTTGACAGAACAATTGTCCTGGATAGCGTTTACTTACAATTTGGTACTTTCATAAATATTTAGGAACTTACATCGTATAGCACAGAAAGTGCAGGTAGCAGTTTCCATTTTCACTGTGATGGCCTAGGGCCATCACTTCTAAGCACACTGCCAGCTCACTCAGTAAATCCTCTAGACTGGAGTACAGGCAATTTAGGAATTGAGACAGATCATGCTGTACCTTGCTTTCCTTAGCTGGCCATTCTCGTTTCTGGCTGCTTGCTTCTTGCTCTAACTCTCATAGCTTCTTTGCCCAAAATTGCCTAATGGGTGGGATTTCTGCCATGGCAATTTCCAGACTGGAAACAGAGCAAGTCATTAGAATAGAAAGCACATGCAGGAAGAGTCCTGGACGAGAGGAACAAGAGTGCACTTTGAGAGTGGCTCAGGAAAATGTTCAACTGTGATTTGACTTTCCTAGTCTTTTTTGCAGATATCCCACCTCTTTAGACAATCTGATGAACACTTCTTCATTAAGAAAGAGATACAAGAATAGATCAGATTACAAGGCTCTGGAAAGTATTGCTTTGTTTTGTGTTATCCGTTGGTGATTTGTGAAGAATCACCTTTGCTAAGGAAAAATTCAGAGGGACAGTAGTCTCTTGATTTGTGCTTTAATTGCTTTATCTCCTAAAAATGCAGCTAAATTTGCCATTGATTCTTTTTCCTTTCAGTTGAGAATCTTAATGTAGTATGTTGTTATGGTATTTATTCTTTCAAAGTCCCAGATAGGAGTCTTGAACTTTCTAGAAGTCGCATTTACACAAGGGACTTTGACAACCGTCCCCTTGTGAGGCGGTTATAACGTCAGTAATTCCTAATCTGATTTGCATTAGGGAATACATACAGCTCATTAGCAACACTGTCATCTTAAAGTTAATTACAACATAACAAAACATGGGACATGAATTTGACTTGTGAAAAAATGTTCCTTACATCCATGCTCCTCTGTCAGTGCCAGAAAGCCGGAGATAGTGGGGTTGATGATCTATGCAGTAAGTATTTCTCTTTAAGTGAGGGAGGAAGCAAAGTAGGCCACCCACTTCCTCCCCCAAAATGTCACAAAGCTGTGCCTAGTGGGACGTGTAACCTCATTTGCATCAGTCACGTCCTTCATCAACAAACACATTTTTCACTATCCTTTCCATGCTCTGTTAGAAACAACATTCAAATCTGTTCTCTCTCAGAAGGCCAGGAGTGAAAGAGTTGCCTCCCTGTCTTATTGATATATTCTCGCCAACTCTAATATTCTTGCTTAATTCCCCTTTTAAAGTAAAGGTTTCCTAACTCTTGTGGAGAAAAAAAAATAAATATATAGGGTTATGCTTGAACATAAGAGGCAATGTTTAATAAATCTGATAATATTTAGTAAAACACTGAAGTTGCAATCTGTAATTAGATATTTTATTATAATTTATTATAATGATTTCTTTAAATCTTTAGAGGACTATGACTCCATTATGTCCCTGTTTTCTGTCCCTAAGTACCTTACTTCTCAAGAGCCGAAACTTCTCAAATATAGAAGTATCTGAAGTTAGACATGCTTTTTGGCTACCTTGTTAGTCAGAAAGCAAAGACCACAACAGCGAATTGAACACTTAGTACATAGTAAAGATACTTAATTTGTAAAGGTAGAGATTGCATATATATAATGTCTCTTTTTGTTATTCATTTTTTAGTTACATAGTTTCATAAACAAAAATTAAGCTGATAGCATACTGAGTAAAGCATGGTCCTATTGATAAGGACTTAAAATACCCCCACTTTTATGTTTAAAATGATTATTGAAAGAAAGGAACATTACGTTAATGTAGATGATGTTACAACTGTTTTTAAAGGTATAGTCACCAGATTCTGGGTGAAGACCTGTGGTACGACATTGTGAAATAGAAATGCCAACTCTGAAGGCATTTTATATGTAGATAATTGGCATGTAGTTAATTGGGCGTTTTGGAACTGAGTCCAGAGGGTGTCCAAACTCATTTAGAAGTTGGCTTTTCATCACAACAGGTATGATTAAACTCCCTGGGGTGATGGAAGAGAAATTGTGTGGGAAGAATATGATCATCTAAAGAGCCTTATGGGAAAAGAGATTTGGCGTCCCATATTGCACAATTTACCACAGCTACCTGGAACCCAGGACATATATGAATAACTTTGGTGTTTATTTGCTCTCTTCCTTTTGTGCATGTGAAAAAATTTTACAGAAGTTGACTAACCTTTAATATTCTTCTTTGGCTGAGTTACAGGTTAAAGGTTAAACTTGGGACATTAGGCTAAGTAGTGCTGTAATAAAGGATGCTGATTGTTTCAATGATCTGAAGGCCTGCATAAGTGAGGTTAAAATGTTACACTGAGAGCCTATATAGATAACGAGGAACAAGTGTAGATGTGAAATGTATGAGACCACAGGATTGGAAAGAAGTTCTTGGAAGCTTTTCTTGGAAGGGTCCTCTCCTACAGCAGGCATTGACATGCTAAAATCCTTAATGACTGCTTCAAGGTCTATCTTAAACTAAGTAGTTTCTTGCTTTCTCAAGGTTGCCCTAGACCTGCCTTAAAAGGGTTCCCTAGAACTTCGCTCTTCTGGTGTCTAGAAACTTTTTCCAGCCTACATTGTGCCATCCTTGTCTTTTAAATTAAACAACTGTTCCTTTCTTTGTCTAGGGAAGAAGTAAATATGGTGGCTACCACAGAGCTAAACAATGTGAAGGTGGAATGTCAGGAAGGCCTCTTCTTGTAGTGAGCTGGCCATGGTGATGCAGAGTCGGTGCCCTGATCCAGTAGGCATTAAACATATGATTAAGTCTGAAGATGGATTTCATTGCTTTTCTATATTGGGGGATGAATTCTTACATTTTAGATATTGCACACAAAAGGGATGAGGGAAAAAATATAGATTTGTGTTAAAAATCAGCTGCATATATTTTTCACATGTATGGAAATTTAACGGAAATTTTTCTTTGAAGTTTGCTGCTGCTACTGTGAATTGCCAAATTCCCTATTTGTGTTACTGTACTTGGACAAGGTAGGTACTGGGTATGACTAAAGCTGGTACTAAAGAGAGATAAATAGCAATAGGTGGACACATAATCAAGCCATTTGGTAGTTTGTTAGAGACCTCTCATACTATCTGACCGTGCTTTCTAAAACAGCCAGGTTCTACACACCGAAGCTAGGAAATCTTTTCCTTTTGTCAGAGGTCAGTACTGATTTCAGTATTGTGACATACCAGAAGATGATTAAGCGGTACATTTTTCTTTTCTTTTTTTAAAGACAAACTGAAACAATTTTCCCTAGACTAAAAACTCTTTTTGAACTATGTAACAGCTCAAACACATATCAGTTCTAAAATGAGTATTTTTCTTTCTCTTTTATTTGGAAGAAAAAAGAAACATAAAGACAACTGATCTTCTAAAAGACAGGAGAATTGAGGAGAGAAAATGAAGTGGAAGTTATTTTATTTCCTAAGTAGCCTGTCTTGACTTGCTATATGCCTTTCAAATCTACTTTACTCATCTGAACCTGTACTGATTCAAGCTAGTGACTGTAATGATGGTGACATCACTGCTTTGTTTACACTGAAATCTCTTTTGAGGGCATCACAACAGAGGTGGTTTTAGGAGAGGTATTGATTACGCCTCAACTTTGGAATTTGGTAATTTTGGTATACCTCAAACATGCTGCACTTGTCCTCTAGTCTGCTTTTTTTCTAAGCTTTAGATTATAAACTCCTCAGGCCTGTGATTATTTCTTCATAAGCATTTAAAAACCACATAGGACAATAAATCTTCTGGAAAGAAACAAGAATAACTTTGATGCCTGGCCATATTAATATACAATAAATATTTAGTCACAAATTTGCATTTAATATTGCACCCACAAACTGTGAGGAGAGAAGCACTCAACACTTGTAAATCTTAGTTTAGGATCTGCCAGAATGCAGGCTGCTATTAGTTCTGATTTGACCCTGTTGTTCATGTGCCTTATGAGATGGTCTTAATTTACACAGATGCTTCGGCTTGTTTGTTTTTTACAAGACCATTCTTGTTGCATTCAGCACAAAAAAAAAATTACAGCATTCACTTAATGAACAACTTCTCAGTGTTTTGTCTTAGTTGTGCAGACTATTTATTGCAGATGTATTTATTATTTTATTATTTACTGTTCTGGGGGTGAAATTATTATTTTTCTTTTTTTGCTTTTAAGCATTCATCTTTACATGCCTGGTTGTTTTATAAGCACTGACTTTCATGACAGCTTTTGCAAGTAAAGGAAAGGGTATTTATCCTTTTACAGATGGCCAGCCAATGTCAAGAGCTTCAACGAATCTTCAGTATCCAATTTTAGACACCTGCAACTCGTAATTTTTTTAAGTGTTAAGTATTGTGTGACTCTCATCTTCAAAATGCAACATCCTCTGGCTTTATTTGCAAATGTCTTTGGCTTTTTTTCAGTCTAAACCTGGCAAACAGGTATCTAGAATGTAAAGAATACACAGTTTAGTTGTCTATGCAGGAGAAAGTTTTATTATTTAAATTGTGATGTAGAAAGCACATTGGCAGGGCTCCTGAGACTCTTCAGTTTTTCTGCTATACTCTGCCTCCTAGCAGAGAACTCTTCTCTCCCCAGACCCTTCTCTTTGTCTTTAAGAGCATGAGGCCAGAACACCTCTTTCTCCTTTTGCAGCTGTGTGTGCTTCTTTCCTCGCCCCTTCGCCCCAACCCCCTTTTAACATCTGATACTTACCTTTCTGATCCCCAAGAGATCAGCATCTTCCTCCTCAAGCTTACTCCACTTCTTTGCTTGGAGCCAGTCTTCTCACCCTACCCAGGTGTTTCTCTTGCCTGTTTCCTTCTGTACCTGTGATTGTTTGCACTAGAATTTGTGTCTCTTTGCCCTTATCCCTTTTGTTTGACTTTTGTTAGTCTGATTTAAATGTTCTTTGTCCTAGTGCAGCTGCAGGAACCGGTTTTTGCATATTGCATCCCTCTCCTCCTCACACAGTGATTTCATTTCTTGAATTTCTCTTTGCTTCCGCCAGCAGCAGATGCTCTAATGAAGGGCCAGTCCCCCTTCAGCTCCTCTCTCCTTTTCTGTTTCCACTGGTGGCTCCTCAGTCTGAGACTCTGTCCTGGCCATGGAAATGACTTCTGCTTTCTCTGGGGAGAAAAGGAAACAAGGACTTTGGAATACTGACGCTTAGAATTTTCTTCCTTCACCATTCTTAGGGGCACTACTGCTGCCAAAATTTGCTCTTGTGATTACCTGCACCAGATACTCCCCACCATTAAAGTTGCCAATGTTTTCATTAATGCTATTGTGTCAGTCTGTAAGAACAGTCAGCATTAACTGACAAAAACCATGAGAAAGAGTTTGCTTCGGTAGAGGTAATGGCTGTTGCAGTTATCCCATCAAATACAATGTTTTCATCCTGTTCTTGAGGTCTGTGGTAACTTCCTGCCAGAGGTCATACTTGCCAGAGCAGCTGATGACTGGAGTGGATCGGATGCTGGTGTCAGGCTGGATGGAAGGTGCTTTTATCAGCCCCTGACTTCCTTCCTTTGAGCCCTGTAAGTGCCTGATATTTGGCAAGAAATTAAACAGCAGGAGAGTAAAGTGTAAAGCTGACACTGATGGCTCTGCCTTAAGAAGAAAGGCAATTTCCTAATCAGAGATCCATCTTATCCAACAATTTCTGCCTCTTCCATCCATGTCCAAGAATCGGGGGGGTGGGATGAGGGGAGGAAAGGAAGGAAGAGGAGGGGAGGAAAAGCACCATCAGGCCCCTCTTGGTGGACTGGATGCATTATCTTACTGAAAATACTGATGATCCACTTCACTGCCTCATGAGCCCTATCCATCTCCTTTCATATGTCAATTGGTGTGTCCATTGCAGTTGCACTGTCATGTATGCACAAAACTGGCCTGTTTGTATTTCAATAATGGCTTTTGGAAAAGGTAGGTGTTGAACTTTATGAAGTTCTAGTCAACTTGATGTGAACAGAGGCATCACATTCTTTTCACTCAGGCAGCATGGCATGGGGAAGCTAGGTTGGCCTTTTCTGCTATAGTTATACGTACTGATGGTGACCAGATGGAATGCAGTGAGCAAACAAGTTTTTCAGCTCAGCAAATGACTGGGTGTTCACCTGGAGATACTGTTCTCAGCATCGTGTGCCAAAGGAAGTACGATGAATGAATGCAGGGCCCTACTGCCCCTTGGTTTGTCTGTTGGGTATTCTCTGATACCAGGGGAAAGATGCTAGAGCATCTCATCAGAGATCCTTCTTCAGAGATCAAAAGGATAATGGAAAAGGAACATTCTTTAATGCCAAAACCTAACTGACGTGAATGTCAGTAGGGTCCTTTTTGATGCACTAAACATTCTTCTCACTCTGGCTGAGGTTTCAGAAACACTCTGTCTGTTGTCCCCTGAGGAACCTCACCAAATACTGTAGTTTACTTCACATTACAGGAAGTCCTTACTTCAGATATTACTGTTCTCTGGGCTGAGTCCCCAGAGAATGGAGAAGTTCTGTGTTTGGGAAGATGGATTGTGTTCATTCCAGTATCAAAGGAGGACCTCTGTGATCTGCCTCCCAAGACACCTATTTAGCACTAATTATGTGGGACCTGAAGTTACAATCTGTCCCAGTTACTAACCGTGCTGTCTAGTGCAAGGTAATTTTCAATGGTTTATCTGAGTTGAAACTCTGCCAGCACTGTTCCTGGAAGAAGAAATGACAGAATAGGTCACAGTTACACTGCAGGTATATCAAGGCATTTTATATCAAGGTTATTATTTTTGTGGTGGTTGTGCCTAGTGCTTTATTTCTATTATCTGTTCAAACTCAGCTGAGACCTGATCCTGGTCATCATCTATGATTGAAGAGTGTGTTAAGGTTGCTCCCTGTTCAATCAGTTCCATGCAGCTTACCTTACTTGATCTCCTCAGTACAACTAGGCAGGTGTAGCTTACACTAATGACATGTTCTTCAAAGTACAGGTTATTGTGACCTGGTGTAGACCCATGCCAAGCCATTTGTTTGAAAGCTTCCTCCAAGCTGTATGGGTCAGGAGCTCTGGCCTTACGGCCGGGATTGCATCTGTGCCCAGTGCCATCCAACAATGTGTGCACCTGCTGTTCCTTCCAGGACATCTGCTTCTGTTCGGAGAAACAGCGAACTATTTTCATATGCAGACTGATCTGTCTCTGCCAGTGCCTTTCCTGAAAAGCACAGAGAGGACTACTGGTCACCAATCAGCTCTTCTTGCCCACACTCAGGCAAAGGGTCAGAACCTTTTGCTAGCCAGTGGCCAGCTGCCAAAGCAGGCGGGTTTCAAAAGCCCTGCTAAGCCTCCTGCTGGTAGGCAGCGGGAGAAGCTTGGTTTGCCTCTACAGACAGGTTTACATTTTTGTCCACAGGCTCTGGAGAGCCTCCTTTTATAGTGTTCTTAGTCCAGCAGGGTGTTTGCTGATGCACGCATTCCTTTCACTGGCTGCTTCTAAAACTACTGATAAGACCAGCAGCTCTCTTATCTCCATTTGAGAGGGCTTGTTTGAGACCCGGTCTAATTCTGATCCCTTTGCCTTCATCTGTGTTGACCGCATTCTATCTGTATCAGTCAGCCTCTGCCTTCTCTTTTACACTGCTCCTCCTCTCATCTGGAAATCTCTGTGCCTCTCTCCAAGTGACCCTTCCAAACTTTGTCACTTTCAAAAGAGAAGTTGGACTGGGCCTGCAGTGAAGTCACTGGTACTTTCTTCCTGATGCTTCTGAGCTGTTCAGCATTCACGTGCTGTAACTAACACTGTACACATACAAGCACTACATCCAGAGCATCCCAAAAGCAGTCGGGGAACATGTTGTGGAGCTGTGTGGCACCTCTGCCCCGTGGGTGACGTCACCTCCTTGCCTTTATGGTGTTAGAGCTTCGTTGACAACTCAGTCCAGAAGTCCTGGGTGAATAAAGGCTGCCTTCTAGTCGGGCCAGGCAGGGCTTCAGGGTGGAAAAATGGGCCATAGCATAAAAATTCTCTCTTTAACCCCCAAATGGTCATGCGTGCAGTTAGAAGGAGAAGCCTCAGGGTGATGTGAGCATGTTGTCAAGCATCAGAAACATCAGGAGATGGTTCATCTGCTTGCTGCCTGTGTGCATGTTCAGTCCTATCGGTACAAGGTGTTTTGGAATTGAGCGTGTCCAAGGAGGGTGTAATCTTCACGGAGGCAGACAAGGCGAAAGTTATCTCTAGCAGACAAGTGTAAACAGCTGTTTCTTTCTAAAAACCTCTACCGGAGCGAAGCTTCACAGACCAGCCAAATGCACAGCCTTGACTCTTCCCCCCGCCCCCAGCCTTTTGAATAAAGGATTGCTGGAATATTTATGCAAGGGCAAATAACATTATTTTTGGAAGTGACTGAATTATTTTGGTTCCTTTAAAAAAAAAAAAAAGAAAAAAGAAAAAAATTTAAAAAATTCAGCCCGAGGCAAGCACCTGGCGTGGAAAATTTCAGCCTGCGCAGTAACGGCTTGGCAGAAGTTACCGGCGAGCGAGAGAGGGGGGCCGTGCGGGGCAGCCATCCCACCGCCGCAGTCACCCTCTGCCGACACCGGTCGCTCGCCGCTCCCGCCNAGGAGGGGGGGGGGAGCGGGCGCGCCGAGGCGGTCTCGGGCTCAGCCCCCCGGCGCGGCGGAGCAGTCGCGGCCGCCCCGTCCTGAGGGCACCAGCGCCACCCGCCCTC
>VXAK01019498.1:0-16996 GCA_013399435.1 Arenaria interpres | reverse complement strand
CGGGGGGAGGGAGTGTTTGTTGGGGGAGGAGGGGGGAGATGGAGTAAAATGCGGAGCTTGGGTTCATTTCCTTCCCAAGCCGGTGGCTAAGTAGAGCAGACATGTGTTGCCTTACTTCCTGTGCTACTGAAAAATACATGTGGTTCCACAGTTGTAATTTCCCCTCCCTTCAGATGACTCAAAGTCTGGATTTTGTTAATGAGCCTCTGAGCCCTTCCTCTGATATTCTCCTTCAAGGCCTTTTCCAAAAAGGTGTCTCACAGGGACTCGTTTTGAGTGCCTGAAGAGGAGGGGTATGTAGTGTGTGACACAAGGAATGCTGAGACAGAGAAATAGCACTGAAAGCGTGTGTTCGTATCTTTCCGCTACTCTTCAAGGAGAGACTTGAGTCACATTTGATAAAATTGGCAATCTAATGAAGTGCTAGCTTCCTGTGACATCAGTATGTTTAGTGTGTCTTTCCTTTGTTGTAACAGGAGTGTTGATAACTTTGTGGCTCAAAGGTCCGTGAATTTTGCAAATTCCTTGAATTGTTACGATCTTTGCGTGTTGGCTTCAGAAATAAGTGTATGTGCTCACCTCTAAAGGTTTTGTAGATCTGTTCCAGACTGCTGCTCCACCTTCTTGTCTTGGCCCCCAAAGGCATATCCCTAATTCATGTTAGCTGCTCAAGGTAAATTCTTGGTAAGGGCAGACTGCTTGATAGATTTAATTCGTGTTAAAACTACCTTGCCTCTCTGTAGGAGATACGTGTTCTTAACTGGCAGGAGAATACTCCCGTCTAGCAAAGAGATGCTAGGCTGTATGGAGCAAGTTGCAGAAGCTTTGGGCTTCAAGTGGAAGATGCTAATCATTACCCTCAGGTGATTCTAAATGAAAAGAGGATTACAGACTTCATGAAAGTCAAGGTGCCCTGAGCAGGTCTTTGTCAGGCCTGCCAGGGTTGTAACAGAAAATAAGTAGGAGCTTTTGGGACAGACCCGTAAGCTGCTGGACTACTGCATGGTCATTTCTGATGTAGGTGTTTTGAACAGAGGTGCTCAGTAGAGTGGTCTGAGTTGGTTTCCTCACAGCTGCAATGCCTAGTCAGAAGGAGCCTGACCTTGGTGCCAAAGTGTACTCAGGAGGTAACTGCAGCTGTGACAGAACTGAAATGGTTAGAAGAGTGAGAGAGCAGAAAAGTTGGTAGGAACTAGAAAAAAAGGAATTGCTAGGGAAAACACATGAAGTAAATGGCTTAAAGAAAAGATAGGACATGCTGGTCTTTGTGCAGTTACCTAGAATAGTAGTGTTGGATTTGTTGGGGTTTTTGTGAGCAAGAGGTATAATTGTATATACATGAAAGCTGCTTAATCCAAAATATGAGTATTTTTGACAATATAGCTTGACTTAGTTTTCTAATCCTATGCTTCTGGTAGTACAGACCACCTTCCTGCTAGTAGAGCTTGCTGAAACTACTTACATCTACATAGCTTTTTCAGAAACTACAGTGAAAGGACTTTGTATAAAGTGTGAATCAAATTTCAGAACTTAAATGCTGCAGTTCAAAAATACAGAAGCATGATCAAACAAATAACTCCCTAACACTTCCTTTTCTTCCTTCCTCCAATGTTGGTAAATTAGGTGGTTCTGTGTTTACGTAGTATTAGATATGTAATGAGTAAGCTCTGGTGGTGCTTGTGTGGAGGACTACCTCTGTCAGTTACCTCCCACCCCCCAGGATTTATTTCATCAAGAGTATAAAATACCTTTTAAACTTGTTTTGTATTTTAGGTCCAGACTTAAAGAAGAGAATGATCAAGGGTTTAGGACATTGGTATTTTGAAGAGACTGCTTGGTGGCAATGTATACATGAAGGTCGAAAGGGGGAGGTGAAACAAATGCCTGATATAGTTAGTACAATCAGAGAGCAACTGATGATCAGAACATCTGGGATGAGTAGAGAATACAATAGGAAAAAGATATGTAACTGCATAAATCCGTGGTTCTTTCATACCTTACATACAGTAAGCTGTTCTGCCTCTCATCTTTGAAAAGATGCATTATTATTGGGAAAGGTTCGCTGAAGGCCAACAAGATGTGAATTGGTTCCTAGATGAGAAAGGATTGAACAGGCTAGGACAGATGATGGGATCTATGGGTGATGGGTAAGGATCTATAAAGCTCCTGTGGAGAGAGCAGGTGAAGGTGGAAGAGGAGGCATCAGAGTTAGGCACTAGGTTCAGAACAAATAAAACTTAACTCAGTGTAGGGAATTCACAGGTATACTTGCTATACAATGTATAAACGAGTTGTTGTGAACTCACGTGGAGGTTGGACAAACATTGGAAAACAGATACATTGAGGTTAGTAAATGGATGAGCAACAGCCTCAGGAAGTCTTGAGTTTAAAATAGCCGGCGGTTGTGAGAGTATAAGGAGGAGTTGTATGCCTGTCTTGTTTTTCCTTTTCCCTCAACATCTACTTAGGGCAATTCTTTTTTGGTGTGTTTAAATAGGAATGTGGTGTGTTAGCATGTTGCTTTCTATACAGTGGCGAGTTTGACAGTTACAGTGATGGTACTAAAATGCTTGATACTGCATAGCAGTGATCTTGGTTCCAGCTTCTAGCTTTTTTCATTACGGTGTTCATTACTGAATGGTTTGGTAAGTTTCTTTACAACAGCTGTAAGTAGCATTTAAAGGCATGTATATTGCAGTTCTGTCTCTAGGTATTTTGCAGGTAATATTTTCAAAATACTTTGTTGTCTTAAAAAACAAAAAGCAGATAGAAATTCTTTTCTTTAGTAATTGATACTACTTAATATATATCATAAAATGTTCACAAGGTGTACTGCCCATACCGTATAGTTCAGTAATGGGTCATGTTTCTTTGTGTTGTCTTTTTCCTTCAATGAAACAAATCTGGTTTTATCACTATTCTGCTGTAGATAATGATAGAACTGAAAGTGGCTCTTTGTTGGAGATGGGCATATTTCCAGGCTTCTCCTTCTGGCTTTCCTAATCAAAGCATTAAAGTAGTGTGGTCTGCCATATCTCACTGAAGAGGGCATTAGTGTCCCTGTGCTTTTTCTGAAGTGGCTACATGGTTGGCTGCCGCTTTTATTTTTTAACAGCTGTGCATGCACATTTTCAGGTGGGTTTTAGACTTTCCTGTTCAATAGTGGCTGTGTTTCAATGACAGCTTTGGGCTTTCGCTTCAGGCTTCATTTGGAGACTCAGGTACAGCCCACTTCACCAACACACATTATTGCCTCAAACGAGGTCTGTCCATTCCTTTATACTGATGCATCTCTTTAAAATGAGGTCTGTCCATTCCTTTATACTGATGCATCTAGTTAATGCAGCAGGGTAGCGTCTGGTACTCCGACTTCTCAAATCCGTAACAAAACCTGTGAAGGCTTGTAGGAGTGTAGGGTAACAGATGTCAGAACCACTTGAAATAAAAAAAATAAATACACAAATTGATCAAAAGTATTCTAACTAGCAGAATCTGCTGGTAGTTACAACTTCAACAGTTTAATAATCAAAATACAGAGTGCTTTGTCTTTTCAAGAAAAATCTTAAATGTAGCTTCATTTTCATGGATGGATTTCAGGGGAGAACCAGGTATTTGGTGGCGGCTAGAATGGAATATATGGTTTCTGAACTAAGCTTTGGTCCAGTTACCACATTTCAGCTTGGTAACTTTGCCTAGCTGTGTAATACTTCTCTTAGGTGGTTATTGGAGCAATTCCTTTTAAAATGTATTCTAAGTCTTGATTTACCTTGGTGGTACTTTATATGTAAGGATGTAAGTAGCATCAGTACAGTAAAACAAAGTTTTACAGAAGTGACTACTTCATATCTTCCCACATATCTTGGATGACGTACTGTTTTAGAAATTAAATAGTGGAAAGTGTTCTTTTGTGTGATTATTTGCCTTCGTATTTGACATGTGGCTTTTCTGATGGTAAGTCAAGTGACAGATCTCTGAAGAGTATTACGCTGGTCCATATTCATATTTTTCATATTAGCATAGTAAGCTCGAACCAGTGTTTTCCCTTTATGGCTGGACAAGGGTAACTGAGGGTATGTTTATACTGCATAATTGAGGACTGTGCAGGAAACTCTCCTCCCCCACAAGCTCATGGCATCTGGCTGAACACATGCTCTCCACAAGTTACAGCAATACAGTTACACTGGTGTGGCAGTGCCCCAGCTAAATAGTCCTGATGAGAGAGAATTTTAGTAGCTTGACAGCCTTGCAGACTTGAATCTGTGACTTCTGAGAGACAGGCTGCTTTTCTGTATTGTTTGGGTAGGGTGCGTACCTTGTACAGCTTGCACCATGCAGTGGGCTATGAGCAATGTCTCTGATCACCTCCGGGTTAAAGTACCGTAAACTGCTGTTAGGTGTATCTTTTTGAGTTCTTAAAAAGTTACCATGGCTGTCAAAAAGTTGATGTGTTACTTGAGAACTTTCATTGGGCTTCATTGCAGTAGTTTTATTTGCTGTCTGAAATAAGCTGTAGGTTGTACTAAGTTAAGTAGTTGTTGCCTTATATCCATGTGATTGATCTGCTCCTGTAGGTGACTTTTGCCATGTCACTGTGATTGTTGGTGGCTTTTGAATATTGATATCCTTTACACAAGGATATCTGTTACACAAGATCTTTAGTTGTTGTGAAGTAGTATTTAGTAAATAGAACTGCTCTGTAACTGGTGATTGATTACAGAGTATAACTTAAATATACTTAGCTAGAGAAGGTTTCAAAAGAATACTATCATGCTTTTGGTGTAGCATATTCTGGAATGATAGTTTAGAGACAATTCAGATTTTTTTTTCTTTTGCTAAAATTAAGGTAGTTGTCTAGCTAATGTTTCGAAATAGTGATATCAATAGTGAGATTCAAATGAGGTTTTTGTAAATAAGTAGATGGAGAAAAGCACCACTGCTTAACCCAGTAGATCAGTGAATGTCTGGATGGGAAAATGAGACTCTTGATTCTTATACAGTTGATCTTACAGTGTTCTTAAATATGTATTTCTAAATTTATATTTGCACAATTAGCGGTAGGTGAAAAAATTAGTGTCACTTTTAAAAGAACGCAACATTGGCATTTAAAAAGTCAGGCCTGACATCTTAGAAGCTCCTTTTGTATTATTGAGAATAAACATCAATTATGCAAGCATCCTAAATCTACCTTGCCAGCATATCTCAATGGTTATTAGAAGGGATTATGTGTGTAAGAGTCTGTGTTAGTTTGTGCTTGGCACTTTCCTAGTTCCTTGTTTCACTGGGAGTTAAATTTGCTGCAATGGAGAGAAAGTGTCATGGCAAAGGAAATGTATGTTTCAACCAGTAGATGGAGCCATTTTAGTGACATATCAGCATGCCTATTTATGTAAGTTTTTGAAAACTTTAAGAAAGAAAGTCTTTTCAGTCACTTTGTCTTTAGATTATGGGTCACATTTATTTTATATTTTCTTTTTCTATAGAAGAGACTAAATGTTTTATTCTTCCATTAACAGTGCCAGGATGGTACAGCATGAAGGCAGTTCTATTTTCATAAATGTGCAAAAAAGAGTGAATGCTTGCACTTTATGGGAATTACAGTTGTCTCTGTAAATTGTCCAGTGTCACGTGAGTAGAGCTCTATAGCCTTTGTACACTTTGTGTTGCCAGAAGTAAAGTTTTAGAATATTGATCTGTAATGTTGTATATGACAGTCCGGATGCTCTTGTGACTTCCACTCAGGAAAGGCTGTTAGCTTGAACTGAGATTTTGCTTTTCCTACTCCAGTGCCTTAAACGAAATTGACTCAAAGCTATGTAATGGAATGGTTGTCCTATTTGGGTATACTGGCACAAGTTGTCTTAGTTCAGCAATGCTGGAGTGCTTCATAACCTTGAAACACCCCAGGCTTATTAATTCTAGCAAGTCCCATTTTAGCAGAAGTATTTGCAGTGCTGTAGTTGTATCGTCTTGTATCCTCCTTCAGCATCCGCTTTTAGAAGAGGTATATATGTATTTTTCTTGGTTTTACTCCTTGTCCCTGCATTTATACTTAGTAATGTCACCTGACAGACCTTCCCTTTCCCCCATTCTTTCAAGTCTTTGGCACCGAAGATTATTTTTGGTGAACACAACGTGAACTCGAAGAGTAGGACCTTATTCAAATCTTCATTTTAAATTCTCTCAATATATGGTATTTTGTGAGGTGTAGGTGTATCATCTTCTTCCCCACTTCCTGCTGTGACAGTCTTAGAGAGTTCTTGTGGCTTAGTTTTTGTTGATTAT
The DNA here is from genome assembly GCA_013399435.1 of Arenaria interpres. Taxonomy (NCBI): domain Eukaryota; kingdom Metazoa; phylum Chordata; class Aves; order Charadriiformes; family Scolopacidae; genus Arenaria; species Arenaria interpres. Next base: position 10,714 of record VXAK01019498.1, on the reverse strand, counting down.
TTTTTTTTTTTTGGTGCATGTGTCTACTTACTCAATCTTATTGGAAGTTTAAATTTTCTAGAAATGATCCAGAATTGAGTACCGATCTTTTTAATAGGAGGTAGTTGTGTTGGAAGGCATCTAGGCTTGTCTTGTTGGCAGTATGGCTAAGACAGTATCCTGAAATACCAAAATATTTTTCGACTTAAAAACAGACTAAGTTTTTTTTTAACTAAAAGAGTTTTCAGTAGAAGTTTCCACATTAGGCACCTGTTGTCCCAGTTTAACTGCATTTTTGGAGTCTGGCTCCAAAGAAACTGGAGCTTCCTGTGGATGAGGCATGTGGGCAGGGACTGCAGGGAGGAAGGGTTAATTGCTTACAGAGCAGTGTCCCCTGTCCCCCCATCATCTGTCTACTCTTAGGTGGGGATACCTGAGGACTCGTATGACAACTTGATTGGGTTTTTTGGTTATTATCTTTTCACTATGGGGACATGTTTGTATTAAGAGTGTCTATGTGGACAGCTTGTCTTGAAAAACTGCTTCCCTAAAGTGTAAAGTGAAGATTTAAAAACTTTTTTTTCCCCTGCTTATTGTTGTACTAGGCTGATTCCTCTGCATTTTCCATGACTAATGTCTACTAAATATATGCTGGCTATGTGTTGGCTGGGATCTATTTTGGGATGAAGAAAAGACAGCTAAGTGATTGTAAATACCTAGGTTATGAAAGGGTAATGATATAAATTATTCCTTGCTAGAAAAAGTTAAGAATTTGCTTCAACAAAAAGTGCCACTTTTGAACACCATGACTGTTCCACTAGCAGAGTATACAGATGGTTAGAGAATCTCTAATCAGACTGTACTTTTTTGTATATTGTTGTTACCAAAGAACAGAAAGAGGTTAAAGCAAATGTGTGTTCATAGAGGTGTCATGATAGAATCTCATTTCGTGTCTGTTTCTGGAATGTGATTGTTTCTCAGTGCAGAAATTCTGTTGCCACATCAAGAGATTCAGGCTGCTGTGTTCTGGATCTCAAAAGTCACAGTAAACAGAAGCATGTGTGATTTCTTTCTTTTAGACAGGTTTATGAGTAAGCTAGTACAGCTAGTTAATCACGTTTATTGCTAACTGATCAGGCTTTAAGTTCACATTTAGAAGCCCTGATTCTTCGGATTTTTTCTTAACATTTGTAAAAGATGTGTAGCAGATGCTAATGTGCATAACACCTTGTTGTACAAAGATCTATTTTCTGTTTCTGTTGTAGAATTTCAGTCTTGGAGGAAAAAATTAAAATGTGGTTTCTCCCCTTGTACTGCCCTCCACATCCACTGTTAGTTTCAACTCCAGCAGAGCTTTGTCTTATCTTAACTCCACCCCTGCACGATTAGATCACGTCTGCATGTTTCTCCCACCTCTGCTTCCATCTTCCATGTACTCTGTTTTGCATTTGAGCTGAGTTACAGGTTACCTTTTCTTTCACACTGGTCCACGGTCAGGCCTGCTTCAATTCCTGCATGCAGGAATGGTCCCTCTTGTACTTTGATCAACCAGCTCTCCCAGGCCTTCCCTTCACCTTCTGTGGTGGTCTTCCATGAGATCATACCAAGAAGATCCCTGAACAAGCTGAGATTTGCTCTCTAGAAGGGCTGTGTTCTATGTACTCAGTCTTGCACTGTACTACTTGCCTTTCTCACTTCTTTAAGGACTTTAAACTCCACAATTTCATGGTTGCTGTGGCCAAGGCTCCTCTTGACTTGCACATCTCTGTCTGGTTCTTCTTGATTTGTGAGAAACAGGTCCAGCCGAGCATCTTCCCTAGTAGGCTCATTGATCACTTGCACTGAGAAATCGTTTTCAACACACACAACAAATCTCCTGGATGCTTGTGCTTGACCACAGCCTACCAGCAGATACCAGTAGTTTTAGGCCCCTGTGTGTACCAGACCCTGCAATTGTGAAGCTTCCACCAGCTTTTGAATGAAGGCTTCTTCTACTTCCCCTTCTTGATAAGGAGGTCTGTAGCAGACATCACCCATGTTGGACTGTTCTCTGATCCTTACCCATAAGGTCTTGACTGTCTTGTCATTCCTTCCAAGCAAAGCAGTGTTTGTTGTAGCCAGCCCTTTGCATAGAATGAAACCCTTGTTCCTTAACTTTCCCGCCTGGCTTTTCTCAAGGGTTTGTATCCATCCATTGCAGCTCTCCAGTCACGTGAGCTGTCCTAATGTCACTCTGTAATTCCTGTGAGGTTATAGCTCTGCAACTGTGCATGGACTAAGTCCTCTTGTTGGTTCTCATGCTGTGTGTGCTTGCACGCAAGAACTAGAGGTGAGCCCTCAGACGTGCCTCTTTCACAGGGGAAGTGTGAGAGCCTTCTGTCATGTATTCCCCGTGTCTTCACGTCTCTTGAGCGTGTCAACCTTTGTCGACCATGCCTAGTTTAAAGTCTTGTTCGCAAGCTTAATGTGCTTAGTGGCAAAGATACTCCTGACACACTGTCAGATGGATCCTTGTTCCTGAAAGAGGTTCCTGTGGTCATAGCAGTAAAAGCTCTGCTAATAACCACATATTGACCCTCTGGATGCATCTACCCTGTCCTGAGCCATTTGCTTCTCACTGGAGAGGCTGACACACACCCCCTGGGCCTCTTCACCCTCATCCACAGTGCTCAGTAGGTCACTCTTGATTTGCTTGGTTGTTACTTTTTGGGAGTGTTACTGGTGTCCATACTGGATAAGCAGGAAAATGTAGTATGTTGAGGACTGGATGACACTCGGTCTTTCCAAACCCATTGTTCAGCGAGCAGCAGACCTCCTGCTTATCTTCCCTGTTGTGTAGTGTTGCGGTGTGTTCATCCCCTTCCTGCAGCTCTCTCACCTCTCCACTTGGCACCTCAAAGGTAGCAGACCACCCTCAGATGAGGCCACTGCAATCAACAGCACCAGGGAAGAGCGGTGGGTGCTCCCTGCAGCCCAACACCTGGACGGTGAGATCCTCCCCGTGCAGTTCTTGGAGCTGGGATCTCTGATGTGCAAGGGACAGTTGCTTTGACTGGTGTTGGAGACTTCAGCCTGTAACATGTTGCACTATCTTGAATGGTGTTTCAGAGCCTTTTGTAGTTTTATCCTGTGAACTGCTGTGACACCTGTTAGCTGCCCCTGTTGCCTGAGCCCTGGGAGATGTGCTGTGCTCACGTTTATGTTAAACTCTGTAACTCGACCTCTAGTTCTATTCACAACACAGATTTAAGGCGTACGTTTATGTGAATGTTTTGTTGTACTTGCAATTGATTTCTGATACACACATCATATCAATATTATTTTAAAAACTCCAGTATTGTAAACTTACTTGTAATGACTGCTATTTCTGCAAGGTAGCTATTCATAATAATAATAGTGAATGTTTTTAGTTGGCTGGTGCGGTTGCTTTGGCTGATGTTGACTTCTCAGCCTGGAGGGACCAAACACAACAGATTTTTGTGTTCACATTTTGACAGGTCATGTGCCTGTGATAATATACATCTTTTTCCCTTACCTTGAAATTTACTGTATGCTGTTATGTAGAGGAGGAGACAGTTCTGCCCTATTGGAGATGCTTCAGTTGAAAAGCCTAAAATTTTCTTTCTCTGTGATATCTGTAAACGTGATTTGTTGCAGGTGGAAACACTGCAGCTTCGATCTGTGTTCTAGTAATTACTTTCTTCATCTCTGTCTTTTTTTATAGAGGGGTTTTAACTGAGTGGTGCTTACTAGTGCTAGACAAAGCTAGAGTATCTTTTCAGTTGCTCCCCAGAAAGAACACTTAAAAGAAGGAATCTTTCTGTGGGTTCTCTTGCTAACTTGTGAAGTGAAAGACTCATTGCAAACTCTTTGATTGTCATTCTAAACAATAAGGTAGGATTATTTAGACTACGGCTAGACTTACTGCTACTTTGTTTCTATCTTAAAAAAAACAACAACAACAACAAAAAGCTGTTGGAAAGATTGTATTTAAACTACAGCTTGTTTTTAGGCTAGAGACTTTTTGCATATTTTTTTCTTTGGCTTCTGCAGCACTATTGTGAGGATATACCATTATGTAAGCACATGCATTTCTTTAACATGTCAAACATATTTCCAGACAGACTTTGTGTACGAAAAAGGAAACGAGAAACTTCTTAGTGAATAGCCACAGTTGGTGTTACTGTTGGTGGTAAATTCTTCATTTTGTTTGTGAAATGACTGCACCCTACCAGCCATGCTGTATATATAAAAACAAACAGCTAGCATCTGATAATTCTTATGACTCATTTAAGGAAGTGATAAAACCCAAGAGTAGCAGAGATCCTTTCCTTTTGCAGCTTGATTTTTTATTAACATTGCTGTGCTTGCCTGCCATTGAAAGATATCAAAAAGGAAATTAAGGAGGCAGATGCTCTTGTAATTAGTATTTGGTTGAATTGAGGAAAGTTAAATAATGATAGGATGGAGAGGCATGTTTCAGTTCATAAATTAAGTGTACAAAACCAGTTACTGGACAGTTTTAATTTTAGATTATAAATACAAATTTATTAAAGCTTTTCTAACTGAGTTTTGTGGAAGTTCTTGAGTTTTGAAAACTGCTGATGTATGCCAGTCAAAAAGGAAGAACATCAACCAGGTGTTTTTTTGTTGTTGGCATCAGTGTTGCCATCCATTACCTGCCTTAACTGCTGATGCTATATAAAATGCTTGAGATTCCTTTAGATTTTTTAGAAGTGTAACCAAAGTTTATTATCAGCATATTTTGTAACATACTTTGCTAGATTGACTTTGCTTACTTTTACTGAAGTATGTAACTACATATTATTCTGTGTATGGTAAGAAAAAATATTCTTGGGTCTTGTTTATACTCAGATGCTGTAGGTATAGTTTCAGCTGAGGAAGGTCAGTTTATTGAGAAGTTGAGAGTATTTTTCCTTAGGGGCAATAGGATGAACATTTATTTTTAAATGAAGTAAAATTATAGATTCAAACCTTCAGAACAGGAGACCCAGAAAAGATCAAGTATCTGATCTCTAAGAAAAAGAACGTATTACATAGGGGTAGGATGCTTGCTAATTTTTTTAATGGAACAGCTGTTCACCAAATGATTTTGTTTGACATGATTAAAAAACTATTTGTCAAACAAAATGTTTTGTTTGACATGATGAAATGCACTTAATTTATCGTTCATTTAGAGACACAAATAAATTCAAATTGTTTATAAGCTTTGTATAGTGCAGATGTGCATGGTAGGTAGCCTGTTGGCTTATAGTTAAGAAGATGGCCATATTCTATTGAGGGAAGGCAAACAGTGTTAGTCTGAGGCTTTTAACTTTTGAGCAAGAGTAAGTTGCCTTTGCTGTGAAGAACACACAAATGAAGGGCAAAATATAAATAGAGAACTGAAGACATTTGATATGTTCAAGGCCAAAGAATATACCTATTGCTTGTATTCTGTGCTTTGAATGGACAGAACCTTTTGAAAAAGCAGGAAACAAGGAAGTTCAGTGTGCTTTTCTCACTGGTGGTGGGGCTGATTTACTGTAATCCGTTTGGGATATGGGATTTTAGCTAATCCTAATACATCAAATAACTTGGAATATGCTGCTTTGTTAAATAAGGTGACTAATTTCTCTCTGTCCGTTCAGCGGTTTGTTGTAAGACTGGATATTTGCTGTGTTTGCATTTATGGCAGCCCAGGCTGGGTGTCAGAGGGTTATAAACTTCCGGATCCTGGAGGCAATGTAAAGGTGAGAATTTGTGTGTTAAAAAAGCAGTTCTCCAACCAGGTGTACTTTTCCAGATCATACTCCATATGCTTCAGTGTGTTCAAGGAGTATGTACTTACCTGCTAGTCCACACATATCAACGCTATAGCTGTGTTTCGTTGGGGAAGGGGCGTGTGAGTAAGTGTATGCTTTAAAAACTATACTGTAGATTAATGCATTCACTGCAGCTTCTTGAAAAGGCTTATTTTTCTTTGGCTCTTCTTGGAAGAAATCTGTAGGGCTTGATGACCGCTGGTTAGATGCTGAAGTTTCGAGTAGCTAAGGCTGTAGTCTTGTCTGTTGTGAAAGAGATTGCTGCAGAGTATTTTGAGTTGAAGTTACCACTGGTGCATATTTTGAGTGAAGTCACAAGTGTCCGCTTCCAGGGACTGGGGAATGTTGTAGCCAGAAGGTGAACTTGGTGGCAGCAAAGGCGCCAGAGAACCAGGAAAATGTGTCTCTGTTTTCAGAAATAGCTTCTAGAGAATGGTGGCAATGTTTCCAAACAGAGGTTTCCAACCTATTTACAAGACTGTAAATAGTTTAATGTATTATGGCCACATTGTGATCTGGAGAACCTGTTTCTTGCTTCAGTTGTCTCACAATGTAAAACAAGCTCTTGAGTCTGACAAGAAAATTTCCCTTCCTGTCTCGAGGGTTGCTAAAAAAAATCCAAATGCTATGAATGGCTACAATATACTGTATAATTTAATGAGATCTGAACAATGGCTCTTTATTGGTGAATGGATTGTTGATGTGTATGCGTGTATTTATCTTTAAGATGTATTAAATTTGAATGGAAGAAGGTATATATTATTACAGAAAAGAAAAGAATGAATGTGATCTTTGACTGTAGAGCTGTATATCAAAATAATTTTGTGTTGCACAAACTAATATTTCACTGATCATTGATAAATGTATTTTAAGTCCACTAGTATTCCTGAAGTGAAGTATAGGATGGGAAAGAGGAGAATAATCTGGCAGCTGCTTTCAACCTCCTCTTGTTTATACAGGAATCATTGAGATAAGTCAATTTCTTGATCATTATCTTGTGAGGAGTGATATGAAGTGAAGGGGAGCTCCCTGGTGTCCTTCTGTAGGCTTTGTGGCCAAGGTAATTGTCAAGAATTCCATGGGAAATTCAGGTGGAACAGCGGTCTTCTTGCCTGACTTTTATCCTTAACTTCATCTGTTTACAAATGGCCTCAAAGGAATTGGATTGTCACTGAGTGTCCTGTTCTGTGTGAGCAGTGAATCTATATTCCTGTGATGTGGAAAGATTCCCATGGGACACCTCCTATAAAAAGTGTATTTTGCAACTCTGAAAAATTGGTGTGCTTTCTCCACATACCTGCAAAGATCGACGGTGACTGGTACTGCAGCATTAAAGAGAAACTTCTCTTTGTGGCTGTAGACAAGTGCTCCTCTGTGAAAGTGAGAGAGCGTTTGCAACTCTACAGTACTCCTCTGTTTCATATACTGCTTCATATACAACTAAACACTAAGTTCCTTCTAAGTCGTATAATGTCATGTAACTGTGCTAGTATCTCTCAACTTTGGCATTAATTGCGAAACTTGAAGTGTGTTCCCTGTTCTTTTTGATGAATGTAATTTTAAAGCATGACTTCTCTTTAATAGCTAGACAGAGACCCACAGCAGCTTTCCTATGTATTAATTCTAGGCAGATAGTAATGAAAACTGAACTGTAAGTGATGTCCTGGGTGTGACTGTATTTTTTTTTTTGAAGTTTGGTTCTCCTTGCCTTGTGTTATTTGTATTATTGAAGAAAGTGCTTCTAAACCCATTGGGTCCCAGAAAGCAGCTTTGTTAGAAGTACTAGAAATTGAAGAATTTAGAAAAATAATCCTGTTTTTCCTTTGATGTACATAGTGATTGTGCTTTGAGACAGTCATCAGTAGTGATATCCTAATTTTGCATCACTAGTGCGGACAAAAGTTTCAAAACAAGTTATATGCTTTATATTCTACTTGATGGGTCAATAATCCTGTACCAGTCAAAGTCATAGAAAATCCAAACCTGAAAACTTTCTGGTTTTCGTTGTGAAACGAAAAGAGTCTAAATGAGCTCACATAGTGTTAAAGCTCTTGCTGCAGTTCATTGTGGAACTCTTTGTAGATGAGAAAGCTGGTCTTTGTTAAGTGTCCTCTGCTGATTATGTGAGTTAATACATTAAACATACTGGTAGCAAGTAGTTTGACAGAGGTCTTATTAATGGGAATAATGGTTTATATCAAAGTTGTTCAGAGACTAGATGTAATGAAACGGAGCCAGAATTACTTGCTTTAAACTGAATAATTGGATGTGGTCCTGTCACAGTATTCTAAGACCCCACTTGAGCAACAAGCAAGTCTTCTTTTCATCATAGAAAGTGCCACCCAGCATACAGCTACAGCACAACAGAGGAGTCTAGAAGTGAATACAGGGTGATTTGTCTTCCCTGGCGGCTGAAGGCTGAGTGGGTATCTGGTTTTAAATACTTACTTGTGACTTTTTTTTGGTCTCAGTTTGTTACTATAATAGACAGAGCCTGTAATTCAAGGCCTGTTCGTGACATGTTTGTAAATAAGTGGTCTCTGATTGACAAGAGAGTATAGCATAGGAGAGTTATGTTCATGGCTTCTTAGACCATGTGTTAGTATTACTCTGTTATGAATGGTAGCTCCTTCAGTGGCTTCCTAATGTAGAATAGATAGAATTTTCCTCTGTAGTTTCATACATTTCCAATAAAAGCAACCTGAGCAGAGGTTTTTTTTGTGTTGTCTTTATTGCTTTTTGTTCATAAAATCTTGGTGAAGAGAATAGTGTTCAAAAAAATGTATTTGAGTCTGTGCTTCAGAAGGAATGTAAAATGTTAAGGATGTTCCACTTAGTAGTGTAAGCATTGATGTGTTAGAACCATACAAATTGTCAAATCGTTTAGGTTGCAAAAGACCTTTACAGTCAACAAATCCAAGCATAAATGTTTGTGCTTTCTATTAATATGCATTATTTGACAGTTACATTAGTAAGAAAGACCTGAGTCAAGTTAGTTTGCAATACCTTGAAAATACATGAGTAGTTATCAAAAGATATTTTATTGTTTTTTGGAAAAAGCCTAGTTATGGAATATAATACCACTTTAAATAAGTACATAGAGCTATTAAAATAAGGAAATTATTATTTAAAGAAAAAGAATAGGGGTGAGTTTCAGGAAACCATTGATAAACTCTCTCTTACACCACCCTCTTCCTCCAGCCTTTTTCTTATGAAGTCTTAGACTGTGAATGCTACTAAGGGCATCTTTCAAACCTGCATGCCTATCTTTGTCTCCTAATGCTACTTATTTCTTTTAGAGCTTTTAGAAGTGTGGGGTTGTCTTGCAAGTTCATATTAAGACCCATAGTAGAAGTGAAACCTCCTGACACAGTGGTTCCAGGCTTCTGGTATTGTGGTATATATAGTTCCTTGATTGTGCAATGTGTTCGTGATGATACTGTTTGGGAGAACAGTGTTTATAAATATGTGTAAGTTGCTAATAACCTTATGTGTTCCTAAACAGTAGCTGTAAATAATGCAATGAGTCTTTTCAACTGTTTTTGGTTTAACACACTTCTTTAATAGGTTGGTATTTGAATATGCAGCTTGATACTTGGTAATTTTCTTCAATAGAGAAGGCTGGGAGAACCGTAAGAACAGAGAGAGCTATGGCTGTGCTCTGTACTATTGTGCAGTACCTTCCTTTCTGAGGTTATGAGAATTCCATGGTGGGTTTTTTTTTTCCAATTACATAGTCTGTGTGACTAAATTTCAAGTGTTTAAGCGTTACAACCTCAGTGGTCTGAAAAGAAATTTATCTTCCCTCATATATCTAAGTTACTTGTCCATGAGTGAAAATTTGGGCTTAAATCGGCATCAGCATATATACAAGTGATTGGGGTTAAATCAGCATCAGCATATATACAAGTGATTGGGGTTAAATCAGCATCAGCATATATACAAGAGATTGGGGTTAAATCAGCATCAGCATACATACAAGTGATTGCTGAAGTCAACTGCTTTCAGGTTCCCCCTGGTGTCCTGGTATGAATGTTGTTATTCTAAAGTGAGCTACAGTTCAGTCTTCCTTTAAGGAGAGAGCTTCTGTTTGGCACAGTTGTTGTGTCCCAGTGAGAAAAGGGTGTGTTACCCTTTTTTGAGCCCCTGTCAATCTACAGAGATCTCAGACATCATAAACAGCTTTTAGTAGACAGATGACCTGGTTATAAATATTTTAAAATACCCATTCTTTTTTTTTTTTTTGGTCTCATTATGCTTGAATGATTTTGCTTTAGGTANCTTGAATTATTTTGCTTTATGTTCTTTTTTTTTTTTTAGAGTAATGCTTCTGCTAGTGTTGGTTTTGATAACGGTAAAAACTGATTGAAATATTAAAGATAAATATTTTGGAAATCTCAGATTTTGAGGAAGTCTGTAAAAGGTTGATAAAATCATATATGAAATTATTGCAATAATATCAAATTATTGCTTTAATTATTGCTTAAATTAATTACATCTCTGTCAAAAGCTCTGAAATTGATGTTGAGATCACCAAAAGCTATGATGTCATACAAATAACAAATTTTATTTAAATTTCAATGAAAAGGTACGATTTTCTACCAAAGTCGAGTGCCTTATTATTAGATATGATCTCGTTTTATTAAGGTTAGTATGCAGAATGAGACAGTTCCATTCTGTTTGTTCTGTACACGGGAGATTTTAACAGCATGCTGTTCAGTGACAGTTTCCCAGCCTGCTTTACAGGCAGTTGTTTTTTTCTGTAGAGTCAGTCCTGTGAAGAAATGTGAGAATAATAGCAAATAATTTGGTGAATAGGCTAATTTCTTTTGTGCACCCTGACTTAGGCGAAGTAGCAGTGGAAAAAAGGGGTGGATATGCTTGTAATATGTGTTATAGTTTAAAATAAA
>VXAK01019492.1:369081-385772 GCA_013399435.1 Arenaria interpres | reverse complement strand
TGGGGATGAGGATGAGGATGGTGAGGGGATGGGATGAGGATAGGGGTGAGGGGGAGATGGGGATGAGGAGAGGATGAGGACAGAGAGGGGATGAGGATGGGGAGAGAACGAGGAAGGGGATGAGGGTAAGGATGAGGATGGGGAGAGGATGAGGATAGGGATAGTAGTTGAGATAGGGAAGGGATTGGGATGGGGATAGCGGTGAGGATGGGAAAAGGGGTGAGGATGAGGATGGGGATGGGGAAACCCACCCCTGGTTCTCCCGTCGGTCTTTTTCTTTCCGTGGGGTTGGCACCGCTCGTTCATCGCCCTCTCCCTCCAGCCTGAGCTCACCGAGCTGCCCCGTAAAAGCGGGGTCCCATCCCCTGGGGGGCTGTGGGCGTGTGATAGCTTCATCCCTGCGCCGGCTGGGTGCAGCCCCAGGGAAACCGGTACAAGGAACCCGCCGGCTCAGGCACCAGCGGTTAACGACGGCACCTGGGGACACAGGTCGTGTGTTATTAATAATAACTTCACCCTGCCTCAGGTGGCTGTACAGGAACGGGGGAAAAACTGCCAAGCGGCGGAGGGCAGATGGCTGAGGCGTTGGCGCACGCTGTGCCTGCGCGACACCCGCGGTGGGAGGGACGGCCGGGGAACGTGCCTTCATCCACGGGGGAAACCCCGCTGGGAAAATTGCGGTGGGTGGCGGGGTGCTGCGGCCAGATGCCGTGCCGGCCCCCGCGGCGGGGACGGCGGGGTGTCACCGGGCGCTGGTGTGTGTCCCTTNTCGGTCTTTGCTGCGTTTGCACCCCGGGCAGCGCCGTGAGGTGCTCCCCCTCCGGAGCGGCCGTGCTGCACCCCAGCTCCCTGCCCTTAGGCAATCCCAGCGTATTTATGGTTTTGTTTTTTTTTCCAGTAACTCCTTCTCCCCTCTGGTAATGCGTGAAAAACCGACCCAGAGGGGAAGCTGACTCACCGGGCAGAGCAACAGTAAAACGGCATCGATACAAAACAAGCCGAGAGAACCCAGGAGTGATTTCCCTTTTTTAGAAAGGGTAACAAAAAAAAAAAGGGGGGGGAAAAAAAAGGAAGGGTAAAGTTTTAGAGAGCTGCGCACTCCGGCAGGGACATTGCACACAGCCCTGGGCTGGTCACTCCTTCAAAAATATCCAGGTTTCCTTTTATAAATAGAAAGGACAATAATATTTCCTTTGGAGGGAGGCTCAAAATTAGGAAAATCCCAGTGAGCGCTTTGGCTGAAGGACAAAACACCTGGGTGTGAAGCCAGCAGAGGCGCGGCGTGCGGGATCGGGGCGGCGGGGTGGGGCTGCGTGTCCTCCCAGGAACCTGCGCCGTCCAAATACGTGGCTCTTCCTGGATTTTGTATTTCAGTTCACACTCTTACTGCAGAGCTTCTCTGGGGACGCAGGAGAAGGAAGAAGGGGCAGTGAAGGGAGTTAGCTGAAGGTATTTCCCAAATCGCATCGGCTTAATTCAGTTTCCCGAAGGAAACGACACTGAGGAATGTGGATAAAATTACTCAGAAGTAAATCAGCCTTGGTTTGGTAGAGCTGGTGTGACGCTCGGGTCCCACCTTTGAGTCAGCCTCCGGTTACGGCTCTCGGTGAGCTGCAGCTATTTGCTGGTTTGTTTTGCTGTTTGCTTTGGACAAGCTGTTACACGACGGCGCTGCGGTGTGCCAGCTCCGGGGCAAGCGAGGTGGAACTCGACTCTCCGCCGGAGTTTTTCATCTGCGCCATCGGCTTCATGTTCTAGGGGAGGTGGGGCCCTTCCATACAACCAGGGACCCCTCAATCCGGTGTTTATGTAGGGTATTCTCCATCCCGGGGTGGCAGGCGTCAACGCACAGGGGATTTTCCTGCTTGCCTTTTCAAGCTGTAGAGTAGCCCTGGCTGCGTGGTTCTGGCTCGGAGGACTCCAGCCAGCAGAGGAAGCCCAAGGTGCCCGGTGTCGGTGGTCTCGGGGAGCCAGGACTTGGGTTTGCCACTGGACAAAGCAGCTGAACGCATGGCTTCCACTGAATTGTTGGAAGTTTTGCTACAGCGACCCTATGAGTACATCCGCTACCCCACATTTGTCTGTTAATTAGCGTCTCGCTTAGCGAGCAGCTGCTCTGCTGTAGGAAAAGGGCCTTTTGAAGATCTTGGAAGACTTAGAAGCTGTGGTTTTGGTGCTAGTCAGGAGTGCTGGAGGGTGGTGAGTACTTGGCCAGTACTTGCCCCGGTACGCAGGGGGTTGTCTGTGGTGTTGGCAACATCCCGGGGTCTTAGCAGGACTCAGCAGTTCATGTGCGATACAACTCAATTTCTTTACCAAGTGGGTTTGGCTGAGGTTCTGCGTCCCCTGAGAGACACGTGGGTCTGGTGGCTGGCCCACCGCTCCCTTTAATGGGCTTTGTTGGAGACAAAAGTGGCTCTTGTCCCCTCCTCGTGACAAATTTCATTTGTTAGCGTCCACCACAGCACAAAAAAAAAAGCTAAGGGGGCTGTGGGCTGTGCATGGCCAAGCCTCGTGGTCCTTCTTCCCACCTTTCTCTTTGGGAAAGAGGTCCTAAAATTGGGGTGACATCTGGCGCTGCCTGGCCGGGGGTTGTTGCAGTGCAACAACCGACTGCGCTGGTGCACAGTCAGCTGCGGTCGGTGCCCTGTTAACCACCCGGGGTGTTCTCCTCTCCGTTAACTCCAGATCGTCTCGCTGTAGCCTAAATAAAATCCTGTGGAAGGTTGCGCCGTGGGGCAGAAGGTCCAAGGTAATTGAGCAGGGTCTGGAGGCCGTGTCTGGGAACAGCCTCTCCTCCAGCCCGTCCTGCCTGGTCCTGGGCGACTGTTTTGTTGCTCGTGGCCTCGTTCCTCGGGACTGTAACTCGGTGTTGTTTTGATAAAGAAGGACGGCTGCAGATCAGGGTCGCGTGGGGGAAGCCGCAGGGATCTTCAAGTCCTGCGTGTTAAAGGGCAGATTAAAACCCACGGTCATTAGATTAATGGGATTAAGCGTGTGAGTCAAGAGGCCGTTTTGCACGGAGCTCAGCGCTGCCGGGAGCCCCCGCCAGCCCAGCCCGGCACGAGTATCAGCTAAGGAGCCCCTTGCTACCTGGAGTAACTGCAGGGCGATGCTTGAAACCCCTCTCTACTCCCAGCTGTAGCAATGGGGGTTTTGGTGCTTCCATAGGTGCTGCGCAGCGCTGTAGGGGTGAGCCCCAGATCCTCGTGTGAAGGGGACGAGGAACTGCAGGGAGCTGCTGGGCGGGAACCGGCATCTTCCACCCTGCTTGGGAAGGACTGGGATGCAGGGATAGAGTCATAGAATGGTTTGGGTTGGAAGGGACCTTAAAGATCACCTTGTTCCCAATCCCCCTGCCCTGGGCAGGGACACCTCCCACCAGACCAGGTTGCTCCAAACCCCCTCCAGCCTGGCCTTGAACCCCTCCAGAGATGGGGCAGCCATGACTTCCCTGGCCAACCTGGGCCAGGCTCTCACCACCCTCACAGCAAAGAATTTCTTCCTAATATCTCCTCTAAATTTCCCCTCTTTCAGTTTAAAACCATTGCCCCTTGTCCTATCGCTCCCCTCCCTGATCCAGAGTCCCTCCCTATCTCTCCTATAGGCCCCCTTTAGGTACTGGAAGGCTGCTATAATGACAGAGGTTGTTGTACTCCGGAGCATCCCTGGTGTTGGGGGATCAGAGCAGCTCTGCAGGTCCTTCATGCAAGATCGTGCCCGTTCCTCCTCGGTGTGAGGAGAGGGGTGGTGGTGCTACCTGTGCTTTGGAAGAGGCTGAGCAGGGAGGGAGGTGCTGGAGGGTCAGTAGCTGTGTGGAAGCAGTCAGCACCCCATACTGGTGTGTGGACCCCTGAGATTGTGACTCCCCCCCGTACCAGGGCATGACCCCATGTTGTGACGTGCACCCCATGCCTGTGTTGTGCATTCCCATGCTGGTGGGTGCGCCCCTGTGCTGCTGCATGCCCCCCATGCTGCCGTGTCTCCCTGACACACACAGAGGAGCAGCACCTCTGGCAATAGGAGTCATCCATCACGGAGCAGATGAGAGCCGTCCAGCCAGACCGGGGGCGTGGGAAAGCTGCACCCTCCCTGATGTAGAGCCCTGGGCCCTCCCCGTATTTCCAGACTTCGCGATTGCAGCTGGGGGTATTTTTGGTTTGCAGCCCCAGGCCCGGCTCCAGCATATCCAGCAGCTGGTCCCTTGGATGGCCATCCCTCCTTGGGGTGGCAGTGGGACCTTCTGCTGCAGCTCCAGCCTCTGTGGCCACCAGGCTCTGCCCTGGGAGCAGCTCTGCCTTCGCTGCAAGCCTGGGGCGATGCACAGACCATGTGAATAAATATTAAAAAACGTAGGCGGATGCAATAATATTTATGCCCTAGCAGGTCTCCGTGCGGGTTGCATAAGACGTCATGGATTATTTCCATCCCCGCGTCCTTTGCCTTCCCAAGCAGGAGAGCTGCCAGCAGTGCTGGCCATGTATGGGCAGCGACAAAAAAAACTTGTCATTCAAAAAAAAAAAGGTATTTTCTGCTCGCTGCACCGTGGCTCCGAGCAAAGAGCTGCTCAGCGGGGTGAGCCGAAACGCCTTTATGGAGTGGGAGGAGGCGGATGCGCCGTGGTCCCCCTGTCCCTGTGGTGACTCAGCCCTGCAGGCTAGAGAGTCGGTGCCCGCTGCCTGCCCCGTTTCGGAGGCAGGTTTCCAAGCGGGGAGCGTGGCTGCGCTGGCAGCCCCCCACCTGCCCCGCTTTTCTGCCAGGCATCATCCGCAGACCATTTCGGGAGCCTGCAAGGTTCCCTGTGCACATCCCGTCCCCGCGCTCCCCAGGGAATCGGTGCAGGCTGTGTCAGGCTCCCCCGTTAGATCAGATGAACCCTCTCCAGGAACTCTATATCTCACGAAAAAAAATTTAAAAGAATCCCTCCTGCAGCTCAGGAATTCAGCCTGTGGCCAGATGCATGTGCCTGCCTGGCCTGACATCTTGCTGCAGTCTGGAAAACCAGAGCCTGCCTCCAAATGCAGGATCCTGTGGCTTTTTTTAGAGAGGACTCGTACTTTAGGAGGGCTAAACTGTGCTGTCCTCAGCAAAAATCTTGCAAAAATTGATTGCAAAATTGTTCATTTCTGGTGACAAGTGCTATTTCGGCTGCTGTCAGAAGAGAGAAGAGGTGTCAATCGGGCCCTGGTCCAAGAGGAAAGGGCCGGGCCTCTTCTGGTGGCAGGATCAGGACTTGTCACACGCAATGGCAAAGAATATTTGCATTTTCCAAACAGCTTTTTTGTGTCTCCAAGTGGCTAAACGAAAATCACAGGCAAACTGTAATGTAAGAAGCAACTGAATTTATTCCATCTCTCCTTGAAGTAACATCTGTTTTCCCCAGCTGCAATGAAAATATAAGCATAATATAACCTTTATTACCTCAGCTGCTGGCAGAGACTGCCCGGGTGATGCCAGGCTGGTGGATCCAGACACGGAGGATCCATTAACTGTGCAGAAACCTCCGCTGGCTTCTCCTCCAGCGCTGTCGGCTCCAGCTGAGTGATGCGGGGGAGACCCAGGCAGGAGCCTGGTGAGGTGTATTTACCTTGCAGTTACACTGCAATTACGTTCTCGAGGGTTTGATCTTGGAAATAATTTTCTTATCTGAGCGCATCTTAAGTTGAGGCTCTGAAGTCTTAAAGCCCTTTGGGTGGGGAAGCCATCTCCTGCTTTCAACAGCGATTTAACAAACGCTTTGAGGTTTGGGTTTCGCCTGAGCTCGCTGGTGATGCCTGTTTGCTGCCACGTTTCGCATGCAAAACAGTGAATTTTCACTTCTTCAGATCGTTTATAAATGATGACACCGGCTTTTCCCGACGATGGAAACTTTGTACCTACGAGCCAAATGCTGCCGCATCTGCAGGCATTGCTCTAATGCATCATTTGTCCTCCTGGCTTTACTGGAAACCTCCTCCAAGGCACAAGAATTTGCAGCTGTGGCTCAGCACATATAGGAATAGGCATTATTAGCGTCCTGTATTTGGTACTAATGTGGGTTTAAATCAAGCAGTGAGCCAGGCAGCAGGATGTTGGCCACGTCTGTGGTCCAGGATGGGGTGAACTGTCCTGCCATCGGAGGGACACGGAGGTCGGCTGCATCCCTCGCAGCTGGGCCAGTGTCTTTGTGACATTTAATATCCATGGCAGTATCACCTGTAACCACAGAATCGCAGAATGATTTGGGGTGGGAAGGGACCTCTGGAGATCATCTCCTCCAACCCCCTGCCAGAGCAGGCCCGCCCAGAGCAGGTTGGACAGGAACGTGTCCAGGTGGGGTTTGAATGTCTCCAGAGGAGGAGACTCCACCACCTCCCTGGGCAGCCTCTGCCAGGGCTCTGCCACCCTCACAGGAAAGAAGTTCCTCCTTCAGATGGAACTTTGTGTGTTCCAGTTTGTGCCCATTACCTCTCGTCCTGTCAGTGGGCACCACTGAAAAAAGACTGTCCCCATCCTCCTGACACCCACCCTTTAAGTATTTAGAGGCGTTGATCAGATCCCCCCTCAGTCTTCTCTTTTCCAGACAAAAAGACCCAAGTCCCTCAGCCTTTCCTTATCAGAGAGATGTTCTAGTCCCCTCCTCATCTTCTTAGCCCTTTGTAGCACCACACCGGTGCCACCTTCAAAACTGGTGGAGCTTTGTGTGTAGCACGTGGTACACATGTCCAGCGTGGCAGGGACAGTGCCAGCGTCCCTTGCTGCCATCAGCCGGCTCACAGGGCTGTGAGGGCTTGGCCAGTGCTCGCTGTCTCCCTCCTCTCAAGTATTTCAGGCATTTCCATTTCTACAGCACAAAAAGGACCATGTGGCCCCCGGCTGCCGGGAGCAGCAGCTATGAGCAGAGGGATGCTGCTCAGAAGCTCCCGGATGAGTAATTTGGGAGGATGGGCAGAATTTGAGGGGGAGCAATATTTTTTTAAGCGGAAATGTCATGTTTTTTTTTTTTTTTTTTTCCTTTCTCTTGAACAGAAGTTGGCGTCTTGGCAAAGCAGTATCTTGAGCGAGGCCTTCTGGTGCCGGACCACGTCATCACGCGCGTGATGATGACGGAGCTGGAGAAGCGGCGAGAGCAGCACTGGCTGCTTGACGGTGAGTCCCCTCTGGATGGGAAAATTCCAGCCCCCTTTAAAACGTTATTCTGCTGCTAATGGTTTGGCAGCACCAGGAGAGAGAAAAAGCAGAAGGTGCCTTTGCTGGTGGTGGGAGGAGTGGTGGGACAAGACATCTGCCTGTGGGTTTTGCATCACTCTGCCCGGAGCAGCGGCACATGCGTGTCCAGCCGAGCCATTGGCACATGTCGGGAAAAAGGAAAGGAAGGGAAAGGAGATGGGTGTTTCATAAAGCAGAGCCAGCGAGCAGAGCGGGGCTGGAGGCAAGCCAAGAAAAACCTCTTCCCACCTCCGTATGTGTGCGGAGGAGCTACTCATCCCAAGCCCGAAAGCCACCTGAGGTTTGGGTAGAGAAGACGCTGAGAGCAAACTGGCAAGGCAAGTGGTGAGAGGAGCAACAGAGGGTTTGCCAGGAGCTCCTGCAGGCCTCGGTGGTGAAGCTGCACGTCAGCAGCCCTGGTGCATCACTGCTGGTGGCCTGGGAGCTGGCAAGTGGGCTTGCCACGTGGGGAGGGACTCTTTGTCAGGGAGGGGAGCGAAAAGATGAGAGGGAAGGGTTTAAACTGAAAGAGGGGAGATGTAGATGACAATTCAGGAAGAACTTGTTTGCTGTGAGGGTGGTGAGAGACCGGCCCAGTTTGTCCAGAGGAGCTGTGGCTGCCCCATCCCTGGAGGGGTTCAAGGCCAGGTTGGAGGGGGCTTGGAGCAATCTGGTCTGGTGGGAGGTGTCCCTGCCCAGGGCAGGGGGGTTGGAACGAGGTGATCTTTAAGCTCCCTTCCAACTCTAACCGTTCTGTGATTCTGTAAGTGCCCATGGCAGCTCTGGAAATCACTTTAGGGCTTGGTCAAGGGATGGGGCAGGGCTTGGTGGGTCACACTCACCTGTGATGTTGGACACAGGCAAGTGTGACACATGGAGACATGTGGCTGTGGCTGTTGCTGTGGGAGAAACCCTCCCCTGCCAATCTTCTGGAGCTCTTTGAAAGAGTCAGTGAATACGTAGATAAGACTGATTATAACAGACCTGTGCTTTTGGAGGGCTCTCAGGCTCCTGATAGGGAAAGTACAAAATAGTTTACAACTAAAATAAATCCATGGATTAGTATCACGGGAGCCATGCTTCTTTTTTATGATTTTTATGATGAGGCCAGGTTCGACAGGGCTCTGAGCAACCTGATCTAGTTGAAGATGTCCCTGCTCTTTGCAGGGGGTTGGACTAGATGGCCTTTAAGGATCCCCCCCAACCCAACCCCTTCTATGATTCTTCCCCATGTGGGCCTGGGTGGCCCCAGAGGAGGGGCGGTTTGTGATGGGGTTCAGAGTCTGGCCAACCTCTTCTCACCCCAGTGGGCACCGGGGATCTGGCAGTGTAGCTCACTGGGCTCGCAGGGAGGATGTCAGAGACCTCAAGCCCTGTAGGTTCAGGCTGCCTTCAAGATGCCTGTGAATCCTCGCTATTAAAATTCCATTATTCTTACCATGATGCCACTTAATTCTTCAGGGAGCACGGTGATTAACCAATATTGCAGCAACCAGCGCTGTGTAACCAAGTGCATATTTCATTGTATTAAAACTCTGGCATTTCAACACATGATGGGGGTTTGCATCGACACGCTCAGATCTGGGTTCTTGCAGCTGGGGATGTTGATTTATCGTGGTACAAGGACCCCCAGCAGCCTGGCCCGGGGACCAGCTCCCATTCCGTCAGGGCTTTATGTTGAGGGTGATGTGAAGGTGAAGCAATTCCATCCGTGGGCTGGTAACGAGGATTTCGGGAGCTGATGTCCTGGCAAGCTCTTGGCTAATAATACTCTGCAAAAAGCCTGGGAAGTCTCAGAGGTTTTTACGGATGTTAAAAAAAAACAAAAAAAAGGCTAAAAAAGTGAAAGAAAGGATATTATCAGCAGAGAGAACTGGGGAGGAGACCAGCTCGGAGTCACCTCTGGTTGCGGTCTGGCAGCAAGAGCGGATGCTCCCACCCACTCGCTGCCTTTTCCGAACAAAGGGTCCCACTCGATACCTTCAGGGGATGGGGGATTCAGAGGACAGGGATTTCAGAGGGCTGGGCGATGGCTGTGCGAACCATTTTATCCCAGTATCCTTGATGTCCTCCATGTAAACCCGCAGCGTGTTCCTCGTCTGGGCGCAGCTTTTTGTTTCCTTCAGGTTTTGCTACGTAATTCCAGCATTTATCCCCATGTTTAGCTGCCTGTGCCCTCTTACTTGCCTCCAGCCCCTGTGCAGGCACGACTTTGCAGGAAAACGAGAAAGAGTCTGTGTGTTATATTTCAGGAGTCGGTGCCGTAGGAGCTATTTTTTATTGTAGCCATATGGTGGATGCCTGTCTTTCACACTGCTTGTGCTAGAGCGAGGAGCCGTGGTGGTTTTGCAGCTCCGGGACCCAACGGTGGGTGGTTTTGCCGGTTTTGCCTCCATCCCTGTGGCTTTCCTGCCTCTCCTGACAGCCCCTTTCTGTTGCGGTGCCTGCACAGGTTTCCCTCGGACGCTGGGGCAAGCCGAGGCGCTGGACAGGATATGCGAGCTGGACCTGGTGATCAGCTTGAACATACCCTTCGAGACGCTGAAGGATCGCCTGAGTGCCCGCTGGGTCCACCCGGCCAGCGGGAGGGTGTACAACATGGACTTCAACCCCCCCCACGTCCAGGTAAGAGCCCGTAGCACCGGGGAGCGATCCGCAGAAGGGAAGGATCAGAGAAGCCTTCCCCTGCGTGAGCTGAGATCGCTAAAAGAACCACTGGGGAAGAAATCCCAGGTGGTAAGCGCTGAGCGCCGGAGGGCTTTGCCCTCGGGAGCCAGCCTGAAGGAGTCGTGCGAAATGTTAATTAGGAAAATGGGATTTGTGTTAAATGCCATCCGAGGATGCTCGATCGATGCGGGGCGGGATGAGGGACCTGGCAGTGGGTGCGTGGCAGGGAGCTGCAGCGTGGGCTACATCCCCCCTGACGGTGTTTGCCTCCCTGCAGGGCGTCGATGACCTGACGGGTGAGCCCCTGGTCCAGCGCGAGGACGACAAACCCGAGGCCGTTGCCGCCAGGCTCAGAAAATACAAAGATGCTGCAAAGCCAGTAATAGAGCTGTACAAGTGAGTCGGAACCACATGAATAAATCACAGAGTGTCTGCAAAAACAGCCACGAGGGCGGTTTCCACCAGCCAGTCCTATGGCTCCATCCCAACAGCCCAAGGAGCCCCAGCACGGCCCCCGACAGGTTTTTTTGGGGCAGATCACTGCAGTCAGCCGCACAAAGCCTTTTGTTGCAGCCGGGCCCTGGCCCTGTTTGGAGGGAGGAGGCTGATGTAAAGAAATTCACAGCTCCTGTTTGTCTTGCTGGGCTCCACAAAGGGCTTTGCTAGTGCTGTCAATGGGAGGGATTTTTTTGCTGTGGCAGAAGGTGTTTGCAAACCCTTTCTCCTCCCTAGCTCTGCTGTGCAGGGTGGGAAACCTCTTTGCTTTCCAGAGGTGCTGCCCATCAACGCTAGGAAACCCAACCAGTTAAGAGTCTTCTCAGGCTTTTCTCAGTGGTGCCCGGGACAGAACAAGGGGCACCGGGCACAAACTGGAACACGGGAAATTCCATCTCAACATGAGGAAAAACTTCTTTCCTGTGAGGGTGACTGAACCTTGGAGGAGGCTGCCCAGAGAGGTGGTGGAGTCTCCTTCTCTGGAGACATTCAAACCCACCTGGACACATTCCTGTGCAACCTGCTCTGGGTGGACCTGCTCTGGCAGGGGGTTGGAGGAGATGATCTCCAGAGGTCCCTTCCAACCCCCACTATTCTGTGATTCTGTAAAGTGCTTTAGAGAGTGAGTGGCCTTCAGGGAGACAGGGGTGAGCTGTTGTCCTGGGTAATGTGATTATTCGTGGTTATCTGGGTTTGGCTCATCCATATGCGAGTGCAGCTGTGGATGGGCCAGGCTGTGTCCTTCCGATGGCCAACCTGACAGCAAATATCCCCGTCCTCAGGGACTGCAGATACCCCCGGTACTGACTTCTCCTCCCATCTCTCTTCCAGGAGCAGGGGCATCCTTCATTCCTTCTCGGGGACAGAGACCAACAAGATCTGGCCGTACGTGTACACCCTGCTTTCCAGCAAGATCCCACCCGTTCTTTCGGACGAGGAGAACTAAACAGCTTGTGCCAAGGACCAAGAGTTAACGCCGTCAGGGATTTGGTTTCTCTGTGCAGTGCTGGGGCTGTGCTCAGATTAGGTGATCATGCGGTATCTAAAGTCCCTTCCCTGGGTGTGCTGGGTGACCTCCACGGGTACACCATTATAGCCAGTTTCAGGGTGAAAAGATCTTTGCTTGCAAGGTCAAGTCTGCTAGAATAAGGTGGGGTTTTTTTCTCTCTTGAGGCTATAAAATATTCCTGCCTATGGTCCAGTACACACACAGAGCTGGGTAGTGATCATACCAGGGTTACACAGCTTGCCATGATGTCCCTGCCACCCCCGTACAAACCCCAGTCTCTGAGTCTACAACGTGCCATCCTTTTCCTCCACGGTACCATTTACCGCAGATTGCTCTCTGGGTTGTTTCTTTTTTAAAAAAAAAAATACAAAAATTATTTTCCATAAAATTTGTTCGAGAAATAAGGCTCTAAAAAGCAAGACTTAGCCCAGTGGGAATTGGTGAGCAACGTGGAAAATATTTACACTCCAAAGCTCAGAAACATGGAAGATCACATTTCTGATACTAATACACATAAAGGAGGGAAAATATTGGAGGTAAAACACGCTCTTGTGCTTGTTCCGTAGAGAGAGATGAAACCCCTGTTACAAAGCGCTGCCGTTTTCACAAGCTGCTGTGACACCGAGCAGGATCTGTGCCAGGGATGAGCCACGCTCCTTTGTGCTTACCTTGTTTATAGCTTTTCACACCACGAGATACACTCCTGTTATGAGGGTTTCTCCCAAAGATGTATTTTAGTGTCTGCTTCGGTTTTGGGGAGAAATGGAGTCATTCCATCTTCTGTGCTGCCTTTGTCCCTGAGGTCTCCCAGCGATGGGGTGTTCCCTAAGCGGCTCCCGCTGCGCCTGCAGCATCCCCAGCAGAAGTGACTCCCTCCCCACGAACCCCCGGAGGGACCAGAGGCCTTCTCTTCCCTGGGACACGTGCAGGGGCTGCCGAGGGCCGTCCTCGGGCATTTCCCCAAGATTTACAGCATCTTCTGCACATCTCGCTCCTCTTTTCTCGCGCAGGAGCTTTGTGGCTGGGTGGGGTGGCTCTTCTCAACTGGAAGTACTGTAACCCTCTTTGGTGGTCGGATGCAGTACCTAAGCAATGGGGATGTTCTTCATGTCTCCTCGAGTTGCCTTATTTTATAGAATATATATTTAAGGAAAAAAAAAAAAACAAAAAGCAAGATGTGTATTTTTAAAAGTTAGGAAAAAGAAAAAGCGCTGGAGTTTAGCATTGGCTTTTGGGAGCTCTGCAGGAGGCCGCTGGCGTTCGCAGAGGGTGCTGCGGGCTGCCATGGGTGGCTCAGCAGGAGGGCAGAGAAGCTGTCACTCCCCGACCCCCGTTTGATTAATTAGAGCAGCCTGGGCAAGCTTCTGTTGCTGAAATGTCACTGTTTGTATTTTCGCTTGGAGAGCGGCGCTGTGGCAGGGGAGGGGGAGCTGGCTGACGTTTTCAGGGGTGCACGGGCTCCATGCCTGAAACTTCAGCACATCCCTGGGAATCTTTTATCCCTGCTGAGCCACCCGCATCCTCGCGCTATCAGAGGAGCCCCCGGTGTCCGCGCTCTCCCTTGGAGGCGGTTTTTCCCTGGTACTCTCCTGATAACGGAGCCAGAAGCCGCTGGGCATTTGCCCACGTGCTGCCTGCTGGCCCCCTGCCCATGGGTGAAAGCCATGCTGGGGCGGCAGCAGGAGAGGGCTCCTCATCCCGCCTGGGTGGGAAATTCCCAGGGTGGGAGCGGAGGGACCCTTGGGTTTCACTGCTGTCCTCGGGGGCCTTTCCATCCCCCCCTGGAGCTCCTGGCCTGGGAGGAGGCAAATCTTCCACCCTGCAATGAAATCCTGTCTAAGAAAGGTTTTGGATTTTCCCATGACCCTCGGACAGAGGTCCGGGCCGTTTTTGAACACAAATCTGGAAATAGCCAAAATGTGTGTACTCTTTTCTTACTAACAGTGTTGGTTAAGGAGGGAGCAGATGATGTGGGGGGGTGTGTGTGTGTGTGTGTGTTTGTGTGTGTTTTTCAGGCTTTAAAAGCAGCCTGGCCGTGGTGGGTGGCTCTGCCAGGGCCGAGTGCTGGGCAGGGAGGGCTGCTCCCGGCTTTCCCTTGCTGAGCTCTTGTGTCTCGTCCTTCCCCGCTGCAAAATGCCTCCTGGTGCAGCGCCCAGCAGCAGGACAGACGTTTTTGCCCCAGGAGAGCGGCCCAAGCGCTTGTTTTAAAGACTTTGAGCCCTATGGTAGATGTAGAAATCCCGTGACTCTGCATGCATGAGCCCTTGGGATAGATTTTTTTCTACCAGAGTTGTCGTACGGTGCATTTTCATAGACCAAATACCGGCAGGGATGAGGTCTCCCGGAGCCATACGTGTCCCTCGCCTTTCCTCCCCGCCGCGCTCCCCTTTGGTACTTTACTGTGAACCTCGCGCCTTTTCTAAGAAGCCACCGCAATTTTGTACCGACCCAAAAAATACTGTGTGTGTGGTGGCAGGAGGGTGTCCCCCCCCACCGCGGGGCACCGCTGGCACGTCACGCCGAGCTTTTCCTCCTGGACTTTCTTCCCGGTGAATCGCTGCAGCTGTGTTACTGCTCAAAAGATGTAAATAAAGATATTTTTTTCTCTCCTGCTTACCCCTGTGCCCGCAGCGTCTGTGGGTGAGTTCGACCCGGTCGCCGCTGAAAGCCGGGCTCTACGCGAGCCCTTGCCCTGCCCCGAAGCCGTGGGACGTGCCTGCAGGTAGCGGGTCATTTTTGACCCAGGTTTTCTTTGTAGGAGCCGGTGAGGAGGAGGAGGAAGAGGAGGAGGAGGGGAGGGTGAGAGGGGGAAGAAGAGGAGTCAGAGCATCCCCACTTGATCATAGCAGAATATCCCTACGTAAAATGAGTTCCCCCCAGGTTTTGGGTTTGGGCACAATCCCTGTCTTCAAACTCCCTTATTTGATATAATCCAAGTTATCAGTAAAAAAGCCATTTCTGACAGGGCGGATGAAGCCCTCCCATCCTTGTTGCACGTGAAGCGGTCTTTATTTCCCTGTTTAACTTCTCCCACTGGAAGTAATGGGGAGCACTGGGCACGGCAAAGCTCTGGCTTCTGCCTGTGCCCCGTGTCATCCGTCACGTGTATCTTGGTAGAGGGAATTGAAAGCCATAAGCTAAAGTGCCTCTGCCCACCACTACCAGCTTGCAGATTCAATCATTTTTTGCTTTTTTACTCTTAATTCCCAAATAGCAGCTTCGGGACGCTTGGTTCCCTATTTGGCATAAGCAAAGTCTCTGAAGTGATTAGGGAGAAATTAAAAAAAAAGGGTAATAAGAAGCGAAAACGCTGCCGGGGGGTGAGAAACCAGAGACACGGCTGGCCCTTGGCCTTGGCATCACGGGGGAAGGAGCCAAACTCGCCAGGAGGGGTGTGGGTGATGCCAGGGTTTGGGGGTCCTGGCAATCCGGAGGCAGAGGAGGGATGTATTGGCTCCACGCGACTCCGTGCGAGGGAGCAAGGGCAGATAAATATCAGGAGGAGAAAGAGCTACGTAAGCTGGAAAATGAACTCAGTTTAAAAAACAAAAGTTTGGAGGTCAGAAAGCAGAGGAATCCGTGAGGAGTGCCAAAATCAAGCTGTGACCAAAGCCCCGACTGCCCTCAGGGGAGCTGGGGTGGCACAAGGGTCGGTGTCCCTGTCCCTACAGCCACAGCACCCACCGGGGTGCCACTGGCCACCCCAAAGAGGGGAGGGGGCTTCTCCCCAGCTGCAGGGGACACGCACCCAAACCTGGCACGGCTGGGGACACAGACAGAGCACCCCGACGCCCGCCAAGCAGCGTGTCCCTCAAGAAATTCAAATTTCTTTGAATTGCCGAAAGCGTTAAAATGACCGCTTTTATATTTATATATACATTGTGCAATATCGACCCCCTTCACCTAAAGGTGGCCGTGGATGATTCCTTGTTTGCTTTCTGCACTCCACGCTGCTTATTTACAGCCCCGTTATTTTATCTTGTCCTGTGGCCTATCTGCCCCCGGGGACCTGCCCCCTGAGCTCCTCTGCCCTTTCCCCACCAGCCCTCACGCTCCTCCGCGTCCCCCGGGAGCTGCGCGGGGAGATTAAAGCTTCTGGGATGCTCCGATACGGTGGGGATGGGGGATACCCAGGGCAGATAACGGGAATTACCGAGGACTGCTCGGAAGCAACGGCACTGACGGTTCGTAACCCCCTCGCATCTGTAGTTAGGCTGTGATAAAGGTTTGGGGGCAATTAATAGCGTGTTTATAGCATCAGCGCTAGCCTTCCCGGCTACCCGACCAGCACGCCGCCCCGTTCCCAGCTCTGCAAAGCTTTGACACGCCGCATCCCTGCTGAGTCCGTCCGGAGGATTTAACCTTCTCCGAAAAGTAAAAAAAAAATGAGGAAAAAGGAAAAAAAAAAAAAAAAAAAGCAGCTTGCTTGCTTAGGTTTGCACTTGCTGGCTCAGCCCTGCAGACTCCAGATCCCACTCCACGCCACATTTTAGAAGATGTGATATGTCTGCCTCCATCCTCATCCTTCCCTGAGTCCCTGTAATCCCAAATATAACCCCGCCGTCGTCCTCGCGCGCAGTTTCCCAGGCGGCAGCGCCCCAAGCCCATGGCCCTCCTCGCCCCGTGACCCGGGAGCCGCCGCCGGATGACGAGGGGACAAGCGGCGTGCGGGAGCGCAACCGGCCTCCCCGCCGCTCTGCCGCAGGAGCGGGGAGAAGAGGATGCGGGGATCTGAGAGGCAAGGTAAGGAAAGCTCAGCCCATGGATGGAAGGAAGAGCGAGAGGGTGCCCGAGGAAAGAGGGGCCGCTGTCGACGGCAGGTTTGTGCTGAGTAATCAGCGGGAGGGCACGTTTGGGTCCCGCAGCTCGGGAGAGAGCAAAATGATCATCATCATCATCATCATCATCATCATCCTGCTTTAAAGCCTTGTTATATAACGGGTTGGCGGGAAGGTTTTGCACGGAAAACTGCTTCTCCCGGCAGCGTCGCACACGTTGCTGTCTGAGGGCAAGTTAAGGTGCTGGGATTCAGGCACCTACCCCCGGGCACGCAGCGATTAATCCCCTCCGGCGCTGGGTACCCCCGTAACTCCAGCAGGAATACGAGCAGCTCTTCTTGGCCTCCNGGATTGCCTTCCCGGAAGAAAAACAAAGTGATTTTCAGGCTTTAAATAATGATTGTGGCTTCTACCTGAGCGTAGCTGTGCTTCCTACAGGCAGGGTAATTGGGTGTATATGTGGGTATGTAAATGCTGCTGGGAAATAACTGATATCCAGCCTTTTGCTGCGCAGCCACTGGGAAGCTGACCTTCAAGCCCCCCCCCCCCCCCGC
>VXAK01019492.1:357579-369042 GCA_013399435.1 Arenaria interpres | reverse complement strand
TGAGACAGACACAGAGCTGCACTCCCTTTAAAAAACCCTACTTCAGGCCAGAAAAGAGAGGGGGGAAAAAAAATCACTGCGTTTGCTTCAGTCCTGCTGAGGCAGCCCCAGCCGGGTGCTGCGGGAGGGGACGGCAGGGACGGGGGGGCTGCCTGCTCCCCTCTGTCCCGCTGCTCCAGGTAGGTCTGCATCCCCCTCAGCATCCCCTCGGGAGCACCGCAGCTTTAAATCAGGAAATATTTCATGTTTTGCTGGTGTGTTTGTGGCTGCCGTTATTATAGTCTTATTTTGGCTCCTGCCAAGGAGGGGGGGGGAGGAGGAGGAGGAGGAGGAGGGCGAGGAATATTTCGGTCGGGCCCCCAGGACTGCAAACCACAGACTTTATCCACCTTCGGCGTTTTAGACGAGGGCCTCCATCTTCTGACAGCCCTTCGAGCGTGGATTTCTCTTAGTCATAGCCTTCCCTGAGAGAAAAAAAAAAGCGAATTAAATAAATAAATAAATTAAAAAAAAATAAAAATCAGCGTACCAAGTAATCGCCATGGCACAGCGGCGTGAAGGCAAGCCGGGCTGCACTATATTTAGGCAGCCGTGACACAGCCGGCGTGTTTATGGTCCCAGAAAGGCTCCCAGCCCCGAGGAGGAGGAGGAGGACGGTGGATGCAGCATTTCGGAGCGGCCGCAGCCTTTAAGGAGGAACCGCAGTTTTGTGTCCTTGAGGGGCCGGGGTTTTTCCTGCCCGCGCCAAGGTTTAATTGCTGACCCCACTAATCCTCCTCGCTTGGCGGCTTTGCCCCGCTGCAGATTAATCCCGGGGCCTCCCGCTGCACCCGCCGCCTTGCTTTCGGCCAGCCACCGAAGCTGGATTTTTGGGGCAGGATTTGCTAAAATCCGGCTCGTTTTGCTGCAAAAATATGGTGGCAGCCCCAGGGAGTATTTGGGGGGGGGAAGCGTGGGAAAAGGGGATGGCTGGAGAGTCGTGGTGGAGAGTTTGGGAGGCCAGGTGTGGCGCCCGGGTTTTGGGATCAAAATTGGGCTATCGGGGCTCAGTCCTGACACCACGAGGTGGTGTTTTACCCCCCTCTCCCCTCAGCTCTGCTCAGGTGGCTGAAATTCACCTTGCAAAGGGAATTGGCATCACCACAGGGAGAGGGATGTAGGAAAGGATATAACCCCAGCACCTCTAACGAACGGCTGGTCCCAGAGGGGTGGCTGCTCCTCTTCTGGGATGCTCCGGAGACGGGGAGATGTCTGAAACCACTGCAGAGCTCCTCAGGGGGGTCCCGTCCTGTCTTTGCTGGGTGTGTGGTGTCCCACAGCGCTCAGGTTTGGGCAGGAAAAATCTCTGGCTGCTGGGAACACGGTCTGGAAATCCCAGCTGTGACTGGACCGGATTGAGGTACTTTAATTTCCATCCACCATAAAAAATTAGATTATAGATGCTTTTTCAGGGATGGATAAAGCAGCCGTGGGAAGCTCTGAACATTAAAATGCTATAAATATTACTTTTTATTATTTATACTAAATTATAAATAATATTTTATGAACTTTTACATTAGTTTACGTTGCAATAGTATATGAGGCCCTGTTTTGATAGGGGCTATAAACAACAGAGAGATGTCTTTCTCCTGAATAAGTTCTTGTTTTCGGTAACCAGAAATAATAAAGATAGGAAATGGCATCTCTTCCATCCCTGAATCACGGCTGGAAGGCAGACAGAGGGAGAAACCGGGTGTGCGGAACAAAATCATGCAGGCAGACTGAGGCGAGGCCAGGATTTTCTCCAAATCCTCCGGAATGGGGTTTTCGCCGTGCAGGAAACTTGTGAAGTTTATTCCCTTCCCCAGGCCTTGTTTTGAAGTAGAAAAAGAATGACCCAAGCACTTGAATTCCTTTTCCAAGTAATAGTTTTCACAGAAAACTTTATAGAAGGAGCGATTTGCTTTCTAGCTAGCACAGGTTCCTCTGGGGTACGACGTCCGTGCTCTGGTCTCTGCCCCGGCGCGGGGAATTGTCAGGGCACCGCGGGGCAGGATGCGGGCAGGCTCTCTGGCTCTGCACACATTTACTCCTGGCATTAATTTTTCCACCCCAACAGATTTTTTTTAAATTTTTTTTTCCAAGGTATTTAAGCTGAAACACTTCCACGCAAAACTCCCAGCCTGGGAGCCACATGGCATAATTATTTTAAAGCCCACGTGGTATGGACGAGCTCCTGCAATATTACCTTTCTGAGTTAACATACGTGATGATAAATTCTTTCCTGCCCTAAATGGTATTGAAAACCCCAGGCGGATGTGATTGGAGCCGTGTTTACCCCAGCCCCATCGCCTGCCCCCGGGCCCAGGGCTGTTTGCAGCCTCGGGCAGAGCATCCCATGGCGCGGAGCAGCTCTTGCTGAGCTCTTACAGCAGCGCAGGAGGCATCGCCGGCAGAGGAAGATTGCTCTGAATCCTTTCTGCTGAGTCAAGCACGCCTCATCTGGATGTTCACCCAGCTTTTCTATTGCCTGGCATCTCGAAGGCATCCCAGTGATACATTCCCAGACAAGCGACCCAGCTAGGGGATCCACAAAAGGCTGATTCAGTCAGTGTTGTAGGAATACCAAAGTGGGGTTTGTTGCCTCTTGTGGTGCAAATGGGCCACCAGGAGAAGGCCGAGGGCTTTCACACCCAGCCCTGTCCCCTGCCTTGCTTAAAGGGGCTGGAATGTCACTGAGGACCAGACTTCTGGCTCCTGCACCACCGAACTTACAGCCTGCATCCAAAGTCACGATGATCCGCTGGCAGCCATTCCCACGCCAATGCAACTGGGTGTCTCTCCCCTTGAATTTCATCCAAGCTATTCTTCCAAAACTGCAGAGAGCCCTGCAGATCGAAAACAGCATCGTGGGAGAGAGCAAGCACAGCCCTGTAGCGTCTGCTCGAGAATTACTTTGGAACGATGAGCAGTTACAAATCTGAACCCAAATGGCAGCAGTTTGGTGTGATGCAGGACCCATAAGTCAGCAGATACTCTAAACTGAGACAGACACCATTTTTTAATGTTTTATATAGCAGCCACAACAACAAAGCTCTAATAATATAATTCTTCCTATTAGTATTAGATAAAAGAATGCGCTACCACAATCTGTAAGAAGGTAGAATGAGTTTAATGGGGATGTGTTGGGTTTCTGGCAAACCCTCCTGGTGCCATCGGGCCCACCTGCCCTCTTCCTACCCTTCATCAGCCGGACCTCACTTAGGTGTTCATCCAAGAGAAGCCATCACTTTGAAGCTTGGAGTGAGGACACTCACCCCCTGGCCCGTTCTCCCGAAGGAAACCCCCATCCCATGCATCCTAAAATGACGTAGGGATGGGAGGGGGCGAGATGGGCGTCAAGCATTGGCACGGGCTGGCAGTGCCGGCTGTAGTGTCCCTTCTGTTTTCATGGAAAGACTCACTGCATCGAGGGGTCCTTGGTCAGAGCTACCTGAGAGCAACGACCTGACTATTTCCATTCTGTTATTGGCTGCTGGAGTCCGACCCTGAGCACAGCAGCCGTAGCTGGAGTTGCCCTGTGATGACTCACTTGCTTGTATAATTTTTCTCCTTGTTTTTACCACCAGCCATTTTCCAATGCAAAAAAACCCAAACAAACCCCACAGCCTGCTGAAAAGAAATTCAAAATTACACTTTGGGCTTCTCCTATGCGTTTAAAAAGCGAAGATCTGGGCATTATATTGTTTTAAATGCAAGGGCTGATGCGAGCTGCAGCTATACGTCCTAAGTGCATGAATGGAGTAATTCAGCTTTTTAACTCCTTGCAAGCAGGTTTAACACAAAGCTGAGATTTTTCCGAGGTACCACCTCTGTCCTGGTTAATGAATGCGGCACTTCTCTTGTTGCTAATGGAAATACTCGTGTGTTTCTGAACTCGTGCCTTTCATTCTAGCGGGGATTACACGTATACATATTTTGCAGGCTTGCAAACAGGCTTCAGGAGGGCTATGCCCAGATTTTTCTTGGATTTCTTTGATTTTTCTGCAGCGAGTGAGGAATGATGAATGAGCACTAGTTAGGCAGCAAAATATCTGCTTTTTATCTAAATATCTGATTTTGGCCTGAGGAAGTGTATGAATGGATGTACGGCCTCCAATTTTCTAAGTTTGCAGGCTGGAGACTTCCTGAGCTAACAGTGATGCGATCCTATTTAATGGCCCCTTATAGATTTCTTTTTCCCATACGTTTCTCCACCCTTTTTGTGAAGCATGTACATTTTTAGCATCTACAACAGCCTTTGGCAACAGCTCCACGGCTCGTCATTGCTGAGGAGCCAGTCAATTCCTTAAATACTCCGAAACAAAGTCTTGGGCTGGAATGAGTAAGTTGTGTATCATCCCTGACAGCACTTTAACAAGGCTGAAAGGCAGGAGATAAAAAATATGCAGACCCAGCAATACAGTTAACGGTGTGTGCCATCACGGAGAGGAAAGGACGGGAAAGAAGATAATAACAGAGTCAAACACTAGTCACATCCTAGTGTCACTGGAAAACAAAATAATAATAAGGAGCTGTGCAGGCTGACTGGTGTGCCCAGGTTGATTTGGCAGGTAAGCAAAGCAGGAACAGCCTTGTCGAGGTTCCTGATAGCGCGCGGTGAAACTGTCCTGCTCACAGAATCACAGAATGATACGGGGTGGGAAGGGGCCTCTGGAGATCATCTCCTCCTGCCAGAGCAGGTCCACCCAGAGCAGGTTGCACAGGAACGTGTCCAGGCGGGTTTTGAATGTCTCCAGAGATGGAGACTCCAACACCTCCCTGGGCAGCCTCTGCCAGGGCTCTGCCACCCTCACAGGAAAGAAGTTCCTCCTCATGTTCAGATGGAACCTCCTATGTTCTAGTTTGTGCCCATTCCCTCTTGTCCTGTCACTGGGCACCACTGAAAGAAGACTGGCCCCATCCTCCCGACACCCACCCTTTAAGTATTTATAGGAGTTGATCAGATCCCCCCTCAGTCTTCTCTTTTCCAGACTAAAAAGACCCAAGTCCCTCAGCTTTTCCTCATCAGAGAGAGGTTCTAGTTCTCTCATCATCTCATCCTCTTTGTAGCCCTTTGCTGTACCCTCTCCAACAGTTCCCTGTCCTTCTTGAACTGGGGAGTCCAGAACTGGACTCAAAATCCCCAGATGCTCTTGAGATAATTATACTCATGTTTTGGTGCTATGACCACGTTTGTGGGAGTGGTTGCGATGCTTCCTCTGCCATCAGAGATCTTGCCAACAGGGGTTTCCTTCTATAGATGCTTGCATGAGGACCATGAACACCTCCAAAATGAAATTACAGCTTTTGCTTGACAAATGCTGGTGAACATGTTCTTTGGTGTCCATCCACTGGAGCTCCAGCTGTCAGTGAGGCACTGAGTGTTGCAGGTGGGTTTCACCACTGCAAAGGCTCGAGGCTTCCTCTGAGGAAGGGAAGCAAAGGTTTCATCGAGTCTAACACTTAAAAACAACTCTGAAACTTTCTCAGGACCACGTCTGCTTTTCATTAGAGATGACGAAGACAGAAATGGTCAGTTTGGAAGTCCCTGAATATCGGGGGCGGGGGGGGGGGGCTTAACAAAGGATTAAATCATTCAACCCCCTCTCTCTCCACCTGGATCCCCATAAATCAGCCCTATTTGACTGTGGGACACCACATCCCACACCCGTAACATACACTGCACTGCCCTGCATGGCCACCGCTTACAGGCAGGCTGTGACAGCAACCCCAGGCATGGCCACACTATTCCCACGTACAGAGAAAGGAACCGCAGGGCCATCCTTGACTCCGGGCCAAGCACCACGTATTTATCCTCAGCACAAGTCCGGGTGCTGCTTTGAAATTGTGTTTCTGGCTCTGTACCAAGAGCCTGTACCCATTTTGCCGTCGCGTGCCCGTTCCCAGAGTCGTGGGCGGGAATCGATGCTCCTGGCCAGCCCGTGGCACTGCCCGAGTAATGAATGGAGCCTCCAGATGAGAGGGCAAGAAGAGTCGTACAGGTCACATACGCTCCAAAGCCGTTTGTGCTTGACCCACATCTCAGCTGAACGCGGAAATGGGAAGACCTTATTCTACAGGAGTAGGAATTGCGACAGGAGGGCTCCTGGGGTTTTATTTGACAATGAACTGCCAGGAAAAAAAGCCTTATGCATCCTCCCCGATGGCCTCGACACATTCAGAGGGTGCGAGAAGGGAGGCTGGTGCCTGTGGATAAAACATGAGTGATGGGAAGGATCCAGGCTAGAGGGAGGGAGGGTGGGTCTGGGTAATGCTGGAACCCAAGTTCACGGCAATGCCGGATTGAGGGCCTGGTTATTTTTAGAGAAAACGATTGTTTAGAAGACACTGTTTATTTCTAAGATGGCCTCAGAGATGAGTTGTAAATTCTTTGACTGTGCATGTAAAAGTTTATTCATTGCCTCTCGTAAAGGCTGCGACTGATTTGACAATTGCTGTTTTGCTGGGGAGGCAGGAGGAGGTAATTTGGTTCTGGTTCTCTTAGGACAAGAAGTAAAGCAAGAAGGGTGGTATCACATAACCTCCTGATGACCTCAGATAGCTGTTGTGATTTCTGAATGGGTGCCCTTAAAAAACAAAACAACAAAAAACCTCTGACCTTCTTCTGAGGTGGAATTGTTTGGGCTCTCACCATGGCTTTGCTTTTGTTCCTCACCACACTAAGCCTTCACCAGGAGGGAAATACAATACTCTTCTAAGGTGACAAGAACCAGGTGAGTTGAATGGAGAGCAGCAGATGCAAACAAGAGGTAACACTTTCTTGAAGCTAATTCAAATGGCGCTACATGGCTTAAGTTTTTAAAATCTTTGGTTCATGCTTGAACACACTAGGCCAAAAATAAAATAGAAAAAAATAGATACTCTTTATCTGTGGCAGTAATGACCCACGATGCAACTTATTTCTTGCAGCTCACCTGCACTGCTCACTGGTGGTAACTGGGGTGGTCCTAGCCCAGACAAGGAGCTTCCTGGCTGGAAACAATTTAATCAGGTTTGCTCGACCGGGGTTAAACACCTGGCTCTTATTTAAAGTGCTGGCAGCTGTGGGGGCTTTGAAGACTGCAGGGATGGAGATGCTGGTGTCAATACTGCCTGGGGAGGTAGGCAGTGGGGCTAGACCCTTCTAAGAGTATGGGCATGGGCTCTCGAGTAAAATTGCTATAGGGTGGGTCCAGGAGGAAAGACCCAACAGAAAAATGTGTTGATGCCCTTGTTTTCCTGCTGGAAAAGCATTGTAGGCACTAAGGTTGGAGCTGAACCCCAGAGAGCGTGATCTTCCCAGCCTGGTGGGGCTGAGCTGCTGTGAGCAGGGCTGTGACCCCCCAGCTCAGTGTGGTGGCTGGGGAAGGACTGGGATTTAGGTTTGGTCTGTGTTGTTTTTATCAGGACATGGGGCTTCTGGGGTTAAATGTGATGCTGTGGTAGATACAGTTCTATCCCCAATTAGTTCTTAGGACGGGAAAGATACCTTTGCTCCACCAAATTTTTGATACAACTAGATTAATTATCGAGACCTCAAGCAATGCCATGCTACCTGATGTGTCCTGTAGGTCTGGGCACCAAACAAACGCAAAAAGGTGGTGGCTGGTTTTTTTTTCAGACCATCAGAACTTTATCAAACTGATTCGATTTATACAGGTGCCTAAGCCTTGGCGTTGTGCTGGCAGGATGGCTCACAGTACAGCTCAAACCCTCCATAAGGTGGCAATGTGCGATGGGATGGGTTTAGCTGGTTTTTTTTGGTGGTTTTTTTTGTTTTGTTGTTTGTTTGGGTTTTTTTTAAAAGCTCGTCTTATAGAGTACTTGCTATAGGAATGTTGAAGATATGGGAATGTCGAATTTTGGAGTCTGTGAATTAATTTGAGTGCTTTGAAGAGGGAAAAAGCAAAAATGTTAATTCTTTAGAGTATGTACGCTTTGTGGAGGGAGATTTCATTGCTCATAATGGAGTAACTTTGGAAAAAATGTTTAGTATATTGAGTTTTAAAAGTGTTGCTCCAGATACTAAATTAATTTTCAAGCTATATTTGTAATTCTCACAGCATTCCACAGTTTGAATGCGTTCATGAAGAATTAAGAGTATAATATTTCACCTTAACTGTTCGTCTAGTTGGAGGAGAGGTGGAAAAAATGAAACTGCACCTCAGTAGAGCTGGTGCTTGATTACAGCTACGGAAAGAGACTTTACCCAGGAGAGGCTGCAGCCTAGACAGAGAAAAACAGAGTTAGAGGCTGGCAAATCAATTGACTTTTCCAAGGTCAGTAACGGGGAGAGAGTTTGTTTCTCTTGAGTCTTGAGCCACACACAATCCTCCTTTGCATGTCATTAACATCTCCCACAGCCTCAATGGCACCTGCCAGCCTCACTGTTCAAACAGAATCCATCGATATTCTGTAGTATCGTTAGCCACCGCTCAATAAATCTGCAAGGGTGTTAATGAATTTTTCTAAGTAGCTGATTCCCTAGCTCTTCTTTCTTTACTCTCATTTTTGAAAGTCATGTGCACTTTAACAGGTTATTGATTTGGGGTTATTTGTGTGTGCCTTTCTTTATACTGTAGACCTCCAAAAGAGAGAAACCATGCGGCCCTTTATTAGCCCAACTTAAAGGAAGAATCAGGGGAGAGGGGAATATCACTTTATACGTTCTCTTCAGCTAAACTTCCCATAGGGCTGGAAAATGCATGGATAAGTGCAGCTTCAACTGAATCCCACACAACATGCTTCCCTAATCCCATCTCTTTGTGTTTGTAGCAATGGTAATTATGAGCAAGGAGGGGACTTTGAAGTCTGTTACCTCCTCCCTCCTCTGCCCCAAGGTCCCCTGGAGAGGCCACGCTGTCCCTGCTTGGTGCCTGTGCTGATGCTTTGCAGAACCCTCTTTCTCCAGGCTGGAGCTTTGGGGTACGGTGGTGATTCCCCTTGGGACTACTTGGTGGGAAAGAAAGCTATCATTTCCACAAACTTTGGGAAAGGTGTTGAATCCGTTATTAATTCTTTTTTTCCAGAAGGAGAAGCTTTTTTTTTTTCTTTCTAAGTGCTACTGTACTCCGCTTCTGCAGAGATGACAGTGGCATCAACGTTGGGTAGGAAGCGTTGAGCCAAAGACATGCTGTGAGGCTCCAGTCGGCAGTGAGAACTGCTGGGAAAGTTCAGGACCTGGTCTGGTACTTGGAGAAGGGCGAGCTGTAATTCCTGCTGGAATGAACCTCTCCTCCTGTTTGTACCCTTTTTCCATGATAACATTTTCAGTAGGACCTTCTTTTTGTTTTCTAATGCAGACAGACCCTTGCTGCTCTCCGGCTAAATACGTGGCTTCTGGGTTTAGGATATGACGTTGTCTAAGCTGAGCTTCTTGAATTGATGGATAAAGGCAGCAGGGCAGGCCAGAGACAACAGGCAACAGTTTAAGATGGGGGTTGTCTCGTGTAGGGTGTTATGCCGTGCCAGGTTCCCCAGCTTGTTGCCTCCAGTGGGAGCGTGCTTGAGTATTCATGGAAATGTTACGGAGCCCTTATGTGCCCCCTTCACCCAAGAGTCTGGTTTTTTTCATGTTCGGGCTGTTTTTTGAGCAAGCAAAATAAATTAAAATCCACCTTGACCCCCCAGATTTCCCATTTTTACCCTAGACCATAGGAATTGCTGTATCCTAGGTTGACTAGGAGAGACTAACAGGTGTGATCCCTGGGAAAAATACCTGTGCTTTTATTTTTTCCATTATTAAATTGCTGCATATGGGTGCTGAGAGGGAGGGGGAGCCATTCCCACTGGGGGGCATTGCAGTCTGTGTATTGCTCTGTACGCACCCGTGTATGAAGAGCCCAGTCGTGAGGGGGTAAAAAATATACAGTTCTAACCTTGAGTTCAAGCTGTTACCACTGCTAACTGCGAACTGTTTACGTCAGGTTAGTTCATTTTAGTTTGCTGCTTGTAAATCTGCTTGGATTTTTTTCTGAGAAAATTCTGGGTCACAGATGTACCTTGTCTGCTCTGTAACATAAAATTGCAGGAGTTATATAAACAATAGCACATGACGAGGAATGGCTGTACCAGATGCCCACTGCCCTAGAGTGTTAAACAGGGAAGTTTAAGCCGAGTGTCAGTAATATTTCAAGTTATGGTTATTGCTACAGAAGTGCTTATTGATGTTACCGCTTTAGAAGCAAACCCACACTATTTTTCTAAGCAGAGTACCTTCCGTCCCTTCTGTAAGAGACGGAGGGCGTACTTGTGTCTGGATGTTATGGCTTCTTTTTGCCTTTGTTTTTCCTTAAATTAAAAAGAAATCCATTTAGAAGAGTTTAATAGTGGTCATTTCCTCTGGAGCATCCCTCAGTTCCCCTGCTCCGTGTACAATGAAATTATGATCTAGTAGCTGTGGCTGAGAAATGCACCGAGCGAGGTATGGCTCATCAGTTGTCCAAGGGCACAGTTTGTGTTGGTCTGAAGTCTGTTTATTTGCAAACAGCTTAAATCAGGCTGGTGAGATGTAACAACAAAAATGGCTTAGCAATTGGTGGCAGCGCCGCTTCAGCTGGGCGACAACAGTTCTCAGCCAGCAGTCGCACAGGGGCTTGGGGTGCTGGTCATAGAATCGTCTCGGTTGGAA
The DNA here is from genome assembly GCA_013399435.1 of Arenaria interpres. NCBI lineage: Eukaryota > Metazoa > Chordata > Aves > Charadriiformes > Scolopacidae > Arenaria > Arenaria interpres. The sequence continues at coordinate 358,391 of VXAK01019492.1, read as the reverse complement.
AAGCCTTTAAGATCATCGAGGGCAACCAAACTGCTGCATCCCACGGGGCTTGGGAGTCCCTCCAGTTACCTGCCCACAGACAGATGTGGTGTTGTTTACCTTATGTTACCAGTTACGCTGAACCAGAGATGCTCTTTAGGGTTTTTTTGGAGGCTCTGTGCAGAAGCGCTGTGCCGTCCTCCCCTCCTTCAGACTGCAGAACCGGCTCTGTCAGCCCGTAACTTGGTGACCTTGGCCCGTTCCTGAGGAACTCCACCTTTCCCTGGCATGACAGAGAGATCTTGGGGGCCCGATTGCCATTCCGAGAACCTCTTCACGCCAGCTGTACAGCGCGCCTCTTTCGGGAGAGGCGTGCGTTTGCCGGAACGCATGAACAATGAGCCCCGGAGAAGGGAAACGCTGTAGATCCATAGATCCAGGGCNCTCCTCTCCCTCCCTTCCCCTCCCCTCCTCGGGGCGGCCGGAGCACTTGCCTTCCCCTCCCTGCCCTCGGCGTCCAGAGGAGAATTCTCCTCCCGCCCTCACCCATGAGCCTTCTGGGGAGCTACCGGAAAAAACCCTGCAGTGACGGCTATGAATCTTTACAGCTGGTGGACAACGGCAAGGCTGAAGGCGGCGGGGACAAGCCCGTGGCTAGCGGGGCGGCGACGGGGGCGAGTGGCCGGAGCCCGGCGCGGCAGCAGCAGCAGCAGCACCACCTCCACCATCATCATCATCAGCAGCAGCAGCACCACCAGCCCCGCGGGGAGGGCGGCAGCACCATGGACAGCTCAGGTAAAGGGCCCCATCGCCACCCACGGGGGTCGCCGGCC
>VXAK01019492.1:319171-357516 GCA_013399435.1 Arenaria interpres | reverse complement strand
AACGCATGAACAATGATCCCTGGAGAAGGTAAACGCTGTAGATCCATAGATCCAGGGCGTTTTGTGGGGTTTTTTTTCTTTTTGCTAACTAATGGCTTTGCAGCAGCTGATGGGTTGGGGCGGGGGGGGACGACACTGAAACTGTGGACTGCTGTGGCTCTGCTGCAGCCTCCCCCGGCATCTCGTCACCTAATTAATTTGAAGATNGGTGGACAACGGCAAGGCTGAAGGCGGCGGGGACAAGCCCGTGGCTAGCGGGGCGGCGACGGGGGCGAGTGGCCGGAGCCCGGCGCGGCAGCAGCAGCAGCACCACCTCCACCATCATCATCATCAGCAGCAGCAGCAGCACCACCAGCCCCGCGGGGAGGGCGGCAGCACCATGGACAGCTCAGGTAAAGGGCCCCATCGCCACCCACGGGGGTCGCCGGCCCCACGCCAGGGCTTGGGGACATGGGGGGTGGCCCCCCTCTGTCGCGGTGGAGGGACTGGGCAATGATGGTTGTGTGTATGTATATATATATGTGTGTGCGTGGAAGCTTGAAGAGCCGGGGAGACAATAGCGGCCCTTTGTCCAAAGGGGAGGGCGGTGGGATGAAGGGAATCCACCCGCCGCTGGTTGGGAGCGCCGCGGAAACCCACCGGCGAGGAAGTCCTCACGCTCGGCTCCTGTTTGTAGGGAGGGAAAGGCTGTTCTGAAGCTAAAATGGACGGTGTGGGGGTTTTTTTTGCGGGGGGGGGGGAATCTTTCCCCAACTGACTTAATTCCCGGGTTCACCGTTTCTTTTTTTTTTTTTTTTTTTTTCCCCCCTTTCCCTCCTCTAAAAAGCACTTGGCAAACGGAGTTGGATTAATTCTGATAGATGATGCACCATTTTTTTTTTTTTTTTTTAATCAGGGAGCAGGGGACCAGATGGTCTTTATGACTGGTAATGGGATAGAGAGCTCTTCACCTCTAAATCACAGGTTCAAATTTGCCTGAATCACCAGTAATAGGGAGTATTCAGCTGACAGCTTTTAAGGGATCTCTCAAAACGAACTGGTTCTGGTTGGTTAGATGTGCCCACCACAAGGAATGTCTATAGCCTTTGCAGGGAACTTCTCAAGCTCGAACTCATGTGGTGAAATGCCCCCATTCAGACGGGGGGGACCAAATTTGATGTCTGCCCTTTGCAGTGGGGTGATCCTGCAGCAATACCTGTATTGGCCCAAGACACTCAGCAGGTACTTACTCATTGCCTTTGTTTTAATGTGGTAACCTCTTCTCAAGGGGGGGAAAAACCCCTAATGGCCCGTGTCTGGACTTGGGTTGGGAGAAAAACCCCTAATGACCCATGTCTAGACTTGGGTGGGGAGATTCTTACCTTGATTTTTTTTTTTCCACATTTTTTTGGTGTAGTAAGAGTCATGTTTTCTTCTTCCCACTTGCCATTTCAATTTGCTTTCAGGAGTTCCTTGTTTTATAACTTTTTCTACTCCTGGACTTTAGAAATGTATTTGAATTTGCTGCTATGATGTCTCTGCCACGGTTGCTTGTAATCATAGTATGTGTCAGTAGATTCTTGCTCACAGTAAGCTGCTGTGTTACAGTTATTTGGATTCTTACATTGGCGTCTGCTGAGATGGTTTGATATCATGGTCAGTTTAATGTCTACTGTTAAAGCAATTATCTGAATGAGTTTCCTAGAACTTTAATTGAAGGTGTTGGTGTTGTGGAAGGTGGCGGTCGCCTCCAGCCAGGTGTGGGAGCGTGCTGCAGCTCCTGTCAAGTCATGGCTTTTGTCTAGCGTCAGCTCACTCTATTATTTGAGTGTTGCAGTTGCCATCGTTCTGTTTGGCTTCTTCAAGCCATTCCACTCCCCGCTCGGTGGGGGAAGAGAAAAAGCGCTCTCGGAGAGCTAGGCAATACCTTTCTTTACAGGTTTTGTGAAATTTTCAGCCATTTCAACAATTCAGCTACTAACTCTGAAGACATCCCAGAGCAGTAATTGCATTAATGCCCTCTATCAGCTTCTAGGAGGTTCTTCCCTTAAACACATGGGCTTCATCAAGGGCCGCCTCTGGGATTTGGAAGCCAATGGTTAAAAGATCGGAGTTAACCAGAGTTTGCCTCCTTTAGTCCATTTTGGTAATCTCACTGCCTAAATTTTACTATAAATGACACACCTGACACTTAAGCAGCAGCAAACCTCAGGTCTTAATATGGCCCTTGAATTGAGTTTATAGGATTATCATTTTTTAATACCTTACCTGTTTAATGAGGGGGTTTTTTTGTGTGTGGTTCTAAATCCTGGCATGAAATGAAAAGAAGCTGCATGAGTGTGATGCTCTGCTCTAAACCTGAAGTCCATGCTTGTATCTGCCTTGTTCATTTGAACGCTTTCTGCTGACAAACACCTAGTTTTTATCATTTCATTGTAAAGACATTTTTCTCTGCCAAGTACGCAATTATAAAAGCTTAAGGAACCGTACCCACCCCTCAGGTGCGCTTGTGATTTCGAGTGATTCGGTAATTGAAGCTGCTTGTGAATTGTGGGACGGGATTTATCTTTAATGCAGTGTGAAGATGGATGGTTGGGCGAGGGAGGTGGGATTAGGGGGCAGTTTAAGGGAAAGATGGGAAAATAAGGTGCCTGGGGGGTTGGCTTATTAGGAGCAAGGAAAGAAAACTACCACCCACCTTCTGTAGTTTGTTTTTTAAAATAAGTATTTATAATATGAAAATATTCTCTGAGACTCCTACTAATGATGCCGAAGTCTAAATTCCCAAGAAGGGCAGTGGTAGAGCATATTTCAGTTGGGGAAAAGGACCCAAATTCCTTGGGAAGGAGGAGGGTGAGATAAATTGGTGGCACGTTATGGTGCTAGAGAGATGTGCTGCTGGGTTTCGATGGGGCAGGGGAACCTCTCTTCTTCCTAATTAGGTGCCAGACCCTGATGAGGTGCCCTGGCCATATCAGAGCTTGTTATGTACTTCCCACACACCTGATCTCCTTTGTGTTTCAATTTTTCTTTTTTTTCCCTTGCTTTAAATGGTGTGTGCTGCCTGAGTTATCAAAATGGCTGTTTGCAGTCGAGGAGTGAAAGGGTCCTGAGGTACAACCCTGTGTCACCAGGCAATCTGGGACACGGCTAGCAGGCTGGTGTCTCGCTCTGGTGGGGTTATTGCCGTGCTGGACCCGAACATCTCTGGGTGCAGTTAAGTACCATCTTTGGTTCAGTTAAAAAGTTGAAGGATCAAAACCTCCCTCTTCTCTCCCCACGTATTAAGCTTCATCTGCCCCAGGGCCGTGCACTCTGGATGCAGAGAAACGGCCTTTTCTCCCCAGGAGATGTGTGTAGATTAATATGAAGCAATTATAGGAGTTAGGCGGGTGAGGATTTGTGCTGAAGGCAAAGCGCTGGCAATTCTGGGGCAAATTGCCATTGGTTTTGCTAATGTGGCTGTGTTTGCTGTTGCTGCAGTGGCACTAACTCACATGAAAAGAAAGTGGGCCCCTGTTGGGTTTTTCTATTATTTTTTTTTTAGTAAATTAATTCAGGGTATTAGATCTTAAAGTATCATCTCTCAATGTGGGCTTGCAATCTCATAAACAGCTTCTTGCAATGAAAATGATCAGCGGTTACAGCTTTGCAGTAACTTCAGAGTACTTGTGATTATTGGCTTAATATTTTTGGGGGCTGGTATTGCTTAGTGTCAAAAGAAAAAAAAAACAAAGCCAGGAACTAAGTGTGTGTGGGAAGGGGCTGCTCTTGGAAGGCGGGATCTGACCATGGCTGGAGAGGGAAAGGCTCCTGGGAGGCTCTTTGACCCAACCATGCCCCTGTGCTGGTATGCCAGGGGTGCCAGTGCTGGGATGGAGGGTCTGGCCAGGCTGTGTCCAGTGGCTGAGCCTGGGAAAATCAGATTTTTTTCCAAGTCTCTGGGATTGGTAAAGGCTTCTTGGTTCCCATTGTTAAAAATTCTTCTGCCACCATCACCCATGGTACACAGAGGAGCACTAATGAGAGCTGTTTAACTGGAGTGGTGGCAATTCAAGTTGTTAGAAGTACAGCTGTGTGCTCCCAGGCAGCATAAATGGAAGCTCCTGCCCACAGCGATGTCGAGCACCTCCCTGCTGAGCTTGGGGTTAGCTCAAAGGAGCCCAGAGAAGGAACTTTATTTCAGGTAGGGCATCTCTATCGGTTACTGCTGGTATCTGGTGATGCTTGTGTCATTGGTTGCTTTAAACTTTGCCAGACTTCAACCAGTCAGAATGAAGTATCGGTCAGTGTGGGGTTTAAATCTCAGATATTTAAATCTCAGAGTGTGGCCTGTTCACGCAGGGTTACGGTTAAGTTCTGCGATGCCTTGCACAGAGCTTTAATGCCCACCCGACTTCAGTTCATGCCCTTAACTGCTGAATGTTCAGCTCCTGATGTAATATTTTAAGCAGCTCCTATGGAATATGCCAGAAGCCATGTCGTAACGTGATCATAGCGCATAACTCTAACGGGACCTATATGTTACTGCCAGTTCCTCCAGAGAGTGTGCGGGGCTGGGGCTGGAAGGCTGAGGATGGAGGGAAGGGGAGGCTTGAGCTGAAGGTGGCAAGAGGGAAAACAGTGCGAGTTTGGAAAAACAAATTCCAAGAAGAGCATCAGTAGAGCGCTCCTTTTGTCTCTTTATTTTGAAGTTGCTGAAAGTGCTCAACAAGATGAGGAGCAGGCAGTGAAGAAGCAATTTATTTAGGGTTTTGCTGTGGCATTCAATAATGCTTTCTTAGCAGCTGGCTGAGCGTTGAAAGAAGAAGTAGTTCTAGGAAATAAGATAGAGTAACAGCAAGGATACGTGTTACGAAAGGAAAAAAAACCCTCTTTCTACGCTCTTCTGTGGTGTTTATAAACTAGCTAATCAACAAAATAGCTTTTAAACACTCAGGGGATAGACTTGCTTGTGCTACGTGCTTCCTCAGGCAGAGTAACTGCGAAAGAAAAGAGTTTTAAATAAATTGTGAGTGTTGAAGTTGAGATTTCTTGAACTGTTTTACATTTGCAAATATAATCTCTTGTGCTCTGGTGATTCCTTTTCACTGAGTCAGAAGAGAGACATCTCCATGTCACTGGCACAGGGACAAAGAGTGTCACTGACAATGTTGTCTTGTATTCTCTTCTAGCTGCATTTTCAAATGGGGAGGTTTGGTTTAATAACTCTTTTGTTTTGTTGGTGTTTTTTTGGACACTTGAATGGTTTGGTGCTGGCAGCAGTGCCTTTCTTTCTCTTTTTTTTGTCGCTGTTGATGTTTTGACAGGGAGGAGAAGCAGGGAGAACGTCAATCAACTTTAAAGACCAATTTCACGGTTTGTGCTGGTAGCTCAGTATTCCAGCCTCACATGCACTTTGTTCACTGTAGTACAAGCTTTATAAGGGAAAATATATAACAAATCAAACAAATTTGGCACAGTACTGGGGGGTGACTCCCCCCCATCATTACCCTTCTAAAAAAGGAAGGAAAAACCCCTCTGGAAATCCTACATATTGCTCAGTTGATGGTGCAAGCAGCAGTTTTAGTTACTACTTCTCAAGCCAACACAGAAATATCTTAATTCTTCAAATTTCTGTGAAGTTTACATTTAGATAGCTTCAAATAAAAAGCCTTGGGCTCATACACTATTAGTTCTAGCATCTTATCACAGAAAAGCACAAGAAGTTGTTCTTGAGCTTCTCTACCCCACGGCTCACTACGTGCTGCCAGCGGCTCTGAGTGCTTCCCGGGCAGATCAGGGATCCTGTCCCAGCCCACACACAGAAAGGGACCGTGACTTCTTGAGGGGAGGGGGAATACAGCTTTTCCTGATGTTGGAACACTCTTGAGGAGGGAGGTGATACTGCCCATCTGGACGTGCATTGCCCAACAGCCCCAGAAATGCACAGAAATCTCCCTGTAGCAGTGATTCCTTAAGGTGAACCCAAATCTATTCCTATCCAAAGCATCTCCTTTAGGAGTTTCTTGGTTCCTCCTCTCTCCTGTCCTTCCTCCCAATGTCTACAGTATATGAGCCCCTTCTAAGCTTATAATGGCTTTATTTTCCCAGCCTAACTTCATCTGAAAAGGATGCTCATAGCTTTTGGGAGTGAGAAGGGTGGAACAATAAGGAGTGACCCTTCTGAGCTTCTGAGAAGCTCTTGGGCAGGTAGTAATGCAACTTTGGGTCTTGAAGCAGTTTCTCTCTATTCCAGCAGAAGGCCTGGATAGGGCTAATTGCTGGAAAGTTGCAGTAAAAAAAAAAAAACAAACCCCAAAGAAACAAACAAAAACCCCCAAAGAACAACAACAAAAAAAACAACCCCAACTACTCCCTCAGTTGAATAAATTATTGAAGAAGTCTTAATGCTCGGGATGTCTACACCGCAAGATAGATCTGTGCTGAACCCTCTGTGCACTGAACCGGCCCTTACGATGGAAGGGGAGATATTGCCTGGGGAGCAGTGGCTTTGGCAGCTGCCTGTGCTGCCTGTCCTCGTCTCTTGAAAGCTGGAAGCTCTTCTATGCTCATCTCCTGTAGCCCTTCCTCTCCCAACCTTGCCTGGTGTTGCTTCTACTGTTGCAGTCTGTATTACTGCCTCTGCCTGTGTTTTACACGAAGTGCCTGCTTAGGAAAGAAATATTCTGGCTTTTCCCTGTGTTTCACAGCTGGCTGTGCTCTGGGGGAAGCTCCCTGCGGCCATGGCTCCTCTCTGTCAGCCTCCAACTCGCCTCTGGTGAATCCATCTTTCCCCTCCTGCTGAAAAACCGCTGGGTTTTGTCTTGAGCAGTCTCAGTGTTAATACGCTTATTGCAAAATAGCCAAACCGTGCTGGTTTTGGAGTAGGGGGATAATGCTGGTTTATAATCTCATGTGATTTGTGATCTGATGAGCCCTTCTCTTGCATTATGCTCCTCGGCTCGTAGTGAGTCTCCTGCTTCCATGTGCCCTTAGAGAGTCCAAACATCTTTATAGCCTGGTCTTAAACTTCCCTTTGGCCATGCTGAAATCACTGCCCTGGGCTTTAACCTCTTTTCCTTGGGGATTACACTTGCTAAAGCAGCCTTCTGCCTGAATGCCTCCACGATGTGCTTTAAAGCATCAGGATGAGTGAAGCCTGGGTTTGTGGGTCTCGGCGATGGCGTTATCAAATGGTAGGGGCTTGTTCTGCTGCTGTCATCCTGCAGTTCTACCCTGCATGTGTTTTGCTGTTTGTTTCTACCGAATATCTGTGTTCAGCCTTGTAGGGAATCTAACTCCAGCAGGAATCTGGGACAGCGGTGGAGGAGGGGACAGATGAGATTGGTAGACAAAAGAAATAAATAAATCAGTCTACAGGGTCTGTGAGCCTGAGGAACTTCCAAAGAAATTTCTGCAGGTGGAAATGCTCTCCTTTCCTGCAAATGGCCCTTTATTATTTATTAGATGCCCCTGTTGCTGCTGATTTCTCCCCCTTTGCCAACCACCTCTTGGTGCCTGTTAAAAAGTTGAATTAATTCTGAAAGTTGGGCTATGTCTGACCTAAGAGAGGATGTAAGTGCATATAATGAGGGGCTGCATATAATTGAGAGGCTGAGGGACTTGGGTCTTTTTAGGCTGGGGAAGAGAAGACTGAGGGGGGGGGATGTGATCAATGCCTGTAAATACTTAAAGGGAGGTTGTTAAGAGGAAGGGGCTGGTCTTTTTTCAGCGGTGCCCAGGGACAGGACAAGAGGAAATGGGCACAAACTTGAATATAAAAAGTTCCACCTAAACATGAGGAGGAACTTTCCTGTGAGGGTGGCAGAGCCCTGGAAGAGGTTGCTCAGGGAGGTGGTGGAGCCTCCTTCTCTGGAGACATTCAAACCCCACCTGGAGATGTTCCTGTGCAACCTGCTCTGGGTGGACCTGCTCTGGCAGGGAAGTTGGACTAGATGATCTCCAGAGGTCCCTTCCAACCCCATATCAGTCTGTGATAATAGAATAGATGTTTTGGAGTCTTTCCTTTAATGTGATAGAGCTCAGCTGTCCAGAAGAGAGCTATGTGCTGGAAGGAACAGTTAGGCAGGATTGGGCTTCAGGGTGCTGAGGTTGTGCTCTTAAATGTAGTTGACAAACGAAGCACTCAGATCTAAGCACTATCGATTATCACTAGATGCAAAGGAGCCACCTACCCGGAGACTTCCATTTAGAAATACCTGCCACCCCCCTCCTTGAAACGGGGGTTTAAACTCTTCCAGTAGTGTCTGCAAATTGATTTGTAATCCCTTGAAAGACAAAGTGCTGAGCATGGAAGATAGGCTCAGTGTGGGGAACTGCAGGAGCTGGGGATGCTGAGGGTACCCAGGCGTGTGGGGACTCTGCACTACCTGGGTGAGTTTGGCTGTCCCTCTGTCTTTTACACACACATATCCCTCCATACTTGATTGAGAGCATCCTTATGAGGATGCTCTAATAACGTTGTGGTAGGGATGGCAGCATCAGGGCTGCTCCTCCCCTCCTCCGTGGGCTGTCGTGCAATGCTGAGGTGAAGCCCATCAGTGTGGTGATGGGGCCACGGCAGCCTGGCTTTGATATCCCTTAATGCTGGTGTGAAATCGTGTCCTGTGTTACCCAGGCTTATGCTGGGAGAGCTGCGTGTGGGAGAACGTGAGCTGGCGGGGCTGCTGGGGGCCGGGGCGGGGGGAGGCAGAAGCACAAATAGTATCATTTTTTGCTGAGTGTTCCTTAAAAACAATTCAGGCTTTGTTGCTGAAGCCACAACAACAGCAGCTCAACTTCTTTCAGTGCAGGGACCTTTAAAAGGGCCCTTTCTGCCAAGGCACAGGGCAGCCTCCACTACATCCCTTGCTCCGCTTTCACGCCGTGCCCTGGTAATAGTGGGGGAAGAGAAGCAAACAACTGCCCCTGAAATACTTCCCCAAAAGGGAAAAGGCCATAGGAAGTGGCTAAAAACTTCCAGAAAGGTTGGTTCTGGGACATGTATGCAGTAGCTGAAAATTTTTTTTCTCATCATAGTGTAAGGCCGTCACGCTACCATAAAAAAGAGAATACAGAGGAATATTTAATACTCCAAACTAATCTCTTGTTTTGGGAGGGCAGGAGATGAAGGCTTTAATGCTTTTCTAGAGAAGAACAGCGGTGAGGAACAGGGAAGGTCTAGCTCTTTCCTTGCTCCATCTCTAAAGAAAGCACAGGCAGTAGCTCTCTGAGCAAAAAAAAAAAATAAAAAAAGAATAGTTTGACGTTGAAGATACTATTACATATAGTCTGGGCAGGCTGAGGTAAACCTGCTTCCTTTCCTATGGTTTTATGTCTGCTTTTTGTCTGCCCTTTGCAGGCAAAAAGGGTCTCTCTACTCTTGCTAAGTAACCTATGAAACGCAGTGCTTGACTGCCCGATCTGCAATTTCTAGACGCCTTGCTTTCGCATTCCCGCTCTCAAGCTAAGTATTGCTTCATCAGCATAAATATTCAGGCTGACACAGTCTTAAATGCTTTTTAAATGTCGGCTTCTTTCCCCCTTAATTCTCTGGAGATCTGGAATTCATGCCCTGTGGTTTGCAGGGTTTGTGGGTTGCCTGGGGAGGCTGTTGCTCAGAGACCCCCCCCCGGCAGACAAGGGCCATGATGGGCAGATCTTGCAGGGAAAGCTTCCAAATTGGGCATTTCTCGCTTGTCCCAACCAGCAAGCATCTCCACCAGGCGGTGGTAGCATGGAACCCTCTGCTGATGGCCCTTCTGTGGTCCCTTGTGAAACCTCTGCCTGCAGGTGATGGTGGCTGGTCCCAAAATATCCCCCATCATGCAGGATCATCCTTGCTTCATTCACCCATTTCTGACCCCAAAACCCAGTCTTTCAAGCTGGACCGGTTTAAATGTCTTTGCTTTTGAGACTAGGCACAGACACTGCTTGCGGGACTGCAGCAAGAGGGGTCGAGGAGAGTGGTCCTTCATGGGAGTACGGGACCTATTTTTCTTCTGGATACAAGGCAGTTTCTTTCTCTCTCCATGTGCAGAACAAGAGTCCTTGAGTTTGACTAAATGTACCCTGTGATGGTTTTGCCCTATGAAGAGAAGACAGATGATAGTGGACCTCTTTTGACATTATTGATGAGTATCAATCTCTCTGCAAGCCCTCAACACCTAAAAGCTGTCCTAAAGCATTTCATGTTGCTCTGGCACAATGCCTGTGCCTTTGGTGAGCAGGTGATGGTGGGACAGCAGGTGCTCAGCCGTTCCTGTACACCTGATCCTGATCACCTTCTGAACTTCCCCGGTGATCACAGTGTCCTCCTCTGAAGCTTTGTACCTGCTTTGGTGGGACGTGTCTCTAGGGACTGCGCTGTCTCTGCTGTGGGAGAAGTTCTCCTGCACCACACATCCTTTCTCTGGTACTTTGTAAAATTAACTAGAGAGCAAGAAGAGAGCTTAAGTGCTCTAATTAAGAGTTCTACGCTCTCCAGCTTCCATCCTGTACAGAACAAGGCCAGTGCTGTCAGCAGAGGCTCCTGCAGTTGTAATCTGTCCAGAGAAATCCCACCTTGCAGCTGCTGATGAGAAAGGGCTGTGATAGGAAGGCTACCGTATGAGATATTTTAGTTTGGGAAGGAGACACAGCAGGTTGTCGCTGTGCTTGGTGACTGCTGGAGGTTTATTCTGAACACAGAATAGTCTCTTCTCAGGGCAAGTACCTTCAGCCAGAACAAATACAGACTTCACCTTGTCAACCGAACGGATGAAGTCGTTTCTGTCACGCTGCTCTGTTGACTCGGAGCACTTCACTGAGAAGATCATCGTTGGCATCACCTAAGAGAGCTACTCAAGAAGAGCCATCCCATGCATCCCAGGCACGCTTTGTGGCACACGCACGGCAGTGAAACTGCTACATTAAAAGTTCCTTTATTAGGAAATGAAAAGGCTGCCGTGAGCAAGCGATCCCTCTGAAACCTGTGCTACAAACACAGGTCAGAAGCGTGTCTCTGAAGCGCACTAAGCCTTTCAGGGAATATCTAATAACTGGGTTAATGAAGAATTCTTGCCACGTAAGGAACAAGATGCATCCCTTATACACAGAGACTAATTCTCCATAATGAGACTTCTAGACAGCAACTCCAGCCCACGGTCAACGTTACCTGAACTGCTGTGTGACAACATGCTGAAAACTGGGATCCGAGCCACGTGGCAGGCTCCTGCCTTGCTCACTTGCAGCAAACTATTTCTGCTCAGACAAGCTTGCGAGCTTCTGTTTCTGCTGGACTAGAAAATGCTTCTGGGGCTTGTGTGGGGCCCGTGAGTGTTAATTTTGGCTTTGGTTGCGGCAAATGTGCACATGGGCTGCAGTTCCTGGTGGGATGGAGGGAGCATCGTGTGCCCCAGGCACTTATTTTAATAAAAAATGTGCCTTTTGGTGTTGTGCTGAGGGAGAGAACTGTTTCTTGCTTATGGGTTTACCACCCGACCCTGGTAGGAAGATCTTTCCGTGCAGGGAAATGCCATTATGCTGCTAACTCAATATCCTGCCCAAGCTCGTGGTGATCACCTTATCTGCATGCTGAAACCTGAACCTCCTTCCTACCGGGCTCCGAGAGGGAGCAACAATGGATGGGCTCATCCCTTCAGACTCGGCCAGTGTCCTTGGTCCTTCTTCTACCACAAGAGTAGGTCGTAGTTCTCTGCCAGTGTCCTTGAGGGAAAACTTAACTGCTCATTTTTCAGTGCTTATATGTTCCAGAAAAGCAAACCTATGAAGACAGCTTCTGAACATGGTTTAAGGATGTGTGATGGCCGCAGTAGGTGATGCTGGGCCAGATGGTGACTTCCACAGGAGATGTGTAGGATGTGGGGCTCAGTCCTCCCTGTCCTGGTGTCTTGTTCCAGCAGCTGTTGCATGTGGCCCAGGGAACTGTAGATGTCCTTCGGGAAGATCTGCACTAGCTCTGAAGGTCTGCATTTACAAGAGGGACTTAGCACAGAAATGTTTTATTTGGCAAAAAATGCAGGGGCAGGCTACCTTTTTTTTTTAAAATCAAATTTTTTTGGCTGTTCTTGTGGATTTCTGTGTATATTGTCAGGTTTGTGTGTTAATGCATTAACCTTTTCTGCTCCTCTATATATCTTCATGCTTTGTAGGAGACGCTGCCTGGCAGAGGAGCCTTTGAATGTGTTTTTGTTCTTCTGTGATCAGTCTGTGGGGACTGTATCATTCCCAGTAACTGTGAAAGCCTGTCTTTGTCAGGATGCTGCTCTGAGCCAGTGACTAAAAGATACCCCAGAAAATCACTGCACCTGGTGTAGCCCCAAGTGCTGCTGTGTTGTAAGCTTCCTCAGTAGCTTCACAATAGCTAAGTAACACTTGCCTCATGCTGAATCTTAACCAAGAGCACAAAACTAGTGTTTAAGTAGCACCAGCTTGTGTTTCTTCATTAACCATCTCTTCTGTCTCTCTGTTTTAGTGTATGTTGTAAACTTAGAATTAATTGCTGCTGCTTCTTTTAGAAATATAGCTAAATTCTCATTTTTCTCTCTGTTTCTCCTTCCCTTCCTGCCTCAGGTTGATTTCTAAATATTCTAGGTTTTCCATGCCCTTGAAGCCTTTCTGTTGCACTCCTACAGCATACCAAGAATAAAATCTGTCCGGTACCATTGGTCCTCTGATCCCTTTGCCCCCCGTTCCTTGTTCCAAGTTACCACCTTTCTACCTTCCTTTCTTTTAAAAGTTGATCAGCAGAACTGAAAGTACCTTTTGAACATTATCTCCTCCTTCCACCCCAGCTCTCCTAGCGCACAGTAATACTGAAGTAAAGGTTTTGAAGAGAGATCAAACACTGATTCCATACTTGGAAGCCAATGAGCTACTTTGATTATTTTTTTTTTTCTTTCTCTCTTGTTTATTTTCTTGTTTTTTTTTAATCATACTTGAAGTAGGTACTTGCAAGTGGTTTGGCAAAAGAAATATTCCTGTGCCTGGAGAAGGCATCTTCTGTTCTGAAGCTGGCAGAGTGCAGGGGAGAAGAGATGGCCTCTGATTTTTACTGGTCAAGCACATGGATCATGTGCGTGTGGATCACGACCACATCAGAGTGCATTAAGCACCCTCTGTGCACAGGGGAATTAATAGCATCATTTTACCAGTGGAGTCTCCAGCTTAAAGATAGATATAATATCTATTGATAGCTCACTCCAGGTTTGAGACACTGAATGCCATTTAGATGGGTTTGGAAATCTACACAGTAAATCAGTAGGAGCTTTTCTAGATGTAGGGGTTTTTTTATGTTTCTTAATAGTCTGAATATGTGTAGAATATTTCTTTTGGTAACAATGATTATGTGAGCAATATTTCAGTAGTATGTATCTAACACTACTTGCAGATGTGCTGTACAACCAGAGAAGTGGTAACTGTAAAGTCTATATGTAAAATATATAACAAGCACTGGCAATGCCACCAGCCTGCCTTAACCATGATAAATCTTCCCCATTTCTGGGTGCTGGAGTAATTAATAATGACCAGCATGTTCATTTTACAAAGCAGCTGTCCCATGGCTCTACAGCAGGACAAATATTCTCAGACTTTCTGTGTGCTCTGGGAAAGGCAGCTGTTAGCAGATGCCAACTTGACTATGAACCTACCTGAGAGTGTGGCATGCATTTACATAGGTTGCTTGTTGCTTAATTTGCTATGCTAGGGGATCTAGGATTTCTGGCTAATCTGACATAATAAGGTACCAAATGTATAATTACAGAAATGCAGTTAAAGTTTGCTAAGATCAAAATAGTTGAGGTCTAGTGAACAGAAAGCCATTTAAGTAGGCAAGAGTTTATAGCTAATAAGCAGTTAAAATCAAATTTTACTAGGTTTGTGTCTAACAACTCGATTCTGCAATAACACAAACCCACATTTACTCAAGTCTACATCCAATTTATTATACCTAACTTTTCTGAGAATGACTGATGCTATTAACACAGCGTTGCTATAATAAGGCTGCAATAAAGCAGTCCCTGGTTAAGGCAGTAGAATAGTTATTATAATTGCCAAATGTGAACACTTGAGGTGTAAGGCCACGTCACATCCCATCAAAATAACACTTTAAATGACTTTTGCTCTATGTTAGTCTCCTATTGACTTTGCAGCTTCATGCTGTATCAAGCTGGGAAGGAAAATCTTACTGAGGGGTTCATCCCTGCTCTGCTGTAGCCTTAGCAATTTGCTGAGTCCTGCACTAAGGCCACAAACATACAAATATCCAAAAAGGTTTTCATTCTCAGCTGGAAAGCTTAATTCCTGAACTTTCTTCTTTTCTTGCCAAAACCCAAATTTTATCATCTTCCACCAGGGCAAATCTAAGTGGATCCTCAAGTGGCTTAAAATCATTCCGACTTCTCTTATATCCATAGAAATGGGAGGTCATCTGGCTGTAGTAAAACTGGCAGCTGTGACAGTTAAGCTGAAGAGCTCTCGTATATACAAGTGCCTTTTTCTTATCCTTGTGGAGGTGGTTGTTGATTTGGTCTTGATTGTGACCAGCAAATTAGCTGCCAGCTGCAGAGCTGGTCTTGCTTTGGGTTGAGAGGTGAAGGAGCTTGTGTGGTGGTTGTCCATATTGTACTGATACTAAACAGTTAACCTACGTACAACGCTGAGAGTTGATGATGGTTTCTGAGCCCAGGTGGCAAGAACATGCTCTCTCATCTCTGGAAAATCATGACTTAAACTACTTTTACCCTGCGCTTGACATGCAGCAGCTCTCGTGAATGTTCAGTCTGAATAGAGGAGTGGGTGTGTTGGATCTGGGGATTTGTTCCAAATGAGTGATGTTGGCTTTGGCTTGGTTGTATTTGAAGGTGCCTCATCACCAGACATGGAGTCCAGCTATGGGGGAGGCTTGCTGGATATGGTGAAAGGAGGAGCAGGGAGACTCTTCAGCAATTTGAAGGATAACCTGAAGGATACCCTGAAAGATACATCTTCAAAGGTCATGCAATCTGTTGCCAGGTACAGTACAGCTGAAGCTGCCTAATGCAGGTAAAATCACTGGCTGTGAAGTGCTGAGCTGCTGCCGTAACTAGCACAGCCCAACTTCCCACTAACCTAGAGAAGGAAGGAGGAGAAAATCACAAGTGACTTCTTTGATTCTGTCTCATAATGAATTGGTATTTGGCCTCAAGGAAGCAGGAAAACCAAAGTAAAAAAAAATTAAGCTTCACAGTAAGTGAGCATCAACATCCTGAAATCTGGAAAAAGCCCCACCAGTGGAAGTGCAGCACTTGGTCTCCAATTCCTTCATTGACCCCTGTGGGGTCCTTCTGCTCAGCCACTACTAAAGTATTTTGTCACTGAAAATTGGCCCATGTTGCATGCCTTCCCTTTGCTGTGCGAGGAGACTCTTCTTGCTGGTTTAACTGTTCCCTTCGCTATAGCCACTTCTTGAGATGAAGAAAGCTGAGGTGACTTCGCTTTGGTTACCTCTGCTGGTGTTGTCCCCTGTGCTTGGCACTTTACCTGCCCCCGAGCAATGTGGGGCTACAATAAATGAAAAACTTAATGCAGGCAAGACCTCAGGGGCTTTGAGGGATGTGCGAAGTGCCAAACTACTAGAGACTTCTCCTGAAAACTGGCACTGAAAATTAATGACAAAAGGGAAAAGGGACCTTTATTGCAAGCTTCTGCATCCAGTTAATTGCTATGTAGAAGGGAAGGCTGGGTCGCTGTCTGCAGGAAGCTATATGTACCCTCTTTATGAGGCATAATGATAAAGTACAAAGAATCCATTTTAAGATCATTCTTTGTTTGTGTCAAAAGCAGACCTTTGCGGGGAAAAGACTCTTCTGGTTCCTGTAATGGGCTGCTTTCTGTAAATGTGTGCATAATGTCTGTCTCCTCCTTTGTCTTCTTTTAGTTACACCAAGGGGGAGCTAGATATTTCGTACATTACCTCAAGAATCATAGGTAAGTAGTGCTTAAGTATCGGATAAATAAAACCTGTCGTATCCCAGCGTTCAGAAGTCCGTAATCATGTTGTGGTGCACGCTCAGCCTGGCTGCTTCTTGTGTTTCCAGTGATGTCTTTTCCGGCTGAGGGCGTTGAGCTAGGATTCAGGAACCACATTGAAGATGTACGGACGTTTTTGGATTCCAGACATCCTGACCACTACACCGTCTTCAACTTGTCACCCAAGTATTATCGCAGTGCCAAGTTTCACAACCGGGTGAGTGTCTTCTGAGAACTTTAAGAAGAGCCGGGGGGAACTTCTTGGGGAAAAGGGCGCTAAGTTGTTTCTGTCTATTCTGAATGGCAGAATGTAAGAAGATGAAAATGGAATTACAGGCTTTTCTAAGTCTCTGTGGTCATTTCTGAGTTTTAGCTGATGCCTGGGACTTGCGGGGATTAAAGACCTGGAAAGTCCAGAGCATAATGCTTGTGTTAGGACCTGGTGAGAGTACACCAGGAGCTCCTGGCTCCTACATAGATGTTAGAAGCTGCTGCGGAGAAATAAGGCATAAAACGAAAGCGCTTGGCAAGAAATTGCCAACAGAGAGGGTAGATTTCTTTCATGTCGAACAATCCTTCAGTCGTGCTTTAATCAGGTAGGAGCCCTTAGCAGGCAAAGCACAGAACTGGAAACTGGATCCAAGGGGCGCTTTTGCTCTTCCACTAGTGTATGGCTTTAAAGACCCACCTCCACTCTCTGCCCCAGTTTCCTTCTCTAAAACCAGAACAGCATTCGGGAGCATTGCAAGGCTCCAGTGCGTTAATGGCTTTTAGAGGAAATCTCTATGAAACACTGCTGTCGAAACGCAAGATTAGATATAATCTTTCAGAAAACTTCTGGTTCTTTCCCTTTCCCACAAGGGAGTGATGATTTCTTTTTTTTTAATTTAATTTTTTAAAAAGTTCTTATTTTTTGTTTCCTACAACGAAAAAAGACAACAGCAGTTGCCAGGCTTAACCCTCAGCCAGGGTAAGCGAATCTCATGCTGCGTAAGCCTCACTTCATTTTAATTTGAGGTATAGCTGAATATATCCCCAGCAATTGCTCTGATCGCCAGAAATCCCTCACTCTCACTTGCAGCAAGTTTCTCAGTGGCAATCTGTAACCAGCTATGACTTCAAATATGGGTAAATGAGTGGGAAAGACTAATTAAAAGATATCAAGGGCTCGGAATCTTCAGTCTCGCTTGGTTTTGGTGCATCACTGTTGCTGGTGGTGGGAGGGGAAAGATGGATCTACTGTTGAGAAAGCCCAGCATTAACCATCTGTTGGTGTATTGCTTGACCTGGCCATAACTCCTCCGTTCCCCTGTGCTTTATCTCCTACCCTACCAGCAGCTTTACTTTGTGTGTTGTTCTCAAAGCATGACTAGGTGCTTTGTAAGCTATCGCCCTGACATACACAGGAAGAAAACGATGCATCTTTTATTAAAACAATGTAATTTCGGGTTATGGGCGAGGAAATAGAGTCCAGGTATTTTTCAGGAAAATGAAACGTGCAGAACAGAATACATGAAATCAGATGCAGCATGAAACAATTATAAATATGAGGTTGAACTTCATCTATATTGGGAAAAATACTAATGGGTTATCAAGGAGGTGAAATCAAGCTAAGAGTATTTTCTGCTTTGGATGAAGATGCCAGCTGAGTGGAAGTTTTGTGATACACACTTGTTCTTTGAAGTGAAAGGTTTTTTTAATTCCTATCTTCTTTAAAATTTTTTGCTCCTAAGATCAAAGTAGGTCACTTTGCTGTCTGCACAGGCAGGAGATGACAGTTTATGTCCTGCTGGGCCATTTTTCTGCCCTGACGTGGCTCTGTGGGTCATGAAGACCCAAATGTCCAGTCTAGTGAGGAGAAGAGGGGACTATGAACACTGAAACCTGCTGCTGAAATCTGGTTGTGCTCTGTTCTCCTCTCTGCCTCGCCTCCCCGGCAGGAGAGGAGAGCTCACAGCTGCTTGAGGAAGTGTGAACAGTTTGAAAAAATATAACTCAAATATAACATTAAACAAAACCAAACTTCAAAGTCCCTGATGGGTCACATTCTTGGCTGTTGCTGCCCTACTGCTAAAGTAAAACAAGCGCTGGTGCTTCTTTCCGAAGCTCTAGAAGAATTCCTTTTACTTTTCCATAAGTTTGTCCTTCATGAGTGGTGGTGAGGTTATGTTTGAAATCAACGCTGTGCTACATAGTGCGTATTTAATTTCCTAATTGTGAACCAGCAGGCAGATGTGTAATTATAGGCAAAGTAAACATATAATTATGGACTGTTAGGAAGTGTACATTATTTACTTGAAAAGTGATAATGGCTTTTCCAGATGCTTGACAGTGTGTTGTCATGAGGTCTGTTCAGAAGATCGTCTGTGAAAGGGTCACTGGTCATATTAAATCTAACAGCCACTTGCAATCTGAATTGTGCTTTAGTGCTCTAATTGCAAGTGAATCTTCTGCCTCTAGAAGCCTGCTGCAAAAGAAAGTATTTGGGGTTGGGAGGAGAGGACTTTTGCTTGATATAAAATAATAAAATAATTGGTGTGACAATATAAAATAACTCATACGTTATTTACGGCATCAGTACTCTGGCTGTGTTGAAATATTGAATAAGTGTTTACGATCCCTCTGTAATTCAGATTTTACTGCAGTCCCATACTGCAGCAGTGCAGACCCTGCCAGGTCCATGGAACAGAAAGCTGATTCTGCA
The DNA here is from genome assembly GCA_013399435.1 of Arenaria interpres. Taxonomy (NCBI): domain Eukaryota; kingdom Metazoa; phylum Chordata; class Aves; order Charadriiformes; family Scolopacidae; genus Arenaria; species Arenaria interpres. The sequence goes on along the minus strand of VXAK01019492.1, from coordinate 338,843 downwards.
CTGGGGGTTACCACGTAGCGAACCTTTGGGTGTTCTGTGCCCCCTCAGCTCCTCCTGAAAATGCAGAAAAAAGGTAGAGGCAAAGGAAAATCAACTATATACAGCAGAAGGAATGAAATAAACTACAGGTCTGGAGATGGCAGAATATGGGGGATGAGGATCTACCCAGCTGTAGAGAGGGTAAATAGGGAGTGGTTGTTCACGGCCGTCCAAAGCTTGAGCATGGTTTGACTTGTTGGGTAGTTCCCACGAGGCAAAACCTGCATTTGTTCACACAATGCACAGCTGAATTTCAGGATATTGCAGAGAACAAAAACTTTCGTGAGTCTAAAAAGTGACTGGGCAAATATCTAATTATATATTGGATTAGACAAAACTCTCTCCCAAATGCTAAGCAGAGGTCCTCCAGCTGAGGAAGGCTTGGTGGTGGGATGGCTGCACGGGGTTACGTAGTGCTGCCTGCTTGCTCCGTCCCTGTGTCCTCGGAGCTGTGGTCCGAGACAAAACACAGCTTGGTAGTTCCCTGATATGAGTCAAGATTTCTGTTTCTGCTACGAGATGTTGTGCAGGTGTATGTGAGAGAACCTTAAATACAAGTTTTATGAAACCTGGAGCACTTCCTTCCTCTCAGAGATGAAACAGTCAGGTATGGAAATCATATGGCTATTTAAGAACATCTGGGCAAACCATCTCCTTCCTGCCCCCCGTTCTCATTAGGCAGGATCCAAATCACAGCCGAGAGAAAGAGAATTGATTCTTTGTCTGAGGACAAGCCTCGTGACGTTTCTCTTTTAAATTTCTTCTGGGCAGAAATGCCCTTTAAAAAAGATCTTTCAATTAAAACCAGATGAAACGGGGATGTCTGTAGAAAGCTACTTGATGTGCTGTTTGAGACTGCAAGGAGATAAGTATTATGACTCAGAACTAGTACATGGATGAATAGTAACTAGACATACTTTAGGATCTGTGGATTTATATTTTTTTTTCAGCTCTAAGAAGTCATTCATTTTTCTGGCTCATATCTTAACTACACTCAGGTATTACTTTTTTTTAAACAGAAGTTTCCCTTTGATCGATCTAATATCTGTCAAATAGGGCTTGAAAATCCTATGACACAAAATAGCTGAGACCAACAGATGCTCAGTATCCTTTGAAAATCAGAGCTGTAGCTTATAGGGACAAGTTGTACAAAGGCTTTGGAGCAGAAATCAATGTGCTGTGGCAAGACTGGAGTGTTATGAAAGGCCACTCAAGATAATCTGACTTGAAATGTAAATTTTTAAAAATGTGTAGTCAGTGACAATGCATCAATATTACGTTATTTAATTGAGAATTGCCTTTTTGTTTGCCGCCTCATAACTCGCGAAGGTCACAGAGCAGAATTATGCATGAGAAGAGATGGAGTGGGTTTCAAGCACATAACTCTAGGTTGTAAAAGAGAAGTACGTTTCTTGGCAGGAAGCATTTGTAGAAGCGTGCCTTGCTTCATGCTGCTTGGGAAGCTGCCTTGTGTTCACTCTGTGATTTCTGTAGGTCTCTGAATGTAGCTGGCCTGTGCGACAAGCGCCCAGTCTGCACAACCTCTACGCCGTCTGTAAGAACATGCACAACTGGCTACAGCAGAACCCCAAAAATGTCTGCGTCATCCACTGCATGGTAAGAACACCAGAAAGTAGCCACGTTTTTAGACCTATGGGTCATAAGTCATATTGCGTGTCGCATGTCTGGAGTCTGTGTACAAGCATGGTGACAATTTTTCAAAGAAAAAGAAATGGAATAAAATGGACCCCTGTAGAAAGGGTCATTATCTTCCAATTGCAGCTACAGAGCTAAGCTGGAAGACCTAAAGCAGAAGCAGGAGTGCAAAGCAAGAGAGGTGACAATTGTTCTAGTAGTGAATTACTAGACGTGATAAGTAGCAAAAAGGTTGGAATTTCATCCAAGAACGGACTATAAGGGTTGCCAGCCTGCTGTGGCTCTGCATTTTATTGCAAGAAGTCACAGGACAAAATGCAGCCTCTAGACTGAAAGTTACTGATGGACACGGGGGAGAAAACACATAGTTGGGAATTCTGATGACTGTGAAACTGAGATTGTTAAAGTCCCTTGTGGTCGCTACTCATCAGGCCTGGCTGAAGAAGTCCAGTTGCCTTCTGCTCCAGTTTGTGTACCACAGCTGATGTGGTGCTAAATCACCAGTAAGGGTTACTCAGAACTGGGCAATGTGTAGGTAGGATGCATGAGAGTGATGTGAGTCTGTATGAATAACTTGTAATTTACCCCCGTACAACGTTTAATATTGAGAGTAATGCCCAAAAGGGAGAGTTCTGGTTTCCTCCTGGAGCCTAAATTAAACCCAGGAGGCTGCCAGCCCTGATCAGCATAAACTGGAAGGAAAGGGGAAATGACTGATCCCAAACTGCATAGACCTTACATTTGAGTCTGGCATTTTTTCCTCGCATAGCACAGCCAGCGGCTACAGGATATAAATTCCATTCACATGGAGATGAAAACACACTTGATGCCTCCAGTCCTGGAAATCTAGCTCAGAATCAAATTCCTTTACTGTCCTTTGAGCAATGAATATCAGAATAATGCTGTAAAGGACAGGGAGTCCTTTTTTTTAACATTTTCTAAGGAGTCTACAGAAGCCCACTTAATTTACGTGAACCTGAGAGATCTTTTCACAGCAACTGGCAGGGGCTAAACGTTAAAAAAAGCAAATAGCCTGTTATCCTTGAGCATGTGCTCAGGCTCAGCAGGTTACTGGGGTCTGGGTCAGCTCTGGTATGATAAATACTACAGTATGGCTGGAGTGCCTAAAAGCTGCCTAAAATAAATAATTACAAGGAGCCTGTGTAACTTTTAACTTGTGTTTCAGACTTTGAGGGTGACCAATGGGGCAGTAGACTTCCTGCTCCTTCCTTGTAAATGAGCCTTGACTTCTGGGCTCTTCTGTCTCCCTCTGGCAAGTGGGAGATGAGCTGGGTGACATGGCACTCTGGTAGCGCTGAGCAGTCTCTTGTACCCATCGCTATGCTGTCAGTGTGCATCCAAAACTAAGCAGGCATCAGACCTGGATTTTGGTAGAAGCTGGTGGAAGGGCTTTTTCTTCTTGTTTGGCTCACCAGCCTTGGGCTATGGTCCGTATGGCTCATCACCTCATATGTTCCCAGGTACAGCAGAGCCCTGGGGCACTGGGGATACTTTGATTATCTCCTGCTCTTTCTGTATTTTTTGGTCTTTTGTATCAGTCTGATGTAAGAAACATGCTTCCCTTTATCATCACTCTAAATTAAAGGTAGATCTGTTCAGGAGCAATCTGTAGGCTGAGGGCTGTGGAGCTGTTCGGATGAAGGAACCTTGGGCTGAATTTTTTTCATTTGTTAACTCTTCTAGGTAAAAAGTCTGAGTGACTGCCAGCAGCTGTGGGATGGATGTACCCTGGCCCCTCTTCCAGGCCGATGCTTGGAATATTTATAATATTACAGCTTGGGAGCAGCCATGAAATGCCATTTGTAGACAAAATGTACTTCTGGGCTTTCAAAACAACTCTAAGCCATCCTCAGCTTTGGCTGCTTACTGGATATTATCTTAGCTTTAATCCAGGCCAGTGTCACTCAAGGTATTAAACAAGTGACACAGCACTGGAAATTCCTCATTCTTATGCGGTCTCATTCCTAGTCTCTCTGGAGAAATTATTTTATGTGGCTTAAGGAAGCGTGGGAGTGTTCTGTTGAAATTTTAAAGGGTATCTCTGATACTTATATGTTGTTCTCCCCCCCGCCTCTTTCCTTAACAGGATGGCCGTGCAGCCTCAGCCGTCCTGGTCAGTGCCATGTTCTGTTTCTGTCACCTCTTCTCTAACCCAGGCCCTGCGGTGCAGTTGCTGAACACAAAGAGACCTGGAATTGTACTGTGGCCATCTCACAGGAGGTGCAGTAAACTACCTAAATGCTATGCGAGCGCGCTGTAGTCCTCACGCTAGAAACTGGCCAGGCAGTGCTCATGCATTAGCCACGGCACTTTGCTTTGGCAGGTCGTAACTGATGTTTATGGCCACTTCCATTTTACCCACACTGATATAAGAGGAACAAAATTAAAATATTACAATAGCTTTGCTCACCAGTCCGGCAAAGCTGACAAACCTGTAGTTAACAGGGTCTGGGTGAACCCTCTCTCTGTGTCAGCTTCATCCATGCAGGAGTTTACACTGTAAAAATGTCTTTTTTTTTTTTTACAATTTCCATTAAGCAGAAGAAAAACTGCCTCTCAGAGCAAACCAAAGATCTACTGTATGTATGTAATAATAATAATGATCCTTCAGTACATGACTAACAAAGTAATTCATCTGCTATGTGCATGTAAAATAGGAGGCAAACTTCTACCGGTAAACCAGAAAAAACATTGCCCAGCACCTTCTCTCCTAAAAGGTGAGGAGAAATGATCTTCAGCTCGGAGCTAAAGGCCAGCTTCCTTCCCCCTGAGCTCTCGTAATTAAATAGAAATAGAAGCACAGATTTTGGGCCAGCTGCAAGGATGCTGGAGTACATGAAAACTCCAGTCCTGCAACTGTGAAAGAACAACACTTTCACTGGATTTCAAGGTAGACTTCAAGTTCAGAATGAAAACTACTTGCCTGGGACAGGGATTTCAGTAATGGCTTTCTCTCTCTGCAGATACATAGGATACATTTGTGACCTAATAGCAGACAAGCCCGTCATTCCTCACTGCAAACCGCTTACTATCAAGTCAGTCACCCTCAGTCCAGTCCCCTGTTTCAACAAGCAACGCAATGGGTGCCGGCCCTTCTGTGACATCCTCAGCGGGGAAACCAGAATCCTTACCACTTCCCAGGAGTATGAAAGAATGAAGTGAGTTGTTGTGATCTCCTACCATCCTTAGGAGGGTTTTGTTGTTTTGTAATGGCGTGGCTAATAGCTGGGCTGCACTCGCTGCCAGACCGTCCCCTAAATGATGGAGGCCGTTGATGAATTGAAAGTTGGTGGCTAACATTGAAAGTTGTGATGCAGTGGGATGCCTTTGTAGAGATAGTTCAGTGCTGTGTTGGTTTCCCTCTGTGAAATGTTGGTGGTTCAACTAAGCTGAAGATTAAAGTGCTGAAAGCACCTTCCGTTTGCTTGGCCTGAACAAGATGATGGCTTTTACGTTGACATTGTTGGTGGGTGGTAATGGCACTGTGGAAGGGAGCTTAACTGTGGATTTCCTTCTCTTCCCTCAAAGAGAATACCGTGTGCAAGAAGGGAAAGTCCTAATTCCACTGGGAGCCACTGTCCATGGAGATGTTGTTGTTTCTGTCTACCATATGAGATCAACCATCGGGGGACGCCTTCAAGCAAAAGTACAAGTTTGTTTAACTTCTCGGGCGGTACAGGCAGTGTAGCTAACTAAGAGATGGCTAAATATGGGGTCTAAGAATGCACATGGCACTCATCTTGTGATGTAGAAAGATTCCTCACTTAACAGTTGGTATAACACAAATTTGAGCAGTGCCAAGTGAAAACAAAGCGCTGCATTTGGAGAAATGTGTGATGCCTCCGGTGTCTTTATGAAGATGGTATCTGCTGATGGGGCGTGGGATCCTTCTGGCTGATGTAGAAGGCATTAAATAACCAGCTTGGGGCAAACCACTGCCAAAGCCTCTACCTGCGCACTCTAAGAAGATGGAAGAAGAAATGGTTTTGTTTTCCTCGGGTACAAACCTGTTGCTCCAGTATATTCAGTGGAAACAGATACCCGTTTCATTTAAAAACTAAAATGTCAAGTAGATCCCAGAAACAAAGACAAGCAGGGGATGAAGACGTGTTCCTGAATGCTGTGTAGGCACTCTGTTGTGTGGAGGCAGCAGCAGCAGAATTTAAGGCAGATGGAAATATTTGGGTTTGAGAAGGAATAGCTCTGCTTTCTGTAGAACAAGCAGAATAAATTAGCTGATATAGCAGTTATAATTAGTCTATATAGTAACTAGTAGTAAGGTAGACTTAACTAACTCCCTGCATGTGCTGTAAACAAATATTTTTAAATTGAAGCACTTATTCAGTCTGATGCTCTGTGTTTTTTTTCAGATGACCAACACACAAATATTCCAAATCCAATTTCATACTGGATTCATAGCCCTGGGAACAACGACACTAAAATTCACCAAGTGAGTATTTTAAGCTGAACATTAATCAAACCGAAGCATAAAAGCCTTATGAAGGCTGGAGAAGAATATTCATAGGCAAAAAGTCTGTGTGCATGCATATATTGAAAGACTTTATATAGCTTTGCAGAAATATCCTTTCCCTTTTTAACTATACAGCTCTTGTCCCCATCTAGGCCTGAACTGGATGCCTGCGACTCTCCAGACAAATATCCTCAGCTCTTTCATGTTATACTGGAGATAGAAATACAATCTGCTGATAGACAAACCGAATTAACTCCCCCGTGGGAGAACTTCACGACGAAAGACATCAATCCAACCATTCTCTTCTCCTCTCATCAGGAGCATCAGGACACTCTTGCTTTGGCAGGTAAGAGCTGTATGGATTTATTCAATTTACATGCTTAGCTGCACGTGGAACTCTGTTTTTCTTGATTTCATTTGTCTGGTGCTGTGTCCTGCAGGTAGAGGCCCCACCGATTCACCCCAGGATAACATCAGAAATGTTGGCCAGAGTGCATTCTTCTCATCTCTCAGTTGGCAAGGTACGCAGACTTGGGCTTCAAAGTAAAATCTGCTTCAAACAAGATAAACAACTTTTTTTTTTTATTCCCCCCTCCCTGGAGCAGAGAGTGAGGCTGAAGGATCTGATTGTAACATGTCTTTCCCATTAGATCACAGTGTACTGCTCGTCACACCCTTATGTTGCAACTGAGTGGGAATTAACTTCCTACAGTGTCCTCTTCAAACACTGCCTGCCTGTGCTGTAGATGACAATTTTTGACATCATTCTAGTGTAAAGCTTTGCCCTAGACGTCTTAATTCTAAAACCAAATTTAAGCTGTTTTTTCCTAATGTTGCACTTCATATATAGTGCTGTGAGGATGTAGCACGGAGAGTGCTTGTCCAAGAGGCCGTTTATTAGTGCTGAACGCCTCAAGAATCTCATGGTGCTGCAGAATGCAGCGTTCCTCCTCTGGCACCATGCTAGGTAGGAGCCCAGTGTTAGGAGATCCTTTTGGGCACAGTTAGGAGGGTGGTTTGTGTCCCTGCTCCTTTACAGTGAGCCTTGCTCTGCCTGGATTGTGAGGCATGGCTGGAGATCATCCTGGATGCTTGGTCCTGACCCAGAGACTTGCTCAGTTTGCATCTGTAGCCCTTATGATTGCTGATTCTTCAGGCTTCATGAGAGTCAATGAACCTCTGTCTGTGTTTCCTGATCAATGAAGCTGCCTTCTTACCATACGGCAAAGACTTTAAGTCAATCTTTGCAAAGGACTCTTATTTTAAAATCCAGCAAATGCTGTTGTGGTTTTCTCAGTAGCCTTTTGTTCTGCATGTAAGCTGATTTTATTTTTTTTATGAGACTTTTGTGATGACAAAACTAACAGCTGCCTAATTTTATTTTTAATCATCATTTAGATCAGAAATCTGACAAAAGTAGCTCTCACCCCACCTCAGAGGATCGAGCAGCGTTGGTGCATGAGGAAAGCGAACAGTCAGATGACGAACTCTTGTCCCTTTCCAGTCAGCACAGTAATGCCAGCGGTGACAAGCCTCACGGGACACCAAAACACAGCAAAAAGCAGCAAGAACCTCCAGCACCACCTCCACCTGAAGACGTGGACCTGCTGGGCCTGGATGGTAGTCCTATGAGCAAGAGTTTTCCCTCACAGCCCACTGCTGCCCCTTCCAACTCAGACTTGCTGAGTGATTTGTTTGGGGTTGGCGGGCCAAGTTCCCAGAGTCAAAGTGGACAGCCTGCTGCTGAGGAGGTCTTCCATGTGGGAGGACCTGGATCTGTGCAGTCAACTCCTCGGCGTTCCGCAGCTTCGGCGTCCCCATCCCCGTCCCCAAGGGTAGGAGAAGGTAATAGTGGCTATGCCCAGTGCATGACTTGGTGGGGTGCGTGATCTGAGAACCCCTCCTGGGTGGTCTGCTCTGGGCTGTTGGGTTCCTCTTGGGTACATACATTTCATGAAAATAAGAGCTGTGAGGGATACCAAGAGGCCAGCTCCTCTGCTCCAAGACAGCAGTTGGTGTATCTCCATGGTCAAGAACACTAGCCAGATTATCTAGTTTGTTCCTTAAAGTCTCTACTGAAGCTCAACCAAGTGTTTCGCCGGATCCTTACACTGACAGCCGCTGGAGATCACTGATTTTGCTCTTATATGTGTCCATATGTGTATGTCCAATAATGCATATGAGGAGAATAAGTACCCACTCCTAAATTCAGCCCTTCTCGTTGGAAGACAGATGGGATCAAGAAATGTGTTGCCATGACCAAGTGATGTGGATCTCTTGGTTCCCTAGAATTTGGCTGGGGTACTGATCTGGTTGCTTTCCCACAGTCATGTGCTGTCTCTTAATTGGGAGCTGCAGGTATTAGGTTTTCTTTTCCACACACCAGTGTCTTTTTCCCTGAAGCACATTCACTGTACAAGCTAATGATTGAGTTTTCTCAAATATGTTTTCACAGCCACTGCCTTTGATCCATTTGGAAGTAGCCCTAAGCAAACTGGTCCAGACCTCCTGGGTTCCTTTCTTGGTTCATCATCCGTCCCTGGTGACCCTTTCCTTCAAGCAACAAGAAGTCCTTCACCAACTGTGCACAGCGATCCCTTTCACATGGGTAAGAAAGTGAGGCTCTTCTAGTGTATTTAAGTAAACATGAAATGCAGCTTTTAAACAGTGATGGAGCCATTAAGTACAAACTGGTGCTTACCATGAAATGACTTGAAACCACAGAAACCCCACTAAACAGGAAAGAGCTTTTTGTCTCTCGACTTAAAGCATATTCATAATTTGAAATGTGGTAGGATGAGACTAGTTTTGCTCAAGTCTTATACTTAATTAATAAGCTATTTGTATACATGAAAAAAGAGACCATGAAGAATGTCTGCCTGCATATTCCTGTGGTTATGAGGTCTCATTTGAACCAAACTACCATTAATGGAGCTAAATAGAGCATGGCATATTAAGCCTGCTAGAGAAAACACATGTCCTTTGGTGTTTTTAGTTACAGGCGTCTGCTTTCTTTAGATCTGGTGGTAATCCCAGCCAAATTCATAGTTGAATTTGACTCTTATTTGAAGAGAATGTTTTTTTTATTTTTTCATTGGACTTCTGTCTTTTCTTAGTTTGAAATATTCCTTAGCTGTCCTCTCCTCCCACCCATGCCAAAATTTAATATTGTAACCTTGTCTGAAACCCATCCAGATAGGAATTTGTTTTTGTCTGGTCATCTAACATGTGCCCCTTGGGTGCAACAGTCTCACTGGAAAGCCAGAATGACAAAGGAGGGAACTAGCGTGCTGCTGGCACTGCTCGCATCCGTGCTTTGCCAAGCTCGGGTATTGGATATTAACTCTGTGAATAGGACGGTTGGGTCACACTTGGAGCTGGCTGCACTAATGAAAGGAATTTAAATGGTAGCCCAGCATGATGAGGTATTAAATTACAGAGCTGGTGTCTACGCATAATGAAATACTGGCAGGGGGAACGGCATAGATGTACAGATTTTATTTGATACAGTATTAAAGGAAGGATTCTGTGTTTTCTTCCTGGTTTATATCTGTGTGGGTTTCTTTGCTGTATTCCTTTTCTCCATCCACATGTAGAATATGTCCTTGGGTTGAGATGTATTCAGAAACACTAAACTCCATGTGTTATTCTGGTGGTAAGGTTTTTATAAAAAGCTGACCGTAAAATGAACACTGTAAATCTGTATCCTTGCCTCTGTGTAGCATAAGATCAGAAATAAAGGTTAAATTTGTGATGACTGTCATGGGGGAGAAGTTCACTTCTAATTGGCAAATGGTAGGCAAACACAATACTGTTTCTCCTGCTCCTTGCCTCCTGCTCTTCCTAGATGCTGGATTATGTTGGTTTTGCTGTACACTACTTTGAGATATTTATATGTAATCACTCTGCTTAGCTTCTAGCACGCCGACGGTTTCCATACAACCAGATGTTTCCGGTGGTTGGGACTGGCCCAGCAAACCAGGTACGTATCACAAAAATTCAAGATACTCAACAGAAACCCCTTAAGGAGCCCTGAGAAAGAAGAGGCAGAGGGGGAAATGCTACCAATGACTACAGAGAACAGGTTCCCTCTTTCTGCTGCTTAACACTTTGACTAATCCGACAAAACTTCAATCAGGATTTTAGTTAGTCTCATCTGAACGGAACAGGTACGCTGTCCCTGTTGTCCTGGGCTCCCAGTCATGCAGGTGAGGATTCCACTACAGGCTACAAAACTTTCTGTTCAACAAAATCTGAGTTTCTTTCCATGAGAAACCAGGGACAAGTGCTCAGTGAGGGTGGACAGAATTGTTTCGTTCTAGCACAGAGCCACAAGGACCTGGGAAGTGATATGAGTTGCTGGGATGCCACTAAATAATAGCATGACTCTTTCTAATCTTGGGGGAGTATGTACATCCTACCAAAAGTTGCTTCCTGAAGACTTCTAGTTCTTAAAATATATCCATAATATGTCATAATCGCTCTGTCACTGCAGACAGTCTAAGGAACATTCTTGTTGCTGAGCCTAAGTGTGAGTGGGTGTGCAACCAGTCTGGGCCAACGCTGAGTTGAGACTGCTTAGGAACCCGATAATAGTACACTTAATTTTAACAGCAGCCTTCTCACATCACATGACAGCACTGGGTAAGAGGCTGCACTCATGTAAAATGGAAAAAATCTGTTTTAATCCCTTTTTTTCTTTTCTTTTTTTTTTTTTCCCCCCTTTCAGGTGGCCTAGGTATGGGAAGTAAGTCAGCTGCCACCAGTCCTACAGGATCCCTCCATAGCACTCCCACTCATCAAGCTAAACCTCAAACACTGGATCCTTTTGCTGATCTGGGGACCCTTGGAGCAAGTTTAGCAGGTTTGCATCTCTTATTTTAAAATAAAATAAATTACCAGCTCTGTTTTAGAGAAATAGGGTGAACAGCCCAGTACATGACAAAGAGCTTATGGGTCCTCTCAGCCTACCTGCATGCCAGTGGTGCTTTCCAGCTTTCCCTTCTGCCTGATTTCCTGTAAGTGTTCACAAATTGGTGCTTTTACTGATCCTCCATCCAAAAAACTGCTCACAACTTGTTGGGACATTGTAGACTGTATAGATTGTGAAGAACAACCTCTATCTCATAAGTCTAAAGAGTCTCAGGCTTAGGATGCTCAGTGTTTTACTCCAACTGAACTGTTGCTGCAGACCTTGGAGCAGAGCCTGGGAACAGCCTTTGGCTCTTCAGAGCTACCGGGGTCCTTGAGGAATTGTTTCCTTCTAGACTTGACTCGTTTTTGTCCTTTGTGAGGAAACCTGTGGAACCTCACCGATCTGCCTCTAATTTGCAGAAAAGGTGGAGTCTGAACCCATTTTCATTTGCACCTGGCTGCAAAGGACTGTTTGCTTGACTGCTTAGACAAGCATTTTCTCTCCTTTTTTTAAAATCTCAGAAAACAATCAGCAAACCCTTTACCCCAGTGCTGAAGAGGCAGATCTGACAAATTCTTTAAGTTTTCCTTAAAGCCCAGCATGTCGGCTTCTCTGACTGTGGTAAATAGATTTTTCTTCCCTTTGTCACTGCCTTCAGCTCTTTGCGAGCCATTGTGGTTTTATCTGATGTTTGTTTCCTCCTTTGCGTCAGCACCAGCATGATTCTGGAATTAGGTTTCCCAGTTCCCTCTGCTGGATCACTGGCTGCTCTGCAGGAGCAAAAATAAAAAGTATGCCAAGACTCATGTTGGAGCCATCGAGGTGCTGTTAAAACATGTATTCTGTAGCAAAGTTAGGGAGTTTAAAAACAAATAACTTGGCATCCACAGGATATTTAACCACATCTTTGTTGTTCATGACTAAGTCCGAAGCACTTGATCCAGTTTCCATGGCATGTTTCAGAGCTCAAAGTTGAGGGTGGATGTTAGTCTCAAATAATAAAATTTTAACACTGCATACCTCCCACCACACACTAAGTCAGAGGAGCATCTCCTAAAGTCATAAGGCGCTGAAACACATGACTCTGTGGGACAGCATTATATCAGCACAGCATCAGGAGATACTATTTCAACATACATTAACCTGATGTTGCCACCATAGCACACAGCAGCGGTGGTTCCCAGTTACCCACATGTAGCTTTCCTTGTGTTTCCCCAGTGAGCTGCTACTCCGATTCCTGTGCAGTCTTTGAAGGCAGGTGCTGTCTTTTAAGCAGCTTTCAGAGCAGTGAGAGGGAAGTTGGAGGACTTGGCTTGATGTTGCAAAAATGTTTATGGCAGAGCTGAAAACAGAAGCCAGCTGCCTGGGGGATTTTGTTAAAGTTTCCTTTTTGGAAGGCAAGTCAGTATCCCTTCCAGTACCTAAAGGGGGCCTACAGGAGAGATGGGGAGGGACGCTTTATCAGAGTGTGAAGTGATAGGAGGAGGGGGAACAGCTTTAAACTCAAAGAGGGGAATTTGATGGAGCTGAGATGTGGGGGAGAACTTCTTGGCTGTGAGGGTGGTGAGAGCCTGGCCCAGGTTGCCCCGAGAAGCTGTGGCTGCCCCATCCCTGGAGGGGTTCAAGGCCAGGTTGGAGGGGGCTTGGAGCAACCTGGTCTGGTGGGAGGTGTCCCTGCCCAGGGCAGGGGGTGGTATTGGGGGGGCTTGAAGGTCCCTTCTCACCCAAAGAATTCTATGATTCCATGATCCTGTTTGTTGATGGCCACTGTCACTCCTGTCCCTATACTCTGCAGGTGGCCCTTCGTTTGCCAGCAAACCGACCACGCCAACTGGCATGGGTGGAGGATTCCCCCCCTCGCCGCAGAAACCCTCTCCCCAGCCCATGGGCGGCAGCGGCTGGCAGCAAGGAGCTGGCTACGGCTGGCAGCAGGCGCAAGCCAAAGCCCAGCCAAGCATGCCTCATGCCTCTCCCCAGAACAAGCCCAACTACAACGTGAGTTTCTCAGCCATGCCGGGAGCACAAAACGAGCGTGGAAAAGGACCAGCTAACGTTGGTAAGCTTTTCAGAGTTCAGCATCCGAAAGGTTGGCTCCTCCTGAAATTGCTTTGGTGCTCAAACACCTTAGGTTAGGGTCTAATAAAATAAGTCATGCTGATCACTTGATATAGAAGTTCAACACTAGATGTCCTGTCCTAGGCTCTAAAGCATGCTAGTATTTAGGAAATCCTGGATTCCAAATGGGCTTCAATAATAATAATTTAAAGGCAGCATTAGCCTGCACCTCTTCTGTGAGAACCTACGTGCTCATTAGCACTGGGAGATTGTTATAGTGATAAGCGTGGGGGGTGGCTTGGGTAGAAAAGCATTGTTAAATAAACTTGAAATTGTTATCACAATACAGATCCTTTTTGTTTTTCAAGATTCAAAGCCAAAAGTGTCTGCAGATTTTGAAGATCTGTTATCTGGTCAAGGTTTTAACGCTCACAAGGACAAGAAGGGCCCCAAAACAATAGCTGAGATGAGAAAAGAAGAAATGGCTAAGGAGATGGACCCTGAAAAACTAAAAGTAAGCAGTGTTCTTGTTTATGCTCTTACAATCATTCAACATGCCTTTCATTCTCATTGTGCTGGTGGCTGCTTGAAACACCACCCCTGAAAGCCACCAGCCATTGCACGTGTGAGAGGCAGCTGAGCAAAACTTTCAGATCATTTCGTGCCAGAAGCTGTCCCTCTGTTTTGGCACTTACTCTAGTGCGCACCCTCCACAGCATCGCTGCGTCCCAAGGACCACGTGCTAGCTCCCACGCTTGCTTTCCATAAAGTAGGTGTCCACACTTGATAGCATCATAAACTGCTGTGCTCCCCATTCGCGTCCCAACAGCAGGGAACTAGTGTGAGCAGAAAGACAAAGTAATGAACTGCAGGCGTTGGGGAATATCTGGAAGAATATCATCAGACTGAGAGATACTACTTAGAGGCAGTAAGTTTGTAAAAATCTCTGCTCCAAAGATCTTACAAATAAAAGATCTTCTTACAAATAAACCAGATAAAAGCAGTGGCCATCTCTGCCAGTCCTTCTGCCAAACCCAGGTTTTGGTGACATGAGGGATGTTCTCCCCATGATGAGACTGCCTTGGAGCAGAAAGAGAGAACTTCCTGCTGTTTGTTCATGTAATAAATTCTCATGCCTTCCCTGGAGCTGTGAACATCTGTTGGAATAGATTTAGAACTTCAAGGTTACACTTCTGTCCTAAACCAGACTGTGGCAAATGACAGTGGCTTGCTCAGTGTTACTGTCAGGGCTACTGGCTTTCCACATCGCTCCAGCCCTGATTAGCAGGCATAGCTAATGAAATTAATTCTGTCTCATTAATCTTGCCTGCTTTGGAATTCTCTCATCTCTCCTCAACAAATTCCCAAACTACAGTTATATTATGAAGGGAATTCAGTCTGTCCCACTCTACATTTGAAACATGAAGCCACAAATTATAATTACAGAAGGATACAGAGCTGAGAGGAAAAGCCCAAGCAAACTTCTAGAAAACAGAATGAGCAAATTATTATTTTTAATCTTGTGGAAACATTTTATCCTTGGGAAAGTGTGTGCCAGCAACCACGCTGGACAGCTGTCAGGCCATCAAGTGGGCAATACTTTTCCCAATTCATAAACTACACAACTTCAGTGATTCATGTGGTATCACTTAACAATTACGACGTTTCCCTCCCCGGCACCCTGAAGCACCCAGCTGATTCTCCCTTCCCAATGCAATTCCCTTAACTTCAATGCATTTAATTTCATTGAGTCAGTTCTTCAAGCTGGAACTCTTAAATTTACTTATGCTTTGCTTTTCACGTTTGCTTTCCTTTCCTCTGCCCCTTCCCTAGCTGTAGACTAAGATGGCAACCACCAAGGGGGACTAAATCATCTAGGAAAGTGTACTTGCTTATTGCTTTCTTTGACTACTAGATTGCAGGTAGCAAAATAAGCACAATAAGGCTTCTGACTTCAGAGCTTAAAAGAATTTGTACTGAAGCCAACCTTTAAGGTGAGTCTTTAGAAGACTTTAACTCTAGATGTGTATAGAAGAGACATCCACAGCACAGTTCCAGTTGAGCTTATTTTAGGTATTATGTTAAGCTTGCTAAAGAGCCACACAGTTAAACATTTCATTTATCTTTTGACCATTCCGTCTAATGACTGTTCATAAGCGGCGTTGCCAACTCAGTATTTTTAGCAGGGATGTTGCTCAAGCTTAACTTTCAAGCAGTAACATAAAAATTAAGGCAAAGTAGAGACTGAGAAGTATCTTCCAAAGTCTTTCTAAAGCTTGGAAAGAAATGTAAGATGCTCCTTGGAGTCATTGATATTCAAATGAAGGAACTTTTTCCTACTGGAATATCTAATGTAAGGCATAAATTGAGACTTGCGTTATTCTCTCCAGGTCCTTGAATGGATTGAAGGGAAGGAAAGAAATATAAGAGCCCTGCTATCCACAATGCATACGGTCTTATGGGCAGGGGAGACCAAGTGGAAACCTGTTAGTATGGCAGATCTTGTCACACCGGAGCAAGTGAAGAAGGTCTACCGGCGGGCAGTGCTTGTCGTTCATCCTGACAAGGTAAGGTTTTCCTGGTTTCACATTGTTGAGACTGTCACTGTTTTCTTAATTATAAAGCGTTGCATCTAGTTACTTAATTTATTGGGGCAAAAAGCTTTGTAGACAGTAGTACTTCAATATTTTTGCTAGTTTCTGAAAGGTGAGGGCTCTAACCGCTCCCAGCCCCAAGACCGTGCTTGGTACAGGCTGCTTCAAGCAACAGGGATTCAGGTCTTCGGCTTTTGTCACCCTCACTCTGACTAGAAGCCATACTGGTGGTGACCAACAGTCCAGAATATTGTGCCTCCTAAAGAAGACGAGGGTGTGCTAAAGGCGTATCAAAGGATAAGGGTCATAACCCGATTCTTCCATTTTAGATGTTTGATTTTTAGCTACCTATCCAACTCGTGGTCTTGCTGCTTACACTTGCCAACCAGAGTGCGATGACACTATCTGGGAAACCCACTGGTGATGAGGCTTCCACTTTTAAGGGAATGGAGGCCCTGAGGGTTTTGGGGCAGTGGGCAAGGCTTGAGAAGATGGCGGCTGCCCAGAGGCTTGAGGGAATATTGCTTTTATCAAGGAACTGTGTTATGTGGCAGCTCTTTCCCCTTCAGTGCAGGTAAAATGCCTCTTGCAAAGCCCAGGTTAGACCTTTTTGCCCATGGGTCTGCAGTGCTTTATTGCACTTGAGGGGTTATCAGCTCTGAGGAGCTGAAGAGCCAAGAAATTCTTAAGCTGTAAACAAGGTAAGCAGCCCTTGACAGTGGCTTATTCTTGTCAAAGAAAAAAGGAAAACCATTCGTGGAAAGTGAACAATAACTGCTTGAGAATCTAGCCGCTCAAATGTCACCTTTTTGTGGTCTGATTTGGTAAATGTGATATTCCTTTTTCTTTTTTTATTCCAGGCTACTGGGCAGCCATATGAACAATATGCAAAGATGATATTTATGGAGCTAAATGATGCCTGGTCAGAATTTGAAAACCAAGGACAAAAACCCTTGTATTAGGCACTTCCCCAGTCTCCACTACAGACCTGTGCTAGTGCTTATATAGTCTCTTGTCACAAATGTCACAGATCAACCAAACTCTGGCTGGAAATTCAGAAGTTGCAGAAAACTAAGAGCCTAATACTTATCATGAAGAACAAGAGAAAGGTTTCCTTATATTTGTATCAAGAATCCTGAGCTCGGAGGAACTCTAGCCACCTGGCTTGCCATGGGAGCCATGGGGTTACAGTTTCTTGTAACTTTTGTATTTTTCTTTGGATTCAAGTGGGGTGAGAGAGAAAATGTTTCTGGGAAAAAGGTGGAATTGTTCTGTCTCCGATGCAGCGTAGCTGGTGGATTTCCTATTTTTATTTTTTTTGTGTGTGTGATATGGCAACACTTCAGTTGAGTTCAAAAACTGGTGGTGAAGCCCAAACATTTGATGTGCTTTCTTCCTAGGTTTGGATCAAATGTTATCGAATCTAAGTGCTCAGATGTGGTTTAGACACACTTCTAACAGTCACCATTTGCTGCTTAATTGCTCATATAATATCATATGCCTGAGTAGAGACAAAGCTGAATCCTGGGTTAGATCAGTGTGGCAGCCAACTGCTGCTTTATGCATTAATACTATACTTCACCTCACAGTCCAGCAGTGAAACGTGGAGGAGAAATTCCTCAGCATTGTGGAGCGAGTGTCTTTTAAAGCAAACAACAAGTAATTGATATTAAATAGCACCTTGTTTCTTTGTTTGTTTGCTAAATAGCAGTTCTGGGGGAATGGGGAATTTGGGGGGAAGGGTGAATCCACGTTTGTAAAAGTGAAGAATGAGCATGTACTGTGTTTCCCATGAAGTTCTCATTAGTAGCTTGGAACCATGCACCAAAAGAAATATCAACAAACTAAAACTCTGCTGCAAAGTTTTAGAAACTTCTCAGTCTGTAGGTAACTCTTCCCCTCCTGAGGATTCAGAAGACTTTTTTCCAGCCCACTTGTATCACCTCTATGCCTTTATCAGCTCCAGAGCACTTGGCAAAGGCTCTTGGCAGAACGCAACCTGTTGCAACTTTACTTTTCAGACCGCGTTGCACAAGCTGTTATGTAGACACCTGTGGACCAGGTCTGATTTTTGAGGTAATCACAGTGCAAATCAATTCTCTTAAAAGTTTATATTGGACCAAAGCAATAATATTGCAAGGAAGTATCTCTGATGCTAAAGCTGAAGCATCTTTCCTAGTTAAAAAGTGAGTTATGCTCTTCACCCCAAATTCTGGCATTCTCCTTTTGTAGAATAACTCAAGCTAGCCTTTATTTACCAACATGTTATATCTGTATTTGAGCTTCGAAAGGGCAGGTAAATTCAGAAGATGGGCAGGAAATCATTTGTATTTACTGCTTAAGGAATAGGTTGCTACCTGATGTGAGTCTTTAAAGCTGGTGGTTTTTAAAGACAATCCACTTGTTGTTGCACTTAAATTTTTCAAGTGGCAAAACCTTTACTGCAGAGAGAGTGTGTCAAAGTACATTGCTTTCTGTATAAAAGTCATCCTTTTGTTGTATTGGTCCATTATTTACTACCATTAATTGAAAATGTGAAACCAACACATAGGTCTCCTTTTATATAAAAGACCTTGAGATAATAGTAACAAACTGGATGTTATTTATTAATGTTTTGATCCAGTATGTGCTTGTCTTATTTAAAGAGATAACTGGAATGTGAATCATGTTCCTGTGATTTGTTGGTTTATTGTTTCTCATTCACATTTGTAGATATTGTGACCTATGCCTATATAATAAAAAGGATCTCATTACTATAAATGTACTTTTTTAATAATGAAAACTACATTAGCTTTGTATCGAGTTCGTCATGGCACATAACTCTGGATACTCATTCATTCACAAAATACAAATCCATCATTAAACTTTATCTACCAAAAGAAACCCTACCCCACTTAAGCTTTGATTACTTCCATCCCTAAAGTTTTTATGGGTGCATGAAAGTATTAGGATGTATGTATATCAAAATAGTTAACTAAAAAATTTTCTTGTCATATCTGGTAGTGACAGAGGTTATCAATGTTCAGGTTTACTGTTTGACTAAATTACTGTAATTTTTGTAAATACAGTATATACTCAATGAAATTGTGATGGTCTGAAACATTTGTATATACATTAAAAAGCTCAAATTAACATATTCAGGTATTTTTTTGTGCTTGTGGGAGAAAGAAACAACCTCTACCTTCTTGCTTTAAACACAGTTCAGAGTAATGTCTCTGCAAATGCTGGATAAACAACGTATCTATGTACCTTAATGGAAACATCTTTTGTCTACAATGTCTTACCTGTATGACTAACATCTCTGTTGCTCTAGTTCAGGGTTGGGTGGGACCTGTGTGGTACACATAAAGGTAACCATAAATTACTTGCTCTAGAGACAAATAGATGTTTTTCAAGAACTTTTCTTTCCTCAAGGCTGAACAAGCTCCATGAAAAAGCAAGTTCCCATTACTGCAAGCAGATTATAAGAACAGTAAGGGCTTAATTTAGAAAATCTTTGCAATGGCAAAAAAACCCAACCCTTCAGCTGAAACAGAAGGTGGCAACTTAACTTGCTTCCACCTTTTGATTGCTTAGACAAGTCAGTTGTGTATCTAGGTAAGTATTTGAGATAGTATAGCTGCTGCTGCTGATGTAAACAGTTTCTAAGATAATAGAAAAGTTAGATCATCCAGTGCCACCCCCTGCTCTGGCCCCTCCAACCTGGCCTTGAACCCCTCCAGGGATGGGGCAGCCACAGCTTCTCGGGGCAACCTGGGCCAGGCTCTCACCACCCTCACAGCCAAGAAGTTCTTCCCCACATCTCAGCTCCATCTCCACTCTTTCAGGGTCCCCATTCCCCCTTGACCTGTGGCTCTCCTCCCTGATCCAGAGTCCCTCCCCAGCTTTCCTGGAGCCCCTTGAGGGACTGGAAGGTCTCCC
>VXAK01019492.1:250893-317826 GCA_013399435.1 Arenaria interpres | reverse complement strand
TGCCTTTTGGCAGCTCCGAGCCCGCTGTCCCGCTCGCGGGCCGGGGCCCTTTCGAAGGGAGCAGAGCGACCGGGTTGCGCTTCCGCTTTCCCCAGGCGTCGCCTCAGCGGGGGAGCGGGNGGGTGCCCTCAATCCCACTGTCCAAGATGTAAGCTTGTATTAAAATTCCTAGGGTTTTTTTTCTTATTGATGACAACCAAAGGGTTTGCGGTATGGGAGGGTATGGTGAAAGGGGGTCCATATCATTTTTTGTTCACGTTCATTGAAATAACCCCAGAAACTCTGAGCTCGGTTGCTTCTCACAAATTGTGACTAGACCACAAGGTTAACATCATACACCAGCTCATACCATACTCGGCCAGTATCAATATTGCTTCTTTAAAGTGGTCACTAATGCCATGCAGTAATTTACAGGCTGGTGGTTTTCCAAAATTAAGACATTTTGGAAACAGTTTGTCACTTGCTATTCTCATGCTATTGCACTTCTGAGACCCAGAGAAGAGCAAGACTGTAAATGTAGCACCTAACAAAATTTTCACTTGGAGCATTTGGTCCCCTAAGTCTCCTGTTCTAATTAGGAAGCCTTCTTGCCCTGTGGTCTGTCAGCTCTGAAGCAATTAAAATTCATCAAGAAATTGGCAAAAATAATCTCTATTAGGCAAGGTATGAAATGAGAAGAAGGGGTGATAGGCTGAGATGGGAGAGACCTAAAGATGATCTCCCCGGGGAAGGTGTATTCTAAGGGTTGTGCAAAATCTCCCCCAAAAAGGCTGCTCTTGGGTCAAAAATAGTATCCCCAAAAAAAAATAATCTAAGGCTTGAAAAATACTGCTCTAAAACAGACGTGCCCTCCTCGCTGCGGATTAGCAGACAGGTGGATGATGCAGATGCTGAGAGGGCACTGTATGAGACAAGCAGGCATCTAGGCCCATTTTTTGGGGTGAAAACAGGGGTTTCCAGAAGCAGCCTGCAAACTGGCAGCAACTGAGGGGTGGGGACTCTTTAAAACGGTATTTATGTATTTGAATCGTGCCTGTGTGCACATATGTGCAAGTATTTACACATGTACACACTACATATAAGGCTGTATATATATGTTTATGTGTGTGTATGTTGAACACCCGCCCCTGGGCCTGACTGGAGGCAGCGAGGCCCCGCCCCCGCTCCGTCGCCATGGTTACGGGGCGAGGGCCGCCCGGGACGCTCCTCATTGGCGGCCGCTCACGTGGTGCGGGGAAGGGGGCGGGGCTAAGAGGCCGGGAGGCGGAAGTCGCGCGCCTGCCGCCACCTCAGCTCGGCTTCCCTCAGAGCTCCCAACATGGCGGGCGTCAAAGGTACCGAGCGCTCTCGGCCCGCGGGCGGGNACCGGTAACCGGTGGGGCGGCTCCCGCCTCACCACCGCCTTGCCTTGTGCCGTTGCAGCTCTCGTGGCGCTTTCCTTCAGCGGAGCCATCGGGCTGACCTTCCTCATGCTGGGCTGCGCCCTGGAGTACTACGGGTGAGCGGGCCGGCTTCGCTTCCCAAAACTTCCCTTTCTTGATATCTGTTAACTGAGGTGTTCATCTCATTTAAATGAGCTGCTTGGCTCGAGTTAGCTTCCAGCAGTCGCCTGCTTTCTGGTTCTTGACACATAGCAGTTTGTTGTGATTAAATACCACGTCCTTAGCCAGTACTTTCATTTCCCTTATTAAAAAAATACTGAGAAGAGCTCTATTCTTTCTCAGGAAGAGCGGTGCCATCTTGCTAAACAGTCATTTTTAACCTCGCACAATTCTTTCCCTTACTTTCCTGTTTCTTTAAACAACCCTCCTACCACAAGACTCCACTTGGGATGTCTATTACACTTAAAAATCTGGGTGAAGCTAATGAGAGCTCTTGCAGAGGGAAGCGTGCAAGGGTGTGCCTTCATGGTCAGCTTGTTTGTACTCTGGGATCCCTCTAATTTGGGAAGGCTCACGGTTCCGGTCCCACTTGCATGCTTTTCCTGTCCCTGGTGTGGTGACTGTCATTCTCATGCGGCGGCAGTGTGAGTTGAATCAGCCAGGTGATGCAAGTGTAAAATAAATTGATGCTTGTTTGCGTGAGAGAGTAGATCCTGCACTACCTTATGGGTGCTTGTGCCAGTGTACAGGGAAAACGAGGTAGGATTGCCACTTTGGTTGAAATCGTGGGGTTAAATCCACTTTTTGAACCATAAAGTAGGATTCCAGCCATTGCAATTACTTTTATTAAACAGAAGATACTCTTTATCGAAGCATCCACCTAAACTGATTATGTGTTTCCTTTTTTTTCCGCCCTCCCCAGTGTGTACTGGCCTCTGTTTGTCTTAATATTTTACTTCATCTGCCCCATTCCCCACTTCATTGCAAAAAGAGTAAGTGATGACAGTGATGCAGCCAGCAGTGCCTGCAGGGAATTGGCATATTTCTTCACAACTGGAATTGTTGTTTCTGCCTTTGGATTTCCTATAATCCTTGCACGGGTTGAAGCGGTAAGTTCTGCTTGCTAATTTTTATTGTAAGACACCAGTTACTGAGTATAATCGTTAAGGGCACTGTTCCTGTTTGTAAATCCTGTCTTTAATTTCATTATTGCGATGGTTCTAGGTTCTGATGAAAATAATCACTGCTGAAATTTTGTCTGTTTATGCTGCGACTTGCATGACTGAAAAGTTTTTAGCTGCTTTTTTTTCTCCCAGCTTTGTTTTGGTCCAATACAAGATATCATCTCCTCCTACATCTCATGCCTCTCTGTCTCATCACCTTTTGACTGCTTCTTGCTCCACTTTCCTTATTTTTATCTCAGAATGTCTGCTTTCTCCGTTTAGGATGCTGAAAACTTGGTGACTGGAGTGCGTTATCAGTTAAAAGATAAAAGGCCAAACTTCCAGAGCTGCCCTTCTGGTTTTCAAAGCATTTCCCAAGCTCATGCTTTGTCCCCTCAAAGTCTGAGGAAATTCTGCTAGCTTCTTTTCTCTTTGCTTTCTGAACTGCTCTTCAGTGGTGAGATTTTGTCACATTTGTTTGCAAGGCAAAGAATTCCGTTGTCCTGTCTCCCAAATTACCCAATGACGTTTTTATGTGTTGCGTTGTTTTTCCCCTTCAGCCTTTCAGTTTTGCTTAAAACTTGTGTGCTTAGTTTTAATTTATTTGTAATGCACAATTTCCCTGTCACTGCTTTTTAGTTTTTAAGTTGTGGACCTGACAGTAGGCAGGACCAGAACTGACCGCGAGGGGGAACTCTAATTCATAGCTATAATTTCAGTTAAACTTGGGCAGATCGTTAAAGCAAGCTATTTACCTTTAAGATCACGTACTGGTTACTGACATTTATTTGAAAGGCGACTTTTTATTTTGTTGCATGGCCATTAAAGGAGAGCACTAGTTTCACCAGATTTTTTTCTATGACAGGTATTTTTTAGTGATTTGTATGGCAAGGTAATTATTTGTTCTAAAACATAGCATTATTAGCCTGTCTGTTGAAGTCTTGTGTTAGTAATTGGAGTGGTTGCTAATTGAATAAGTAGTCACATAAGTTGAATTATGTATTGTTTGTCTTTTTTCTTTATGCTTTTAGCACCTTTCTGTAGTATTTTGTTTAGTTTATCTAATGCATATAAATAACTGGCCTGAACCTATCTTATAAGAACTGCTTTGATTGTTTCATTTCCTTGCATTTCAGATCAAATGGGGAGCCTGTGGTCTGGTGCTGGCTGGAAATGCAGTCATTTTCCTTACTATTTTAGGCTTTTTTCTTGTGTTTGGTAGAGGAGATGACTTTAGCTGGGAACAGTGGTAGGACATCGCTCTGAAGCTGGTAATGTTTTACAGCATGTATCACCATATGTATACTCTGTGTGTGTATATGTGTATATATGATAACATATGTGTGTGTGCCTGCTGAGATGTATGTATGTATGTGCATCTGCATGTGGTTTCACATTATCAGATCATAACATGCTTTTTAAAAATGCATTTCAGCCAAAGGGAAAGGGCCCTTGTGACAACTGTCTTAATGTGTTCAGTAAAAGCTGGAATTGCTGTTGCAAATTTGTCCCTAAATAAGTTTACAAAACAGAAGCTGTTTTACTCATTTTTTTCACTATATATACATTAACTTTTGTTTTAATCACGGTAGTATCATCGATACATGTGATATTGGTCAGCATGCCTGTTGGGTTTTTTTAACCATGGAGTCAAAATAGGCCAATATAAAGATTATCCGTCTTGGTATTGTCCTGCTTGATCCATCTTTCTGCTTTGATTAGGGGTAAATGAGTATTTGTTTTTTACTTTAGGAATTGCAATTTTAGTAGTTTTTCTTGATAACATAAAAACAAACGTGGGTTATGCCAGCTCTTTTACTACCTAATGAAAGAAAAAGAAAATAACCTTGGTTAAAAATCCTTCTACTTACAGTGTTCATTTAAAAAAATAATCCCCCCCTGCAAGATACTCAAGCTTTGTCCCTGTTCAACTTAACAACTGTGGATATATTTTGGGAATAATATACTCTAATGCCTCTTCAGTGCTTAAAGCTGACATTACTTCTCTTGTGAAGAAACAGAAGAAGAAACTACACTCAGGACACTTACAATCCCAGTGTAGTCCACAGCTCTTTATTCTTACATGTAAAATGTCTGAATTGCAAAGAAGTGAGTGTTCTGCTGGGTAGGACTTCTATCTCCTCAGTTCTCATTGCTCTTAAAACATACTTATTCAACTACTATTTTTTTATCTGTAAGAAGAGATTGTTATATTAAAACACTATATTTTTAAACAGCATTATGCTCGTAAACATTCACATGATTACAATTATAAAAGTAAACTTTATTACTGTTTTGACTTGCTGAATCCTGCAAATTGTGGAGACGTAGTTTTTTAAACAGCCCTGACTCTAGAAGACATCTCAGTAATCTGCAGAGGGGTGAGGGAGGAGACACCTTAGTTTATTCTTTCATAGAAAAATGGACATGAAAGAGGTGAAGTAAGAAGCTGAATCCCTGCATAGGCTGTATTTTACTATTGCAAGTTCTTTAGACTAACAGATTGCCAATGAGTATTTTATTGTTGTATGACTGCGGTGACAGCTAACTGCTGTCACCCTGTGTAGCTATAAGGGGCATTGTACAAGGAGGTAATAGAGTCCACCCCACAAGATGTGGCAGCTTCACCACCGCAGTGCTTTTTGCCCCCTAAGTTGTATGAAACTACTTTTGCTGCACTCCAAGCTCTCTCAATACTCGTGTACTGCAAAAGCGGTGTCCTGTGGATGGCTGTGCAGAGCAAAGGGTCACAAATTAATGAATGTAACATGAGCGCCCTGATACTGGGTCTTTTGTTCATGCTCAGTGCCCTAGAAAAAGGGTAGAGAAATCATTCTGTGGTCCAAGTAATGTCCTATCACTTAAGTAGGAAGGGAGTATCATGTTTCAGAAAGGTTAATTACACGTTTTAAATTTAAACTGTGGATGTGTGTAAAGTGAAGAGTTCAGTGGTGAGGAATGCTGAGTAGCTGTATTTTATACTGAAGTGGGCCTAGGTTGTCATTCTTGTAAAAGAAGAATTAACATTAACTGACAGGGTTTTTTTTCTGCATCTTAATGCTTCCTCAAAGACATAGCAGGAATATGCTTGTAAGGATGCTGTGCTTAAACAAGTTCTCTTACGGTGTCCCCTTCCTGACTTTGAGTGAAATCTGTTGGACCCTACTGATTTG
Organism: Arenaria interpres; assembly: GCA_013399435.1. NCBI lineage: Eukaryota > Metazoa > Chordata > Aves > Charadriiformes > Scolopacidae > Arenaria > Arenaria interpres. Next base: position 312,108 of record VXAK01019492.1, on the reverse strand, counting down.
TAAAGGACTACTGTGGAAATTATTTGTACTAATTATGAGCCGGGTTGTTTAGACTAATCATAGTTTCCATGTATAAGTCCTGCTTTGATTTTTGAAGAAGTTGCTTTTTTTCCTATACCATGGCATTTTTGCATTCATATTGGTGAAGTAAAACAGCAACAATAATACATGATTTAAGTGCCTGATCCTGTAAATGCCTGAAGTTGTTGCTAACAATTCGATTTAACTCCTGTGAAAGTACTCGTGTGCTCGCAGCGTTGGGTTCTTGAGTATTTTTACTCCTTAGAATTGATGTACTGAAGGCTGCAATAGAAGTCTGCAAAACTACTCAAGTACTGATTTAATTTTACTTTCAAGACAGTGCAGTGTAAAAAACAGTTGAGATTAATTTTTCTTTAAATTAGAGACTCATTATTTGTAGGATCTGGTCTAGATCTATTGGTTAATAATGTGCTTGTGGCAGATTGGGATAGAGGCAGTAAACTTATGACAATCTAAACTGAAAAGGAGGACCAGAAAGTACAGTCTGGAAGACAGGTTGCTTCTTTGACAAATTATTCTGTTGTGCTCTGTTTCCTTTGATACTACTGTGGCTGGTGGGTGCCTCATGAAAGGGCAGGTAAATGTGGAATAGAGAAAGTCGATGCTTTTTTTTTTTGTTTTCTTCTTTTGAAGTGGCTTCATGCATTAATCCTTAATGTGAACTGCATGCAGTTTTCACCATGGACTTCTATTTTAAAATGTTTAACTTTAAAAATTGTGTTTAACAGCGTTTAAATCATGGAAATTTTCATTGACCTCCTTAAAAGGAAATTTGCTTGAAATGAGTCTTCACTATCAAACAGTCAGGGTAAAAAAAAAATAAAAATTCAGTGCTTTTTTTTTTATCAAGAGCTTCAGTCATTCACACAAACCTGGTGCTTTGATGGCCGGTACTGGGCATACTGTCACCATCTACCAGTAGCAATTTACTGTGGTTTCTCTGAAATTGTTTTCCTATATGGAAGTGAATACTATGTATCCAAAGTGCCTTAGTTTCAATACTGTGCTGATTTTGTGAGTGCATATACATGGCAATATCACTATGTTTCGTAATCAGGTGAAAATCTGTTACTGCTTTTTTATAAAGCTTCCTTGTCAACTAATCATGTTTTCTGTCACTTGGAATGCAGTGCAGCTTTTGTAACTTTTGTAAACACTATTTTTATTTTCTGTGACTGCTAGGTTCTTGAGGTGATGAAATATTAATACATGGAAATTAAAACATATTCTACTTTTCTTTTTGAATTGTCTAATACAACTGACTTTTTGAATTGTCTAATAAACATATCTGATGCTTAAGTATTTGTCTGTCTTAAATTTCAAGAGGTGACAACAGACTCTTGTGTGAGAGGAAAGATAAAACACATCCGGTGGTGCTTTTGTAATGGTATAAAGGATACAATGAACAAATTTCAGAAGCCATTATCTAATTACAATATGTGGAATTGCTGCTACGGAATGCATTAGAATGTATTGTAGAGGCTGTATTCAAATATGCGGGTAAATTATCATCAGGTATCTCTTACGTACGTGCTAAATCTGTGAGCTTTTTAAAGGCTTTAAAAAAAAAAGCCGGTATGTGAGGTAGTACTTGACCTCTTCCACTTTCCCTGCTTCAAAAGAGTCCACAGTGAGACACGTGTGCTCTGTCAGCACTGATGGGCAGGGATGCAGAGGGCATCAAAGCTTGCTTTCTTTTCTAGGTCAGGACTCCTGCAGTTAAGTTGGTGAATATATTAAGTGGGTGATTTTGATCCCACCGGTGCTTGTGAAAGTGAAGCCTTCTCAGTGATTTTAATCAATTTGTGAAAGCACCCACCATCAGGAGAAAGTGGCTGTAGCATCTGCGTTCTGAATAGAATAGCTGATGCTTTCCGCTTACAGCAACAATTTGAGCAGCTGAGCTTTGGAGAAGGTGAGTATTTTTGCTCTTTGAATCAGTTGGCTGCTGCCTTTGCCTTGTTTTGCAAAAAGAATGTTTGGGATTGCTGTTCTGTGCTGCCTCACCCAGCTCTAGGCTTGGTTCCTCAGCTCCCTTATTTACCCTGCTTCTGGATTTGCCACTATTATCTGTATGGTATAGCTGGTATTTATCAAATAGAAGAGAAGAGCAGTTCCCTGTCAACTTACACCTAGCTGAAGGAAAAAAAGTAAATATGCGTAAGAGTCTTGCACTGATTTTTGTGGCCTCTGCAGTCCTTTAAGAAAGCTGGTAACCTTCTCACTAGTTATGACCTCAGGTAACTTTTTAAAAAACTTAAAACAGACTTTAATCCCACAAAATGAATGTAAGCTCATTAATACCAAATGAGTTAACCAAGCAAACTCCAAATGGAGTTAACCAAACAAACTTGTCCTGGTATGCCACATGTAGATTTTTATGGCTAAACTGAAAACTGCAAAGCTCTAAAATGATCTCTCTAATCCTGATGTCAATTGTTAACACAGCATGGCTTCTAAGATACTGCATCGTTTACTCTGCAGGGATTGTTTCTGATCTGTGATAATGGATGAAAAGACTATTTCGTTAAGCTGGATGCACACCAGGTACTAATGACTAATTGATTTGTTTAAGTGGCCCCTGCAAATACATGACCAGTATGTACTAGAGGGCTTTACAGGGAGGTGTCTCTTGATAAAACACATAAGGAAGCATTGACTGGTGAGTTGTGATTAGGCTTTAAAGATCAGCTGGACATTCTCAGAGAAACACTTTCTCCAATGGCCTGTTCCAGTATTTATCTCTTTGTTTTATTGTTTTGCTTTTGCTCTGTATGTTGAGGTTTGTTTCAGCTGTGTCTGGGTTATTTTCAGGAGTTAGTTACAGTTGCTCATGCCCCATGACTAGCACTTCAGCTGAAGGTATTTCACTTATTATTTTTTTTAAATTACTACTTCCCATAGACTAGTTCTAGATTTTAACAAATATTCTGGATTCTGCTTCTTTCTAATGGCTCGTTTTAAATGGACTGGTTGATTGTTCCCTGTTTCCTCTCCCATGAGGAAGCGGCTTGTTTCCTGCTGGCCCTCAACACTTGGAGGTCCTTATGGCCATCTATGAGAGAGAGTGCTGGGGAGAGCTCAGGGATTATAAAAACATACTATTCCCCCCAGAAAATCCTTACATGCTGGGATAAGATTGCTTTCAAAGTGCGACTAAACCTATGGCTTTGTTTAATGAAGTAATTTACGTATAACAAAGGTAATTGTGCAAAATTGCATGTTATATAGTCTTGCCTTGGAGTCTTTGCCTATAGGGAAGACTTCTTCCTGTGAAGCATGCTTATGACATTTCTGTCTATTAAAATGAAGAATTTCAAGTATGTAGTTAGAGCAGTAACTCCCAGGTGGTGTGACCTGAAACCCTGATATTTTCTATGTTAGCTTTGCTCCCCAGCAGCTGAACAGGCATTCCATGGTGGAAGTTGCCAGGGTTACGTTGTATTTTTAATTGCGTGTTTTTCCTGGGGAATCCTTGTAAACTTACCTGTTCACTTTTGTGGAATTCAAAAAAAACAAACCCAAACCACATGCACACACAAAGACAGACCAAAATCATGTTCCAGTTTTATAAAGTTCACTCAAAACCCTTAAGTGGAGAATACAGTGCTGAAGCTCCAACACAGCGAGAGGCAAAAAGGGATGTTGATGTCTCCCGGTAGGTCCAGGAGGTCAGGTGGGGCTACTGGTATCTGTGGATTTTATTTTCATCACCTGCTTTGAGCTAAGTTGCTTTCATTTTCTTGGTCAATATGAATAAATGACAGATGCTGCTTGGATGTTTTTGTTTGCTTGAGGATTTGGGGAGAAGTTAAACAGTATTTATCGTGCTTTACAAAGAGTATTCTTGGAATAAGAGGATTCGTGGTGACATTTATATGTTTTGCTTACCCTTTGTTGTGACTGTTTGATCTGGGCTTGTGATTTTGTTATTCATTTAATTCCTGCCTAAGACTGGTATTTCATAATATAATAGGAGCCTTTGTCACCAGTCTTCCATCTCACACAAAAAAAAAAAAAGCCTTTACACAAAACAGAAACAAAAGCTGCAATAGTTGTAACTTACTGGCTACTGATCAAGCTCTCCCCTTTTGAAGCTGGTGGGACTTTGCTGCTGGGGTCAGTGGGGTGGGGAAAGGAGGGATGAAAGAGGCCTAATCCCGTTAGATGTGGAGCCCTTCGTGTTTGAGGGCAATCTGTGAGCGTGTTTGTGAGTCACTCTGTGGAACAGACTGTCCATCTTCCTCGAGTGTCTGTTTCTTCTGGCTGCGCTCCACAGGATATGGGGGTGATGTTGGCTACAAAAAACCTCCATATGCCTGTATTTCAACAGAGGGCACTTTACTCCGGGAGAGGATTTAACAGCTTGTCCTTGTTTCTAGTAACATGGCTCAGTGTCACCCTGCGTGGCCAATCTTTCTTTGGCATTCTGTTTTTTTTCTGACTAAATAAATGCTAATGATTGCAATGAGACGTTAGGAGGTTTTAAACAACCCCATGATGATTAAACAATTTCCCATATAAGTCTTGAAAGAGAACTCTGCTCTTAGTTTAATTTTATAATATTAAGAAATGCAGAATATTTCTCCTATGCATACATAAAGTAAGTTTTACCTTTTGAATCAGATAATACAAAATAATATACTTTAGGCAATCCAGAGGATGCTCTCTCTTCTGTTCATTCCTTCAAAGAAGATTGCGTTCTTAATAAATATTTTGCTGTTTAATTAAAATCTACAGCAGAAAATATATTAGTTTCCAAGGATTTTTTGATAGCTAGACAGATCCTCATTAGAAACGATTTCAAAAGGCAATGTCTTTCTGGTAGTCTCATAAGTGAGCAATCTGTAAAGTTAATTAGGATTCAGCAAATATCCTCAAATTATTCAAACCCCTTTAGACACCTAACAATGGATGGAGGCGTCTCTGTGTTCCTCTCCTCTTTTGCAGTGGTTGTCCCCCAGTGTTAGTCTGGTCTCTTCAGCTTTTAGTCCTTTTCCTCCAGGACTGGGGGAAAGGAAAGCACAGAAGGTCCCAGCTCCAAGTAGGTGTTGAGCTCAGGTCCCAGCTCTCATCCTAGCTCTTGGGTTGCTCAGAGGGTCCTTGAGTCCCTTACCTAACCCTGGCCACCTGGGAGATCCCCTTCCTGCTCCACATGTGCCTTTACAGAGAATCACAGAATGATATGGGGTTGGAAGGGACCTCTGGAGATCATCTCCTCCAACCCCTGCCAGAGCAGGTCCACCCAGAGCAGGTCCCACAGGAACGTGTCCAGGTGGGGTTTGAATGTCTCCAGAGAAGGAGACTCCACCACCTCCCTGGGCAGCCTCTGCCAGGGCTCTGCCACCCTCACAGGAAAGACGTTCCTCCTCATGTTTAGATGGAACTCCTTAAGTTCGTGTCCATTTCCTCTTGTCCTGTCACTGGGCACCACTGAAAAAAGACTGGCCCTTGATTTCTGATATTTTTTTTTTAAAGTTACAGCTGATTGTAATTGGGCTGTAGTTTATTACCTGTCTTTTTAGTGGAGAGATATACAGAAAATTCCTTGTGCTAAATCTTAAAGGCTTTGTTAATAATTTTTAAAAGAGTTATAAAAGATAAACTTTTTCACTAGCTCTCATTTGGATGTTTCTTAATGTTCCGTTTTAAATATAAACTCTTACTCATGTCCTAAGCTCTGTACAGAATGGAAGAATTTTTATTAAATAGAAAACCTCCAATGTCTGCTTTATAATTCTTGAAAGAGTCTGCTCTGGCAGTGGTTATGATTTACTGTCCTTCATTGTGTGAAGTTTATTCAAAAATGGTTTTTCCAACTTTGTGGGCTGCAAGGTATTTTTAAAATGTGTATCTCTTTGATTTGGTATGGAAAATGGCCCAATTTGCTTAATTTTAGTTTCATCTTCCGTTTGTACGGTGATAGCTTCTGACAAGTGATGAAAGTCATGGTTGATGACAGCACTGCTATCTGTGCGTACTCCTTTTTCTTTAGTGGCAAGAATAATTACACCGATAGACAGAAATAAACATAAAGTCAATTTTGGTGGATCGTTTACAAATAGATCCTGAACTTTCTGCTGCTTTGTAAAAGGCTGCGCGTAAGTAAATCAAAGGGTAAAACCATCATTCTTCCATCTGCTCGTCTGACATTTAAGTGCCCATTTTTATTGTACACAACTCTTCTGGGTTATGGTGTAAGGTGTTACAAGTTACTGAAGCTAATTGTATTCTCTTCACCGAATCTCCTCTGTAATGCGCGGGTAATGAGGAAGTCTGCAGGTAAACTCGTTAGGAGGGTCAGTCAATACACGTTTTCCTGTAGCGCTTTCTATAATCGCGTTAACTTGATAGCATTTCCCTGCCCTTCTGCAAACTTTTAAATTGCGTTAATAGGCCATTCGTTAGGACTGTATTTTTATTTGGAGACCGAGTGTGGGAACAGGACGCGGGCTATTTTGTTCCCATTTGAACATCAAAACCTCCCACCCAAAGTGAAACCTTTTGAAGTTAGTTTTATTAATCGCGTTCAATAATTGATTTTATGTCTCTAAACCACGGACAGAGAAACTGGAGCGGTGGAAATGAAAAGTGGCAAGGGAAAGGCAACCGATGCTTCGCTGGGGTTATCCGGGGGTGCCACAATATTAGCCGCCGTTCAGATGTCCTGCAGTCAGACACGTGACGGAATAATGCTGCATTAAATATGACCTTTCCGAAGGGAAAACCTGTCCAAACTGAATAATCAAATTAGATTTGTGTTTGACAGACTTCAAGGGGAGACCTTTTAGCTAAAATACCTAATCAATAAGGGAGAATTTTGATGTTTGGGGATGCAGGGTGCCTCTAAATGTGCAAAACAAAGGACTGTGACATTTTAAACAGGATGCAAGGTATGGGATACAAGTGAAAGACTAGAGTGTCTTCTGTACCTGAATCTTTCAACAACCTGGGGTTGTTCAGCCTGGAGAAGAGAAGGCTCCGGGGAGACCTTAGAGCCCCTTCCAGTCCCTCAAGGGGCTCCAGGAAAGCTGGGGAGGGACTCTGGATCAGGGAGGGGAGCCCTAGGAGGAGGGGGAAGGGTTGGACACTGAAAGAGGGGAGATGGAGCTGAGATGTGGGGAAGAACTTCTTGGCTGTGAGGGTGGTGAGAGCCTGGCCCAGGTTGCCCCGAGAAGCTGTGGCTGCCCCATCCCTGGAGGGGTTCAAGGCCAGGTTGGAGGGGGCTTGGAGCAACCTGGTGTGGTGGGAGGTGTCCCTGCCCAGGGCAGGGGGTCGCACTGGGGGGGCTTTAAGGGCCCTTCCAACCCAAACCATTCTATGATCTTCTCTAATCTAGTCTTATGTGAAGAGCTCTAGTTTTTATAGAACGCAGTTGTATTTTTATCAGTGTGTGGAAGGACTGAAATTCACGTCTGCTCTCCTTGTGATCCAGATGTCAAGGTTCACTGGTGTTTGTGGGGTTCCTTGCCCACAGAAACTGGGATGAGAGGGCTGACTCCTTCCCTGCCCATTCTTCTTGTCTTCTCCAGCTTCAGCGGTGGCTTAACCTTTACCTCCTCATGCAGAAGCAAGAACACTTGGCAAAGGGAGGGTAGCACTGTCTGAGGGAACGTTTCCCGTGTGGAGTCCGTGTCTTACAGATCACCTCCCTCCATGCGTCAGTGTCCTCTGAGCCTGATCCACAGTGGGGTTGCCGCAATAGGAAACAGCTGTCCCAGTCAGTGCGTGTTGGCTTGGTGCCCATGTCACACTGCTCCAATTCCTGCCGCCAAGTAGAGAGGGCAATGCTTTCAAAATCCAGTGTCACAGCCAGAAGTGCTCGCACCAGCCCCTAAGTATGAGGGCATAGCACCCTTCCTGCTGGTGGGGGGTAGGGGGTTCCTGCTGGCAGCACGAGCCCCTTCACTTGGACTTCACCCCCCATTTTCCTGGGGCTCTGTCTCCCTCTTGACCCTTTCCCCCACATCAGAATCCCATGGTCTTCTCTTCGGTCACACCTCCTCTGTGCCAGGGCTATCTGTACACATCATTTCCGCCCTGGCAGGGATCCCTCTGCTTCTTGTTCTTGCTTCTTCTCATATCTGGCCCTTCCAAGCCCATTTTTCCTCATCTTCCCACCACACACTCTTTCTATACCCTTGTATTTTTTTTTTCTCATGCTGTTTTCCCATGCTGTGCCTTCCTTCTCACCCGTTATTGTTTGTCTAGAAAATAAATCATGCAGAATATCAACATCTCAGCGTAGAAGGGGGTCCAACCATTCCCCACGGGTTTTTTTCCACTCCATTTTTTCTGATTTCCTTCCAAAACTATTGGTCACTTATGCTGGAATATTCCCTGATGTTTTGAAGTTGTTGAATCTGGCTCTGAAAAGTTACTGAGACAGAAACGTCTTCACTGCTGCACGTAATGTCTCAGCAACCCCCTACATCTGGTTTTGAGATGCATATAAGATGTGCTTTCTAATCTTGATCGCAGTGCCTCTTAATATGGATTAAATACTGCCAGATTTCAGAGTCTGAGACCCAGATCCTCGAGGGTGGATGCCGAATTCCCCCTAAAGTAGTGCCTAAAGACGTGGTTTGGAGCAACACTGAAAAAATAGTTTAAAACTGGACACACTATGCTAGGACTTTGCTCGATATTTAGGTGACATAATCAGATTTTTAGATTTTTCATTGTTGCAGCTGCTTTGGGGCAAATTACACAATTTTCTAGAGGTTAAGAGAAAAATCCATGTTCTCAGTAGGCACTTGATTATGAAACGGATCCAAACATGATACACTGAAGAAGATTCTAAGGGTGAGAGAGCTCAGCAAAGGGCTGCTTGCCAAAAACCCCCAGGAAATTAATTAATAGTTGCTTGACAAACCACTCAAAATAGCGATTGTTGCTAAACTGGAGCGGCAAACACGGGATGGTGCTTTTAAGACGCCTGGTGTCTTCAGCGAGTTGAATTCCTGCGTGCACGGAGTCGTACGTAACATGAGGAAAACGGTGCATCGGGCTGCCCAGCACATCGCGCTGGCTGCTGCGCCGAGGGCGAGTTCTGCTGGCCCTCAAAATACAGCGTATTCTTCTTGGCATCATAAAGCGCTCTGCAGCTGTTCCTAGGATTTTAACCGTATTCTAGAGGCAGTTACGATCAGAAGTAGGGATTACTGATGTCAGGAATGCATGCAGGGTTTGTTTCAGTGGTTCATATAGAACCGTAGAATGGTATATGTTGGAAGGGACCTTTAAGATCATCAAGGCCAAGAACCAACCCAGCACGGCCCAAACCCCCACTGACCCATGTCCCTCAGCACCACGTCTGCCCGGCTTTGAAATCCCTCCAGGGATGGTGACTCCACCACTGCCCTGGGCAGCCTCTGCCAAGGCTTCACAACCCTTTGGGGGAAATTGTTCCCAATATCCATCCTAAACTTCCCCTGGTGCAACTTGAGGCCATTTCCTCTTNGCCCTTCTCTGGACACGCTTCAGCTCCTCAAATGTCTTTCCTGTTGTGAGGGGCCCAAAATTGAACAAAGAACATCGGTAGATTTGCTTCTGTTCTGGGATGCCTTTTTTGTTCTCCTGGAGAAAGGCCTCTGAAGCTATAGCGGATGGACATATGATCCTTTCCTTTTTTAGGGAATAATAATGCATCTGAAAAGAGCCATGAAAGACATGTGTGACATTCTGTCCTGTTTAGGACTTTTTTTTCCCTTTGGGATGGTGGGACAAGGTGGGTGAAGATCCTTGTACCTATTCTCTAACAAATGCCACACGGGCCAATGTGCTATACTTCTGCCAGGTTTAGAAATGTTTAATTTGTTAAAAGGCCTAGATTTATTTTTTTTTTTCATTAAGTTTTTCAAAACACCTCCTCATTTTCTCCACCATTTATCTCTCCTGCCAGCTCTATTCTGTGAATTCACCTCCTCTGTGCTAGATGACACACTTGAGAAACTCAGATTGGTGCCAGGTTTTTATAAAGCGCTTCTGGAGATAGATTTTCACCACCTCCCCCTTAGGGAAAAAATAGTGGTGTTTACTTTTCACTGAAATGTAGCTGAATAGAGCTCTCATCCTGGCAGGGATTATGGGATAATAGACTAAACAATGCTCCTCTTCTGAACCAAAAAGCAAATCATGGTGGTTTTTTCCATCGTTATGACATCAGCAAAGAGTAACTTTACGTGACCAGCAGCATTTTGGCCGTGCTACAGTCCCATTTGTGCACATTTTCACGACAGTCTGAATTCAGAAAAATAGAAGGAAAAAGCATGTCAGCCCGTTGGAGAGGAGTCTGATGGCCCTGCGTAAGCTGCCTTCACTCTTTCCATTATCCTCTGCTCTCTATCTATCAGAGCTGCTCATTCCTGTTAGGTAAATGCGTGATCAGGAAGTGTTTTTACTGGAATCGAGAGCCCTGGCTAAAACACCAATGATCTGTCAAGCTGCGTTTATTTTTTTTTATTCCTTTTTTTTGATCCTTGCCCCCAAAAGCATTTCCCTAGTAAGTGTTTGAGCACGTCTTTGCAGAGGGGAGAAATCATGGAGGATCTCATTCTGCTGCTGTAAGCTGGAAACGCATTCAATGCGGTGAGATGAAGAGTTCAGGGAGGGAAATCAACGGGTAAGAACATGCGGAGGGCTTGTTTCTGTTTTCCCCACCACAGGGACATGTGAGAGGTGATAGGACAAGAGGAAACGGCCTCAAGTTGCGCCAGGGGAGGTTCAGGTTGGATATTAGGAAACATTTCTTCACCAAAAGGGTTATCCAGCATTGGAATGGGCTGCCCAGGGCAGTGGTTGAGGCACCATCCCTGGAGGTGTTCAAAAGACGGGTTGACATGGTGCTGGGGGACATGGTTTAGTGATGGTTTTTTTGTCAGAGTTAGGTTGGTGGTTGGACTAGATGATCTTAAAGGTCCCTTCCAACCTAGGCGATTCTGTGATTCTGAGAGGAAGCCTTCAAGAATTGCTTTTATTGGAACTTGATCGTTCCTTTGTACTTTCAATTTCGATTCCTGCCTGTAATGATACACACTACGGAAAGGTGCAGCTACAGGCACCTCTTCTCTAGTATTATATGTCCTTGTTTAATTTCCTCATCTGCCAAAGAGGGTCGCATTTTGCTATCTAAATATCTTGCTTCTCTGGAGTCAGGACAGAGTAGAGCCGTGCCAGCTTGCAGCAAGAAGACGTCACGGAGAGCTCAAGAGGTTTTCCGGCACTAAATCAGGACACTGCAAGCGGAGGGGATCCCTGAGAACAAAGTTGGCTGAGCAAGGTCGTCTGTGTTCTGCGTCTTGTGGCCGCTCACTGTGATTTTCATAAAGTAAACCCATAGCTGTGCAGGGGTGCAAATCCAGCAGATGTACTTGAAAATGATAAACAACTGATAAGAGGCTGGGAAAAGAGTGGAAAGGACAGTATGGGCAGAGCTCAGAATGGGCCAGGCTGCTTTGCTATTCTAAAAAGCGAAAATAAAAGCTCCAGAGAGAAGACTATTTGTCCAAAGAAATAATAATCTGTCATTTTACCATGATTCCTACAAGAGGAAGCTAAATTACAGCAGGACTAGAAGAGCAAGATTTGTCCTATTTCCCCACACTGCAGTTCTCTTTCTACTTACATCCTCCTTGTTCTCCCTGGAACCAGGTTTCGTGTTCCCACAGGCAGGGCTTAGTCATTTAAAAGAAAATTAGATCAAACGGATTTTAATTTATAATCTGAGAAGTAAAATAATTAGAGAAAAAGAGAATTTATTAGAAAACAGGTTTCTCATTTAAAATATTGCAGAAGTGAAGTACAAAGGTTAACACGGCAGATTGGTTTTCTGTATCTCAGAGGCAGCATAAGTACAACCTATGATGTAAATGTTACTATAGTAACTGGTGTTTTTATTTAAAAGCCCAGTAAATAGACATATCAAACCCATATAAATTGTCAAAATGTAAGTTAAACTCCAGAGCCTGCTAGTTGAAGGAACACTTCTTTTTGCCAAACTTATATTTTTGCTGCAGTTTCCCCCCTGCAAATGCACTCAGTATTTTCTTCTTGCCAACTGCATTTTGGCACTCAGGAAATGGGCTTCGCTCATGGTGACAGCGCTAATTACCTGGGACCTCTCACGCAGCCATGTGAAGGCTTAAAAAAGGAGGAAAATCCCTTCTGGTGAATTTTCTGTAGACCATTCCCTTCTGCTTCCCTCGAAAGCTTATTCCTAACAGCTAGAGCTACCTAACTATATAAAGAATTAAGAATATGTTATGAAATATTATATATTCCTCCCTCCTGTTCCACGGATTCAGCTGAACAGGAGGGAGGGGTCCCCTGAGGACCCAAGTGTGTTCACCGCCACTCTGTTTGCCTCCCCTCCTTCCTCCCACTCCCCCTGAGTAGCCAGTGTGACTCCGTGCCCCTCCTGACCCTGTGCTGGCCACAGCCAGGGCTGCCGTCAGAGCTGACCGTCCCCTGAGGTGTCACCTCTGCTGTCTCAAATCTGCATGGTAGACTTTGATTATAGAGTAATTACAGATTTGCATAAATGAAGAGTCCTGTCTTACGAACATCAAGGACATGTGCTTTTTGTGCTCATCTTTCCCATTTTGAAAACTTCCCTGTGCTTAGTTGTTTGCCTGAAAGATGAATGGGTGGGTCCTTGCTGTTTGACCTGTTGGTATTAACGTATTTTGTGTTGGACAGTGGGGCTTTTGTGGCTAAACTATTGATGCATTTAAGTTTGATTGCCAGGAGGTCACCCGTGTTGGTCTGTATTTCAGTTTATTTCCTAAAAGATCATGCTCAGAAGCGTTTGGGAACATCCCAAACTTGGCAGGTTCTTGCAAAGAGCTTGGGATATCTAAGTTCTCAGAGGGGTTTTGACACCCTTCAGGCTTTAAACACATGGGGTGTGTCCTGCAGGGTTCCTGTCTTCTGGGAAGGGTGGGATTTGGGGAAGGAGATGTGAAGAAGCCTCCTAGATAAGCTTTTAGAATGGTCACCAACAGGATCTGAGCCCCAAGGTAGGCTGAAGGCAAAATCCTCACAAAGGACTGGTAAGATTGAGAGCCAAGAGGGAGGAGCAAATGGGTGCGAAGACTGTTTATAAATGGGAAGAACTGGCTTGAAACTGGGAAAGAGGGCTCAAATTTATTGTAAGACTGTCACCTGTGGAGAGAGAGCAGTGAAAACTAGAAAACTGGAGAATCTGGATGCACCTCACCCGGCTAGGACAGGGAGGGAAAGGCTCTTAACGCAGCTTGTGATGGGGTGGAGGGAGAGTGAGATGCTTCTCTGCGTAGGAACAGAGGACTGTCCTGTCTGGTTAGTGTCCTGGCTATGGCAAGAGAAAAATCCTATGTACAGTGTCTGTAATCTGAGCTAGCCCAGAGAAGAATCAACGTTACTGTGCATCAGTGCACAGGGTTATGATGTAGATGCAGCTTTAGTCTTCCTTGCTGACAGTGGTCATCCTTCTCAAGCTGTGAGTTAAAGCTCTGTGTTGATATTGCTGAGGAGCTGAGATCAGGACTCACTGTGATGGGCAACGAATGAGTGTTTCCAAAGGAAATCACTTGCCCTGAGGAGATTATACTTTAACAGACAAGACAAGAATTGCCAGTATTACCAACGGGCTCAGACCAGTTCCAGTGACTCAGGATCAAACTGATCAAATCTACGCAAACACGGGGGAAGTAGTGTTGGCCTTGGCTGACAGGTCTGTCCAGCCAGCAGGACACCATGCACATCTACAGTGTAGGTCTAGGCCCACCACAGACCTGTTCTCCCGGGGCTGCACTTGCAGAGCTGCAGTGACTTGCTCTCCAGGGTTTACAGGACCAGTTAGTGTGGCCAGAGCTGGCCCTTTGGGCTGTCCTGCCAGTGAGCAATCACAGCTACAAACTCAACTTACACCCTGTAAGCGTGGCTGCCCTGGGAAAACCTTTCTTCAGGGTAATGTAGAACATCAAATGCATCTTTGCATGTGTACAGATAGAGGAGTGCATCCATAAGGGAGAAAAAATATTTAGCTTTTTGGTTTTAATTGCTTTCACAGTTATTTTTTTAAAGTATATATTGACTAAGTTGTCATTTCTGTGGATGGTGAGATACAACTCCCACAGCATGACGGGATCACTGGGTATTTAAGGTTAGAAAGGACCTCAGGAACTCTCTGAAACAACCTTCTGCTCAAGGAGAGCCAGCTGTGGATGAGACCAGGTGGCTCAGGCCTTTATCCATCTGGTCTTGAAAACCTCCAAGGATGGAGAGAGCTCTTCCTGTTCCACTGCTTGACTGTCCTCATGGGGGGAAAAAGATTTCATTTCTATCATTTCTGAACCCTCTCATTTCACTTTATGCCTGTTGTTTCTTATCTTCTGACCATGCACCACATTGAAGAGGCTGGTCCTGTCTTTTTGATAACCTCCCCACAGGAATTTGTTCTCTACTTGCTAATTTGTGAACAAGTTTGGTGCTGATGCATCCAGAAGATGACATGGTTTTTCCTGCAAAAATGACTGCTGATGGTAAGTGTTTTTAGTATTTTGGTATTACTGGTATAGATGCTTCAGACAGACTTATATGGTAAATGGAGATGGTTAACAGAAGTAACACAGAAGGCTTAAAAGCACAAGGAAACATAAAAAATCTAGAAACCTGATGTGTCTATCGACTTGAATTATTAATGTGGGGAAAAAAAGCCTGATGCAAAAGTGGGCAATTTGTCACATATGAATCAAACTTTTTACACTTCTCTCATGAATAATTTTCAAAGTCTCTATTATCCTCGGAGACTTATCAGCTTCATGTAATTTCTCTCTGACTCACAAATTACTTCATCCTCTGCAACTATTTTCTTGCCTCAAAAACCTCCATTTAAGATGGCAATAGTAGTTTGTATCACAATCTACACATATTTAGGTCTCTCTCCATTTTTTCCTCTATGTATTAGGAATAGAATATTTGAATGTACGCATTTCTGAGCATCTAGAACACGCAGCTGAGCATAAATACATTAGCCTGGCAGTGATTCCTTCCCTTTGCTTCCGTGTGTTTCCATCAGGTGTTTAGCAACACACCACTAGATTCAATATGAATTGCCATGTCCACCGTGGGACACTGACCTCCTTCAGCCAGCGCAGGAATACCTGTGCTAGGGGAACTATAGTTAAAAGCCAAACAGTTCTAAATCAAAGCTTTGTTGAATATTAGCCTATTATTTCTTAAGATTTTCATCTTTCTCTTGGTATCCTGTTGTTTCCTGCAGGCTTTTTAGGACAAGGAGCATCTTCTCATAGTGCATTGGTAGAATATCTGAAGGACAAAGTTCCTTGGAAGAAAGGTTTAAGGTTAATACAATTCTGCAGTGAGGCAGGTTTTTCATTAATATTAAATTTAACCCCAAAGACAGAACTTGTTAACTATTTGTCAGTAATTTCACCTGGATTTGTTTCTCACAGTAGAAGAATCTACTCCCTCTAAGGTGCTTGTCCAGTGTGTCAGAAAGAAGAGATGAATTTTATTCTTTCATATAAAGACACGGATTTGGAATCCCACTTGTCTTTTTCCCAGTGGGAGTCTCACTAGCGTGTAAACAGGGCGCTCTGCGATAACTGCTCTGGAGACATGATGGTTCAACTCTTCCACTATTCACAACCTGGTCTTACCCTGCCATCATGTGAGAAAAGATAGGAGTTTTGCAGCTCTTTAAAAAAGAGAAAGTCTGTTCATACTTCATCTTGTTCAAAAGTTCCTCTTGATGATGGCATAAAAAGTCTGTGAGTGAGGCAACGTTTTAAGATCCCTATCTTGCTGCCGGCGCCTCTGCTGTTAACAGATGTGATTCATTCCCGTGTGCCTCCAAGGTGAATCGCTGTCAATGAGGTTTAGAGACCTAACGATGAATTATTCTGTCCTGGAAGGTAAACATGTGTGCTCCCAGAGCTGCAGTTGTTTCTCCGGTCCAAAGCAACACTTTCATTTTTTGTCCTGTAAAAAAAATAAATCAACAAGGGCCTTCTGAATAAAAGAGATGAATTGTCCCACTCTAAATTAGACAGGTGGGTCTCTTGGATTATCTTTCTAAATTAATAGAGTTACACCTGCATCAGTCTGGGGAGAAAACCTGAGCACGCAGCTGCCACGGGTTTCCAGCAAAGGAGGAACATACATGTAATTAACCGGTTCTATTTGATAATGGTATGTTAGATAAGTTTTAATGTCTATTCAATTGTCCTTTCTTCTCATTATAATCTCTTTTTTTTTGATTCTGTGACTAAAAGTTTAGTTTGTTAGTGTATTTGATGCCAATTTATTGTATCAGTCAAAGTACAGGACTGTAATATGTGTACAGCAGTGGGGAACACGAATCTTTCAGGGGAAAGAATGTATCTTTTCCCACAGAATATGTTTAATCACCTCTGCTATTTATAATTTGCAATGTGGATGGCAGAGAGCATTTCTGTGGGCGCACAAAAAGTAAAAGTTAATTTTGTTGGTGCTCTTAATACAGTAGCAAGCTTTTGGTTTGCCGATGAAGCTTGGATGCTGGTAAAGAGGTGCAGAGAGATTAAGTGCAAAACATTCTTGCAGCAGCAAAAATGAATTATTGAACACTTCCCCTTGTGGAGGCAGAGCCCATCTTTGCATTTACTTCATAATGAAAACAGACAAACTTCTGGTCATTAAATGATTTAGAAAAACTTCTGATACATACATACATGTGACTAGTTTTTATATAGAATAACAGGGTTTGATTTTTCTGCAGCAGTTCTGTAGTTAGTTTCTTTCACCTGTTTATATTTAAACTGGTTAACCTGGCATGAATCAAATTGCATGGATTAGAAGGGAAACAAACCCCAGAAAAATGCTGAAACCCACGCTAGAAACCCAGAAGGAACTCAGTTGTGCTCAGAAATGACAAATTTAACCTGGCAGAACTGAAGCTGAATTTCTAACTCTTTTTTAGCTCTTTCAGATGCACAATCGCTCAGTTGCGCCAAGTAGCTAAGGTTAGGATGCTTCAGGTTCCTGCATCTTTGTTCCGAACTGGAAACCTCAAAAAAGTTCTTCTGTTGAGACTTGTTATGTTGTCACTAACCTGTCACTGTTGGGACAGGCGGCTGTAGTGGTTTTCATCACTACAGGAGGAAAAATACTTGGTTTTTTGGTTTTTGGGGTGGTTTTTTTTTTGCTCTTGAACAGGAAGTTTGCAGATCTTTCTACAGACCTAGAAGAGGTTTCAGTTCTACATGGCAACAAGATTAGCATTTCAATAGATACCTATATAAATGTAAAGCTGTGCAGGAGACTATAGATGTATAGATTTCAGATGGGTTTTTTTCTGTAAGAGGTCAGGGTACCATCATTATGTGTCAACACAGTGATTATATGATTGTCTCCAGCATGACCGGTGGAAGAAATTGGTTTAATGTTCCATTTTTAAAATAAATAAACAAGCAAACCTTCAAGGCTAAATAACATTAAGTTCTTTAGTTCCATCAGTGGAACTTCATCTACAGTCACACGTTTCTTGCTCTCGGTGCATTGCAAAGCGTGTGCGTAGGTTGCTGAAGTCTTCTCACGTGCTTTGCAAAAACACTCGGGACTTGGTATTTTATGGCATTTTGTTGTTGTTCTTCAACGTGTAACTCTTTGAAAGGCTCCTGGACCTTTGTTATTTCTGTTATGCTTCAAGGGAGAAAATCTGAGGTAAAATGTGGAACAGAGACAGAAGGATTTGAGAAAGACGACTTCAATAAACTCAGTTATACTGAATATCAAACGGAAAGTAAGTCTAAAGAGAAGAATTGCCCAGAAGAGCTGGCATTTTCTTGGAAAAAAATACATTAAAGGCAGGAAAGCACCTGCTCCAATGTGAATTAAAGGTAGGAAAGTTAGGAGAGGAGAAAATAACATTTTCCTCAGTAATGTGAACCTTTAGTTGGAGTTGAAAGCCAGGTTAAGTTATTGAAGAGGACTTGTCAAAGAATAGCACAAGCATTTAGGGCTACTTTCAGTAAGTCCCTAAATAATTGAAAAGTTATATTAATTCTTTGGATAAAATGCTAGCAACAGTTGCAAACACTTTAGAGAACAAGATTAGAATTCAAAGTGACAAACTGCTGAAGTGGTCTGAAATAAATAGGCTGTAATTCAATCAAGACAAGCACAAGGCACTTAACCCAGAAATAATCAAGTGCACAAACAAAAGTTCTGCAGGAAGAATCCGAGGGTCGGGAGATGCGTAAAGAGAGCCTGAGTCAACACAGGCGCGCTGTCGGGAGGGGAAAAAGCAAACATCCTTATGGGATGTGTCAACAGGGCTGTCTCGTGTGAGAAGTGAGATATCTCTTCCCCCTAAATAGCACTGCCAAGACTTTGGTTGGAGTCCTTTGGGCACTGCTCTTCAGAAAAGAGACAGCAACAGGAATAAGTGCAAAGAGCTCGGTTACCCTTAGCAGGGCTCCAGAAAAGGAGATCTATAAAGGCTGAAAGGACTGCAACTTAGAATCATAGATGCCCAGGTTGGAAGGGACCTTTAAGGTCACCTAGTCTAACTTTGATAAAAACCATCACTAAACCATGTCTCTAAGCACTATGACAACCCGTCTTTTAAATATGTCCAGGGATGGTGCCTCAACCACTGCCCTGGGCAGCCCATTCCAAGGCTTAATAACCCTTTCAGTGTAAAAATGTTTCCTAATATCCCATCTGAACCTCCCCTGGCACAACTTGAGGCTGTTTCCTTTTGTCCCATGACACACACACACCCCCGGCTACACCCTCTTTTCAGGGAGTTGTAGAGAATGAGAAGGTCTCCCTCAGCCTCCTTTTCTCCAGGCTGAACAACTGCTCCTCACAAGACTTGGGCTTCAGGCCCCAAACCAGCTCCACTGCCCTAAACTTTAGTTTACAGAAAGTATGATCACTATGAGACAACAACATAACATACATCAAAGGACTTCTTAAAGAAGGAATTACCTGTCTTCTGTCTTTCTTAAGTATACGAAAAAGTAAAAGGATTAAACTTCAGGAAGATTTAGTTTAGCGATTAAGGGAGGAAAAAAAAACTTTAAAAATAAATATGCCCTACTGTAGGTTACGTAGGGGATTTTTTTTCTGGTCCACTGAACGCCAGTGCTACATGGGGAAGAAAACTTACTCTGTCAAACTTTTGTCTCAAGATGTTCTAAACTAAATAGAAAATGATTTTCTAGTGGTCCCTCTTTGGATCTTACCTGGCAGGGACGTGGCAGACTGGGCAGCTTGTGACAGCTTTTGCTTATGCTATGGAAGTCCGGGATACAAAAACTTCAATGGCTTCCTGACCTCAGACACAAGCTGTGCGTAGTCTGATTTCCCAAACTGTCATATTAGAACAGAGAAATATTAAAAATAGAACTTATCAATCAGAGATGGTGGTTATTTTAATAAGGAGCGAAATTGGCTGATGCTGCTTTGAGGAAATGGATCATGAATTACAGAAAGTCAATAAATAAATAAAAGCCAATCAGTGGGTTGGTTTGTGCAGCCGCGGTGGAACTATTTACACAATACAGAAGATAGTATGATATCACATTCAAGTCTGTTGACTGAGAAGAGCTTGCAGTAGGTAAATAAAAAGAGTTTTCTTCATACCTTATGAAGCAGAGATACCCTTTCTGCATTTGTTTTAAAATAATATTACTGAAAAGAAAAAACATTTTAAAAAACCCTCAGTTGCACATACCTGGGACCTATCAGTCTCTGGTACCCTGGTTCTGAACCCCTCCTGCCTTCTCCAAGAAAAAAGATGAGCCCAAGCAAGATCAAACTTGCATCATTTCTAGCAGGTCCTCCCTTTCAGTTCCTTGATATCATTTCTGTGGGGTTTTTTTTTAATTGGACATTCCTGTTAAATAAGTGGAATTGCTTTACATATGCATCAGCTCTTTTCTCAAAGAGCTCTTTATTCACAAGGACAAACACTGCAAGAGGGTGAAAATGTGATTTACACCACTACTTGTGGAGTAAAGCGTGGTTTTTATCTGCTTGTCTTAAATTAAAAGAGAGCCAGCAGGTAACGGATACATACATTATAGCAGAAGTAGGTCTTTAAGAGAGATTTGAATGAATGGATCTCATTAAGAGAAAATAACCCACAGGAGGGGATACCACGAAAGCCTTAAACAGCTGTGGAAGTGAGGAAGTGGTAAATAAAGCGTAGCTGCATTTCAAGCTGCTGGGTGAGAAAAGGTAGATACAAACAGAGAGAGACAATTGACTGTCAGGTAGTATAAGAATTTAAATCTGGGTGTGTGGAAAGGGGAGTGGTGCCAAGTGGTTTTGGAGTGTGGGTGAAATTGGTCATAAGGAACTCTCATTGGTAGCAAAGAAACATGAGGGTAGAAAATTGTCTCTATTTTACTGAGTTTTCTTTTATTAGAGGCACAAGCCTCTATAATAATTCTTTTTTGTCCTGTTATTCCCATTAGCAAATTGTTCCAGAAATAAGTCTTCTATTGGCCAAGGCTCAGATTTTAATAACAGGTCTAAATGTTTCTGTGGCAGGTTTATAACCATCTGACTTACAGAATTGTCCTTTGCTTTAAATACTTCCTAATTCCTTCTCCTTTGGGTTTACCCCCCAACTGCTCAACCTCCCCACACCCAATTTGTTCTAAAGTTTTGTATGTTGTAGAAATCAGATATTATCACACCTTATATATATTTTTTTTTACTTCTTATTGTACTACTACTTAACAGATTTGGTTAAAATACCAGTGCCTGGGTCATGCAATTTCATGTGATACTTTTTCGTAACTCTTTTTTCATATATTAAACTCTTTCAGTGTTTTCTCTGCTGTGGCTAGAGTAATTTTAGTTTCCTTGCCCCTTTGTTATTCCTCCTGCTCCTGTTGCTACGGTCAACATTGTTATCTTTATGGCAAACCGAGGAGATTCTATATCTAACGTGGGGTTATAGCAAATCTGTAATCTCTATTTTTGCTGTTTGTTTTAAGGGGGGGGGGTTATCTCTAATCTGTAACTTAATCTCTGGTTTTGCCATTTGTTTTAGTATTTTTTCCAAGTCTCCTTTTTGTGCCATATCTTTAATGACACCTGGCATGGACCATAGTTGGAGACAAGGTGCTCTGGGTGCATATTGTTCTGTGAGCCTGATCCATGCTGGAAATCTACGTATGCAACTGGGCTCACAGCTATCTGTTAAAAAAAAGAACAAACCTTGAAAAAAAAGTGGCATTTTTAATCTTAGTAACTGGACTTCTAACTTCCAGGTGAAGGTAGCTTCTAAGCTACATATGGTATGGCTTTTTGGACAAGTACAGATCGGTACAGTGTATTTGTTGTCCATTTTAGAACCTATTTGTATAGCCTGGGGATGTTGTTTGCTTTTCCAACTTCAGATCTGGTCGTCACGAATTTAATACTTGAAAAACTCATTTAGCAATTCAAGGTCAGGATATACATTAATTTCACTGTCATTTTTTTCGGTATGGCTGAGGATTTTTAAGTTAAACAAAATCTTTCTGAAAGCAATTCATGTATATTTGGTATTAAAACATCATTAGCCATAGCAGAGTAGCATAGTAAAGAAGAGATGAAAATAGTCTCTCTGCATCCAGATTGTTCACAAAATAATGGGAAATAATTTTCTGTGTTTCAGTTGAATAGCTCATAACTGAGTTACAAACCTAGTGCTTTTTTTTTGTTAATAAAAACCCATTCTCTTTGACAATTTTATGATGCAGAAATGAGTTCCTGTTGGAAATCTAGGCGTTCTGAGGAAATAGCTCTAATGTTTAATATCATAATTCTAAAAAGAAAATAAATTCTGTAGATTTTTTTTCTTTTATCTGCTACTAATATTAGCATTTTCACAACTTCAAAGAAAGGGATTTTCAGAACCAAATTTTATAATAATTTTCTAGTACATAATTCAACAAATTACCACAACCAAATTGCACAGCACTGCTTAATGTGCCTTTTTAAAGAAATATATCTGAATCAGTTTTTTTTAAAAAACTAATCTTTGTCCTTCTGCTGACAAGTAGGCATGGCTGTGTTATGATGAGTAATTCACAATGCTTATGTTTATGGTTTTGTAACAATTCAGAGATCCTTGGGAAATATAATGAATAGGCTTAATAGCCAAAAAGCATTCCCTATACTTCTGGTTTATGTCACCTTTTACTTTAACAATTGGCTATTTTGTACGGCTTCCACTGTTAAAACCACTAACTGGAATATTTAAACTGAACGTTAATTAAATTCTTAACCAAAGCTTGTGTGGATCCAGACAGCTCTGATTGTTCCCTGAAGCTTCTCTATTTAGGTAAAACCGTCCCACTCTGCCTTAAAAAAAAAAAAAAAAAAGGTAAGAACTGTCATTAAACTTCTTTTTATTATAATCATAATGTGTTAGGCTATTAGAAGAGGAAAACTTTGATTATTCTCTGTCAGTTCTCACTGAATTCCCTCAAGGCCCACCATGCCGGGCAGCCGAATCAGGCCGTCCGGCCAGGGAAGCCCAAGGTTTAACATGAAGGGATGTGTGGAAACTTTTCCATGAAAGCACTTTTATTCGCATACACTTTGCAGAAGAGAGAAGTGATGCCGTGTGACTTAACTTACTCCTCGGGGCGAAGTGCTGACAGCTAAACCCCCTGGCACCCGTGCTGGTGGGATCTGAGGAGCTTAACACGTGTCCCACCTCACCGGCTGCCACCTTTTTGAAGGCTTAAACTTTTATTTTCTTCAGCGATGTGCTATTTGTATGAAATTAAAATACGCAGGGGGGAACGCCACCCCGCGCTATGAGGGGACTCCTGCCGCGCTCAGAAAGGGACCCCCCCCCCTCCCGCCATCTTGTGTGTGAGGGGAACCGCGAGGGGGGAACGGTGAGGGGGAAGCGGCCCCTCCCCGCTGCCGGCCGGCCCTGAGGGGGGACGGGCAGGGCGGGCCGCGCCGCCCCGGCCAGCGGGAGGACGAGGCGGGGCTGCCGGGGCTGCTGAGGGGAGCGGGCGGAGGAGGAGGGAACCCTCCCACTCCTCTCCGGCCGGGCCGTTCTAGCCGGCGAAGGCGCCCGGCGGAGCGGGGAGAAATGCCCGCTGCGGCGTGACTTCGGCTGCCGGTGAAGACTCCGGGAATGAAGCGGAGTAGGTGGGTGAATTTACTTTTTTCGCTCGTTTCTCTAATTTGCGGCTTTCTCCGAGTGACAGCCGTGGGGCTGGGGGGGGGGTCCTGCCCGCTTCCCTCCCTTCCTCCCTCCCGGCGTGACGGGACCTTTCCTCTCACCCGTGGGGGTCGGCTCCCTCCATCCTGAAAGTGGGGAAAAAGGGGCGGCTTGAGGTAAAAACCGGCTGGTTTTTGCCGAAACCCACGTTGAAAGCGTAACGGAGCCGGTGGCTGAGCGTGGTCAGTCCCCTCACAGATCAGCTCTCCGAAGGACAACTTTGGGCGTAGTGTACCCGAATCAAACCTTTGTTATTTTTTTTTTTTTCTCTTGAGGCTTAGTGCCTGAAGCAAAAGAAAAAAAGAGATCTCCTCGAATGTGGGTTGTGAGTCACTGATGCTGCAGAAGCCATTATAGTCCGTTCTGACAGAAGAGCACTTTGGAAATCTGATGTTAATTATTGACACAGCATTTTATAAATAGACTTTATAATGAAAACACTCAGGGCCCCTTAACTACCACGTGCGGCAATGATACGAAGGAGCTTTAAGTGCCAGGTAACTGCAGGAGCTCTGCTTATAGTTGCGTGTAAGGAAAAAACAATAGATGGTCATCACTTAAAAGCACTGAGAGAAAAGCGTGTATTAAAAATGCTTTTCTTTATTGCTGACTTAAGATTGGGAATATTTATGGTTCTTAAATCTCGCAAATAGCGCGTCGGGAGGGTGCACAAACTTCAGTGCTGTGGTATTGGAGATGCAGGAGCAGATGTGACCGCTGGATCCCTGCCTTCCCTCTGGTGAACCTGTGGATGTTCGTGAAATGAGGGGATAGTTTCACTACGGTCAAGAAGATTTGTACGTTCATTGGAAGCTTTGAGACGTTCTGCTGTTGAGTTTCAGCAGAGAGGCTCCATGCGCAGACCTGGATGGAGCCTGTTTTTGTAGCTGTGCTACGAGGGGAGCTCTGCTGCTGGTTTTAATATATTTTGTGGGGGCACATACAACTTGGGTTGCCTTGGTTAAAGCTTTAGTATTAGGAAGCAAAATTATTCAATGCAAGCCGTATTCATTGCTATTTTGTATGTTCCATTTACTCTGAGCTGTTCATTAATCTTGGAAGGGACCTTAAAGATCATCAAGTTCCAACCCCCTGCCCTGGGCAGGGATGCCTCCCGCTGGACCAGGTTGCTCAAAGCCCCATCCAGCCTGTTTAATAATGTTTACTAATATACTAAATGACAAACAAATGCAATGAAATTCCATGTCCAGAAAGGCTAACCAAGAACCACTGGTCTTGCCAAAACCAACAGGACTGGAAAGCCCTCGGCACCCTTAAAGAGCAGGCCAGAAGGCGCTGTGCATAGGCATTATTGCTGAAATATTTTTATGCTTTATAGAGATCTTTTAAATATTTAAAAACAGCTGTAGCAGAGTGCTTGCAAAAGTCAGGGACAGTTTGTGTGCTTGCAGTATAATGTTTCTGTTTCCTATTAACTAGCAGCTGTTGTTGTTTTTTTGGGAGGAAAATTTAAAAAAGAGCTCTAGACCCTGTATGTGTGTGTACATTACTTGAGGAAAAATAAGAGATCCTGGCAGCTGAGTTTCTATAAATTTCTGTAGGCTTTGAAATTGCTCATTGGAAACCACTAATACATAAAGCTCTCATCTTGCAACATTTGCTCATCTAGTCTCTTTCTCCCTGTAGAAGTCAGTGAGAATTTTGCAGCTGAGCTTAGTGGTGTTCAGGGTTGTGCTACTCCGCTGGGCACAGGACGGGTCGTGGAGACTTGGCACTCTTAGTCACCAGTGCCACCCTCTGTTCACTGGTGTTCAAACTGGACAGGTAGACCTGCCTCATACTGCAGTCCACTTTTCAACCCTCTTTCTGTATTTCAGGAAGGAGATGTGCAGAAATGTAAGTTGTCAAAGACAGGGCACTGGGTTTAAAAAGCAACAAAAAAAAAGGCAGCTCCAGAAGGAGAAGGAAACCTTTGAGTACATTTTCCGTGCCCAGTGAGCAGGTGTTTGTGGATCACCAGCCGTGCTTGTTCCAGGCTGTGCTGAAAACGTTTCCCATGCTGATGTGCCAATGGATAGTATATTTTCTCATCCATCCCGTAAAGAAAAATGATCTTACTTTCATTCTTGTCCTTCTTGCTTGTCTTATCTGCTGTATTTTGTTTTTAATCAGATGTTTTTGTCAAGGCAGGGACTCTAGTTGCTGAAGTTTTTTGTACAGTGGTTAGGATGGAGAGGAACATACTATTTACAAATGGACTTGGAAAATTTAGTGTACGCAGCAGGAGCAAAGCTGGTGGTTTCAGAACGCAGTATCTTAAGAGAGATGTGTTAAAATGGGCCCTGATTCCTTCCGTTTGTATAGATACCTCCCAGCCATGCATAAAGCCATTTGTCCCTGCTGTGTTAACTTACTCTTTCTGGAATGGAGCTATAGTTAGAAATTTTAATAATTCTCTTTTATTTAACTTCCCATTCCCTGTAACTGTTCTTGTAAAACTTGTATTCTTTCTTATAATGAAGTTAGGAATTCCGATAAGCTCAGTATTCTCACTAGAAAATATACTGGGTAGTCGTGTCTCGTCCAGTAGCACATTCACCTCGTCCTGGGAGTTCTCTGTAGATATCTCATTTTACCCAATTCCTGTATAAAGTTTACACGAGCAACACTGACCTTTGAACAGGAGAGGAGTGAATGCTGGTGACATGTAGCTCGCAATGCTTTTTGATTGTCTACAGCACTATTTTTTGTTCATGCATGTTGTTGGAACCAGGATTGAAAGATAACACCTTTGTGAAAATCAGCCGAGATGGATGCAATAGAAGTAGGAGGAGAAAATATCTCCAGCTGGTCTGAACTGTATTTTTGCCTTCTGGTCCAAATATTGTTAATTATGATTCAATTAGTGCTGATATCAGAATCTCTGTGATTGCTCTATTATGGCAGCAGGAAGTGAAAAATGCCTTTATCTTCAGTAGACTACATAATTACAACTTTCCTTCTTTGAGGTGTGTGTTGTTCTGGGGATCTGTGGCTGCTTTCTTTTCAGGCTACAGTAGGTATTGCAGGGTGAAACTAACACAGCAGCTGCTATTAACACAATTAGCCATTTGCTGCCTTACTCCCAGGAACAAACCAGGGGTGGTGTCTCATCTTCTGCTTTGAACATACAATGAAATATGTGTAATTACCGAAATAGTGGTTCTTTCCTTCAAACATATAGAAGCTATAGGGCTCAGATATCTGGGTAACAGCCTTTGCTTCTTGCAGTGCCTGTGATGGGAGATTAAGTGATGGACTTTATGGCTTGTTTCGAGCTCTTGATGGGGGATATTTTTCACTTGTTTTGAAAGTCAGAGCTTTAAAGCATTTGCTGTAACGTCCATGACATATTGATGACTTTATAAGCCTTTGAAATATGTGTCTGATTGTCTTCTACAACATATGGAAGTGATCTCTGACAGTTTCTTGCTGAGCTATGAACAGCACGTTTTTGTTGCACCTGTAAAAGAGGAACATGAACTGTTTTTCATACATTTAGTAGCATGAAAAGTGTATGCTTATGTCAACTACATTATCTTAAAAGATTTCTTTTTCTTCAGTTAGAAAGTTGGGAAAAAAAAATAGATAACATTGATCATAGGCTTTTGGAAATAATCCTGGACTGTATCTTTGTGAAACGACAGACTTAATAGAAGGTTGTAGCAAGATAGTGCCTCTGGCCTTCATGGCTCACCTATTAGGAAATAGACTAATGGAAGAGGTGCAGGTAAGGTTGGACTCCTAAAAGCTGTGCTGAGAGGCAAATTTTCCTCTGAAATAGGGGTTGTAAGCACTGCTTTTGAAATTTTGAGCTTTCCTCTTTAATTGCTTAAAATGTAGCTTAAAATGTACTCTGATTATAACCTGGATGAATGGGGGAGAAGAATGGATGGGACTGACTCATCTTGCACACTGAAATGAAGACGGTCTGTGCTGAAGAAATGGCTTGGTTCCGGTTCCAGCCACAGCTAAATTTGCAAGTGCTTTCCTTGTGGGTGAGTGTGCAAGGGGACAAGAATACTGAAATATTTTACCTTCACTGGTGAATTGTCTGCTGCTTCAGGTAGACAGCGATGGCTACCGGATCACCTCAGCGTCAGGGTCACTGGGTGATCTTATCAAGGTCTCTGTCGAGGGCAAAAGGGGGAGGAGGGATAGCTCTGAGCAGAGGGTGGCTTTCCTTATTGTAACCAAATCCTTTCATTTCTTTAGCAGCCGCTGGTTCCTCTGTGGGGCTGACCTTCTGCTCTGCGCTGGCTTGTTGAGGCGCTGCCCTGGGTGAGACGACAGGGATGTACTCACACTGTGCTCCGAGAAGGGGTAAAAACCTGGAAGGAATCGCCCTTTTTCTCTCCTTCTGGTCTTCTGCATCCACACACGCTTTCCTTCCAACTGTGTAGCCGGTACAGAGACTCTCCCACCGCTGTAATCTGTATGTATCGTAAAGTATCTCTCTCTATATATAGTACAGTGCATGCACCCCCCAAACTGAAAGGCCAGTTTATTACATAGCATTGGCACCAGTTCTTTTGGCAACATGGATGTTCTCAAGGAAATTGTTCTCAGAAATATTGAAGAATACTTGGGAGGGACTCCTTAAATCTTACTTCTTGCCCCAGCATTCTCTGTCTGACTTGAGCTGTACATTTTACTAATCACTCAGTTCTGGATAACTACAATGGCAACCAAACTCTGTATGTTTTACTCGGATCTCCTCACTGAGCTTTTTTTAAAGTATAAAAATGCTTATATTTGGGTTTTAACAGAATTTATGTAACTGTGGGATGAAAATAAAAAAGAACAATGTACCTGAAACGAAAGATCAGTATTGAAATAGTACTGTGAAGTTTAGTGAAGTCTTCAGTGCTGAAATGGGTGCCCGAGTGCTTTTGTGTGTCCTGCACTTTGAAAATTGAGTATCTCTTGGACATTTTGATGGTTTGGATTTCTAGTGCCTTTCAGATGACCTAACCCAGAAGGTGAACAATGATCAGCAAAAGTCTGGAGAAATTAGGTACGATGTAGCTCTAATAATGAAAGAAGAGCTGTATCGATATTTAGTTGATATTCTAAGCAATGGTTTTTTTCCTCAAAAGACATTCTGATTTTGTTCTTCCTTTCCGCTTTCAAAGTTATGAGTATCAAATTAACTGAAGTGCACCAAGATGAAACCCTAATGAAATAATAGATTGATAATTATCAGCTCTCAGTTTTCTATGTTTTTCAGATCAGTTCTACAAAGCAAGATGTATTGGCGAATGATTCTGACCATATTTGTGCTATTGGGTAAGTTACTAAAAAAATAAGTCCGTCAGAAATTATGCAGAATGAAGAGTAATCACCATTTCTGTTTTACAGTGATGTTTTCAAGTCACGCGACTGCATTAGTGTCTTATCACAGCATGGAACTAGAATAGACAAAGGACCTGGTGGCATATTCAAGGCCAGGTTGGAGGGGCCTTGGAGCAACCTGGTCTGGTGGGAGGTGTCCCTGCCTGGGGCAGGAACGCAATGATCTTTAAGGTCCCTTCCAACCCAAACCATTCTATGATTCTATAATTGAAATGTGGACACTCTCAGGGTTGTGCTTATGTGTCTTATCCCAAAAAGCAGTGCAACTGACTTTTAAGATCAGGAAGTATGAGTGGAAAGTATGTGGTGGGTCAACATGCATTCAAATAAATGCCCTAGGCAAAATTTGACAAGATAGAAGTTTGTGGGCAATTTGGTTTTTTACCCGAATAGGTCCAAAAGCAGAAGGGAAAATCCCAGTTCCATCAGAACTGCAAAGTTTCGATTAAGTTCAGTGTAGCCAGGGTGTCACTTCTGAGTCTGAGCTCTGCTTTTTTAGGTAGCTGATGTTCCTGCTTTCATACGCACAGTGCTGATAAGGGGTGCTCAATTAACTGCAAATGTTGGATATAATAAACTGGTTTTCTAACTGGGAAATTCTAATTGTCTGTGACAATGTTGGTGTATGCGCTTCAGGGACAGCTGGTATTTGCCTTTACTTTTTTTGATTAAAATAAGAAGTATTTAAAGGCTTTTGGTGATGATGCTTAGGGAGAAAGCAGATGCTGTAAACCAGTGAAGTTAGTTTCAAAAACTATATCATCTTGTATTTTTCACAAAAGATGAATCAATCATTAGATTTCTATATCTTTTCTATATAAATATACATCTTTATATATATATATATCTTTTCTGTATACATATAGATCTTTCTTTATCTTTTCTATATACATACCTTTATCCACTCAGTATCAACTATTGCATTGTTGACATTCTTTTAAATACCTTACATAATCTAAACATACTGTGTACTTTTTAATTACAAAACCTGGATGCCTCTGAGAGAGTTCATTACGCTTCAGAGCAGTTTGTCACCATCTGATGGCCTGTAATGACTGAAAGTAACTATGGCCATCTCTCTCTGAGAGCAAATAGCCACGGCTGGTATCTTGGTAGCCCATTAACCCAGACGTGAAATAAGCTGCTGATTGAAAACATTCTTAATGCATGCTGCATTTTATTAATGGGCTATAGCAATCCTATGATAAACATTCTGTATTGTAAAGTATTACTATTTTTTAAGCACTTCTGCAGAAGTTATAAGTAGCTGCACGCGTTTTGACTTTATAGGGTTTAATTAATCCTGTGAGATTGTCTGGTGGGATATGTGAGGGGGGAGTCTGTTTTTCAGAGAAATAGATGCAGGAATCTCTTCCCACCCTGAGGTTTCCTCTGTGAATTGGGCGGGATGTTAGTTATCTGTCCTGCTTCATAGGCAGCCATGGCACTTAAATGATTAAAAAAGAACAAATGAGTATTATGAACTAATAGTCTGTTCGGTCAACTGAATCCTCCTCGTGCGGGCAGGAGGCCTCGTGAGCTGATAGTTAGAGCGGCACAAACTCTGGGAAATGAGAGAGGAGGAAAGAGCAGAATCCGGCAGGAGTCCCCAGTACAAAATCTGTGTAATGAGAAAACGAAGCACTGTAACACACTGCATAGTAAAACAGTGGCTGCTTTTAAGGTACCACACACCTAATTTTCTTAAAAGCTTACATTTTGTGTTTTTATATGATTTAGCTTACGCTTATGTGCTATTAATCAAACAGTGCTAAAGAAATTCTGTTTCTCTAATTTTGGCTATTGCAAGGCATAGAGCATGAATTAATTTCTATCTAATGAACTGCTTAAAATATTTATGCCCTTACTGAGCAAAAAGCTGAATGCAGAGTGCACAAATGACCCACATGCCTTTCTGTAACTAGAGCTTTAATCTTTGAAATTCATGCAGTGTTTTACAGTAAGATGTTTCCAAAACCGGCATTCTCAAAAATCATTGTTAGCGTAATTCAAGCTATGACTTACCAACAAGAGCTAAAAATGTGGCCAGAGCGATTTTATTTTGAAGAATCTAAGTCTGATGGAAAAGATTATTCTTTTCCTACATCTCATTTCCCAGATAACGCCCTGGGGCTGCATAGTTACATCCAGTCGTGTATTCTTGTAAAACTATTCTTTGGTATTTAACACTTACAATGTGACTATGTGTTATATTTACAGTGGGATTATTTTTTCTACAGTAGTGGAGCCATGTTATAAGAGCTGGATGGGACATGTCCCAGCACTGCAGGAGGAGATGAGGCTCATGCCTGTGTAGTGCATGAACTTAGATTTAGGATTCACTGTATTTTGAATTAATATAAGCCAATTTACCCTAAAGAGATGCTTCCCTTACAGTCTTGGTCTTGCCCTATTTCAAGAGGTCAAGAAAACAGAGTTGGGTGTAGTGGCTCAGGGGGAGAAGGCTGGCACGTGTCAGTTTTGACACCAGTTCACAGGGGACCTTGTTAGTAATTTTGTCTGCAACTCGGAGGAGAAGAGTCCCTGGAAATAGTCTGATTTTTCAGTAATGAATGTGTTTCTGTATAACATCAGCTGCTTCCTTTCCTTTCCATTGTCAAGTAATATGAATTTTTCCTTTTTTTTTTTTTTTTTTTTTTCAGATATCTTTGCCTTTATATTTGCAGACTTCCTTCAAACGACAGTTGCCCATTGTATGGTCCATCAAATTCCTCCCAGGAACTTTACTTTACCCTGTCTGCTGCTAAATGAGACATTTTTGAATCCTTTCTCTGCTGAAGTTGTAGAGAGCTGGTCTGGTTTGAGGAGAGAGCGTGGAACACCTGAAACCAAGCCTCCTTTGCTAATGAATGAAGAAAGTTTCCTGTGTTGCCTTTGGAGTGATAACAACATTGAGTGTTCTTTGTACAGAGCAAGCATGCGAGCAAGGACGTTTATTCCTTCAGAAATAAATATCTTTGCTTCTCAGGAAATAGGTAGGTTTTCCATTTGAGGGCATAAAAAGTTACTTTTAGAAAAAATTATTGGGTTTTTTTGTGGAGTTGGTGGGTTGGGTTGTATTAATGGGTATTCATTTTTATCCAGAGCAGACAACATAGTATGGTAAAATGCTTCATCACAGAAGTCTGTAGTGGAAGCTGAAGGAAATTGTATAGCAAAGTTTCATTGGGGGAAAAATAAAATTGTCTGTCTTCCTTGGGGAATTCTGAATAAAATACGTACCACTGCATACGAGGACGTTAGCCCAGATCTTCAAAGGTGTTTAGACACTATGAGACGTATTTTAAATATTTTTGTGGATATCAGCTTTAAACTCCTTCAGGAAGTGGGGGAGATCTTTTCTGCCTGGATTGTGATGCCTTAATAAATATCTGTACATGGATTAGAGTTGAACTATTTTTTCCTAGACTGTTTTTCTCTTCCTTTAAGCCGGTCTGTGAGCAGCATACCGGCCTGTTGGCATACTGCTATCAGCGGCAGGAGTCTCACTGACCTCAGTAGAGTAGAATTTCATTTTACAAGAACTGTCCAATGGAACAAATAAATCTCCGTTAAAGACTGCCACGCTAATTTGTTGCTGTTGTGTATGCAGTACAGCTGCATGTGTGTGTACAACGTCGCAGTGCACAGCTACATAGAGCCTGTACCAGTTAACAGTAGCAAAACCTTCCAGCAGCAGCTTAATTTCTTTCTTCCCCTGTGGCCTTGTCTGGAAAGCCGGGTAAAATGTATTCCTTCTCTAACAACGAGAATACAGCGGTATCAAACAGGCTGTTAACCTTTTAAGTGTTAAGGACATATACTGGTGCCCAATTCAGCAAGAATTATTCATAAATATTTGCACAGTTGTGGTCCGGCCTCACCTTCATGAATGTCTGTTGCTTGTCCTCTCTTTATGAGTGAATTTTTTCCTGGATCTTGCGTTGATTTTGGTTTAGTCGTTGGTTTTTTTGTTGTTTGTTTGTTTTAATATAGTTCAGAAATGTTTAATCCCTTTCTTTTGTTCAGATTCAAATTGGAACATTGAATGTTGGATTAAAGGCAAGCTGGACCTGTTGGTTTGTAGCCTGCGGTTTTTGAAGTTGTACTCGAGAGCTGACTTGAAGGTTAATCTCTTCTATGCTGCGTAAGTACACACTGTTAAATTTCTCTCAAGCTGCCTCTCAGGCTTGTAGCACAGTGGTAGCGTTAGCCGTGCAAGCAGATGGTATTTTATGTACCTTTGTCTTATCTAAAAGTAATCTTTGGAAATATGGAAAGTTTATCTTTCTTTCTTTGAATGAGAAATGGTTGGAATGGAGGGTGCCCCTCCTCTGTCCTTCCCATGTTTCTTAAAATGCTTTGATGAAACCAGTGTTGACTTGCTAAAATATCTTGGCTGTTACAATTGCTTAATTTTAAAGCTATGACCTTGATTCTGTCTCTTCTATGCTTTTGACCAAATTTCCTTAGGAAACAGGCTAAGCATAAAACAGTTGAATTAGCTGAATTTACAGGTGGTGACTTCTACTTAAAAGGCCAGGTATCACTGGCCACAAATTGTCCCTATAGTCAGGGTAGAAAGCAAGTGTATTAGCTAGTATTAAATACGGTTGTTTAGTTGACATAATACTTTAAACGTTAGTGATAGCAGGAAGACTAGGGAAAATGTGTGCCCTCTCCAGAAGGAAAGGGGAGACCTCGTCACCTGGGATATGGAGAAGGCTGAGGTACTCAACAATTTTTTTGCCTCAGTCTTCACTTGCAAGTGCTCTAACCACGCCGTCCAAGTTGCAGAAGGCAAAGGCAGGGAGTGGGAGAATGAGATATCTATCCTGCCTCCAGCTCTGGGGCCACCACCATCAGAAGGACATGGAC
Organism: Arenaria interpres; assembly: GCA_013399435.1. Classification (NCBI taxonomy): domain Eukaryota; kingdom Metazoa; phylum Chordata; class Aves; order Charadriiformes; family Scolopacidae; genus Arenaria; species Arenaria interpres. The sequence goes on along the minus strand of VXAK01019492.1, from coordinate 278,597 downwards.
CTGTTGGAGCTGGGGCAGAGGAGGTCATGGAGATGCTGGGAGGGCTGGAGCCCCTCTGCTGTGAGGACAGGCTGAGAGAGTTGGGGGGTTCAGCCTGGAGAAGAGAAGGCTCCGGGGAGACCTTCCAGCCCCTTCCAGTCCCTCAAGGGGCTCCAGGAAAGCTGGGGAGAGACTCTGGATCAGGGAGGGGAGCCCTAGGAGGAGGGGGAAGGGTTGGACACTGAAAGAGGGGAGATGGAGCTGAGAGGTGGGGAAGAACTTCTTGGCTGTGAGGGTGGTGAGAGCCTGGCCCAGGTTGCCCCGAGAAGCTGTGGCTGCCCCATCCCTGGAGGGGTTCAAGGCCAGGTTGGAGGGGGCTTGGAGCAACCTGGTCTGGTGGGAGGTGTCCCTGCCTGGGGCAGGGGGTGGAACCAGATGATCTTTAAGGTCCCTTCCAACTCTAACGATTCTATGATTAAAGCTGAAATCAGATTTTGAGTGGGTTCCCATTTCCAGCGCTCCTCATTACTTTAATTTCTGAAATACCATTATATATGTGTTTGTGGAAGAATTAGATCTGACTTTGTCTCTGTTTCATCCAGTCTCAAATGCAATGGAAAAATCTTTGCCAGTAATCCCAGTGCAGTAATCTCTGTATTGAATTTTTTTTTTGGTACGCCTAACATCCATGGAACAACAGATTTGAGTCCCAGCTGGGATGAAGAGGTTCTTTGTATTTTGAAGGGAATTCAGGAAGTGTCATGCAGGCCCCATAGCCTCACTAGAATCCTTGGGGCATTTCTGTATTCAATTACTTTTTTCTGCAAAGGCGAGATGCAGTGCAGTCCCTGACGTTGGAAAACGTGTTTCATTCCCCAGATTTCATATTAATCATTTTCTTTTCGGGTCCCTGTGTTCTGGGGGAACAGCTAGCAAAGCATTTCAAATTTTGGTGAGGTGACAGCTTTCCCGGTTGGCTTGCTGATACCTTAACATTTTATTCACATGAGCCAAAATACCTTGAAAACATTCCCGGTTTTAAAAATATGCATTCCTGGCATGTGTTACTCCCAGGGAGTCTGGAGACGAAGCCAGAGTTCTCACATATAGGACAGGCAATGTACAAAAATAATGACATAGAAGAATCTACAACAAAAAAGCCTGGGTCCTCAACAGCTTTGAATTTTTTCAGCATTAAAGAAGTATCCCCTGATTTTACACATCCACAGTTTTCCTGCTTGTAAATGATATCAAGTTACTTTGAATAGAAAATGTTTTGTTCTTTCCAAAACAGTGCTGTGACAGGAGGGTTCTCTGAGAGGCTCGAGCAAGGGCAATGATGGAGGTTTTACCTTCCTTACCAGCACGTCTTTGGGAGGAGAAGGAGTATTCTGAAACTTAATTAGACAAATTAGGTTAATTGTCTACCAAAAGTGAATTATCTTTCCAGTTGTATGTATTCTAGGAATGCTGTATACCCTGATGCTTAATTACATTAACTGAAATCACTTAGCCTTAGGGATCCTGTTGTAGTGACACACATGAATGCTCCCGATTTAATTTTGAGCACTGATTATGATTTGCCCTTTAAGCAGGTGGTGATGTATAGGCTGTACTCATATTTCTGACCTATTTCAAGCACCTGTGAGGCTTTCCTTTAGTTCTGGGCTAAGGCTGCTGTGTTTTTAAGGATAAATCATGCAGTTTGCCTCAAGACTGGTGGCTCGGTTGAGTGCATCAGTCATCCATTGAGCCTTCTTCAGCTGGAGACCATTAACCTTTCACTGGAGACTTACCCTCTCCTGAGCTGGGCAGCCATCAGATGTTCTGCAGTTTAATGGGGCAACTTATTCAAATAAGCGTTGTCCTACAGCTGCGATATATCAAATACACTGAGATATAATTACTGAAAATCCTTAGAACCCCAGAGAGCTTTGCTCCATCAGTTCCTAATGAAGGTAGTGCTTGCACAAACACAGTATAAAGAAATACTGCAACCAGGGTTACAATGGTGACCTTATGTCTGACATGCCTCATGGCTACCTAAATGTTATGTTGTACCTTTCCTGAAGTTAATGTATTTCTTCCTAAAACAACTCTGACATTTTGTTTTGGGTTAGGTGTTCCAATTGCAAGAAATTGATTGAAATTCAGTGAAGACATTCTACAGTGTCTAATTTAAAGTCTCAAAGTTCACCACAGGGCCACAGGTTAATTTACCATGAGTAACAACGCTTTCTGAAGTATGGTTGAATTGTGCACCAAAATACAAAACATTTAGGAGGCGTTAAGGTGTTGACTAGAAGAACTGTCTGTGCACAACTGAAAAGTGCAGTGTTTGGAGTGGAAAAGAAAAGCAAGCCTTGGACATATGCCCTTGTTGCAATGTTAATGACTTCTGTGGTTCAGGGCATGCAGTATTTATTTTCTTTTCCCTCTTCTGCAGGGTCTTATGCTTTAGTCCAGTGTTTCCAGCTTGAAGTCCCACTGCCTTTGCGCATTGTCCCACCCTTCTCTGCCAGCTGATAAAACCAAAGTCCAGTTTACTAGTTTTCTGTTGAATATCAGAGGTGGGCTCCAGCAATCTGCTCACAGAACTTCTTCTGCTTTGTACCGATCTCGTCTTTGCCTTCCTCTCTCTGCCAAGACAAATCTCTCCCTTTCCAGCAGCCAGCACTATAAAACCAAACGAGGACATAGTATATATTTTATAAGCCCTCTTTCTTTCCTTCCCCCCACCGCAGTTTGGATCTGGCTTAGATCTGATCACTGTTGCCTAATGTAAAGTGCTTGTTGAGCCATGATTTATAGCTTCTGTCTATTCTTTTTTAATAGCCCCTTGCTTTGTTTTAAGTTTACCCAAAGTTTTGCTCTTATTCTGCTGAACGAAGGCACTGACCTCTCTTGGAACTTGTAAGGGATTTATAAGCATAAGCTCCTGTGAAGTCAGTATCTCCAGTTCAGGAACTGGTTATTCTGTGACTGGATCCATGTGCAACCAAACTGAAGAAGACAGGCTGCTCGTGTAATCCCAGGCTGCCGCATTCTCCAAAATACTTTGACTTTCTGTTGTTTTTCTTGTAATTGGGTCTCATACCTTTAGCCCAGGGTTGGCAATTTGGAGTAAGTTGATGTGGGGCCCCCTCATGATCATGTCCTCCATCGATGTATTCTCTTATCCCAAATTCAGTCCCATGCCTGTTTACTCCCAAATAAGTGGCCTTTGGAACACAATACTAGCACAACACAACATGGGGAGGAGCTCTCTAGCATCTTTTCCCCCTGTACACGTGTCTCTTCTGGGTGCAAATAAGCTTAGTTTGGTGGTTAAAAATGGAAAAAGTTATCAGGAATGATTAGGAGGAAGATGGAGGAGGGTGGTTACAGCTTTCCAGATAGATCAAAGACACGGTTTGATGAAAAGGCTGCATTCTTATGGACTGATTGTGGGGTTTTGGAGGCTAATAAAATCTGTGAGCAACAATAGAAGGCCGAAAAACTTAAAAGAAAATTCTACAAAGTCTTTGAAAGGAAATTCAGGAAAAGGAGGGGAGCCACAACTATAAAACCAAAAATATTCCAAGTAATTTAAAAGCTGTATCCTGTGTGCTGATGCCAGATACCATTAGCATAAGGTTCCATAATTCTCGTGTCCTAAAGTCTGTGAGTCCTGGTAAAAATTATTTTAGGAATGTCAGTATTGCCTGACTGTAGCACTAATAAATGTAAACTACATACGTAACTGCATAGCTTATGGGGTCATTATTGCAGAGTACAGCTGCTGTGAGGGCATGGTATTGAAAATCCTTGCGTTACCAGCTTCTAAGTGTATCCTAAAAACAGGGTGGATGCATACAAAGTGTATGTTGACGAGGGGGGCCCCGTTTAGGGAGGTCCATGTGTGTGTACCTGGTGGGTTCCCTGGCAGTCCCAGAGAGCGTGATTCGCACACGCTCTTCCCTAATTCATCAGCCCTTTGTTTGCTCCCAACCACTCCTCAGGTTTTGACCTTTTCCTTTTTAAATCGGGCAGATTATGGTAACAGGGTCAGTGAACCATTTCCCCTGTGCTCTGCAGTTGGTTAAATGTGCTAGTTACCAAATTGACTAAAACCAAAAAAACCCGCCGAAAGTCCGGTCCTTTCTCCTCCTCTAACATAAAGTTCTCTGCCCTCCCTGAATTCAAGTATTACAATCAATCATACCAACTATAAAACTATTAAAAACCTTTACAGAAAGGTTCTTATTCTGTTCAGTTTCATTCTCTGAATTAGTAAAACAAACCCCTTACTATACAGAAATAACTCGAAAATTACTTCAGAACAATTCAAAACTTAAGCTGCTTTTTTTTTTTTTTTTGGTAAGGATAAAATGTCAAAAGCAGGAAAGAATCCAGGATGGCTTAACTGTCAGGATTTGTCTTGGCTTTGCTGCTGTGAGAAGTTTAGCCAGAAAATATTCACACTATTAAATGCAGTACCTTAAGGAGACCTGTGTCACTGAATACCTGCATTGTACCATAAATGTTTATTTGTGTTTGAAAGAGCCTAAAGAATTTCTGTGGAATAGAAATGAGAATGAAGAATACTTTGGGAACTGATGGCTGCTCTCAGAATAGAAGCAGCTTTTTGCCCACTTGTGTGGTATTTATTTCATAAATCGGGAATATATTGACTAAAGTCAGTGGAGATTGAAAACAAGTATAAAAGAGTAATCGTACACATGAGGTTTTCTCTAAAAATGCCTGTAAAACATATTTGAAAAGGATCTGTGTACTACAGTGTACGTGGGAAGTAGTACGGGTCTTCTTCGTGGTGCTTTTTGAAGTTGACCCAAGGAAAATTGTGTGTGTTTTAGAGATATAAACGAAATGTGATTGGTGTGTATTTCGGTATGAATGTATATCCTATAAAACATTTGCTAGCATCTTAATCTTACAATCGTAGAATCTTAAAATCGTAGAATGGTTCGGCTTGGAAGGGACCTTAAAGTTCATCGAGTTCCAGCCCCCTGCCGTGGGCAGGGTCACCTCCCACCAGACCAGGTTGCTCAAAGTCCATGCGTGACTGCTTCCAGCAGTATATGCTACTTTGTCATTTATTTCATTCAAAATGTATTGAAATTATATTATTAGAAAATCCAATTGCACTCTTTATGAAACATATAGTATTCTCATGCAGCTATTAGTTGTTTACAACTTTCAAAGTTTTATCTTGGACCGTACAATTTTTGCAGTGGATTATGTGATCAAAACCTGTGGGTGTTAAACTCTCAAGAAAGGAAGAAAAGAAGAAAAATAAAAAAAAGGCAACTCTCCCCTTGAAACTAAATCTGAACCTTCAATCCAATATAGTCCCATGAGCTTTACTCTGAGAAGCAATAAAAGCAAAACGCAGTAAGTTACTTACTAAAGACTTTCCGTGAGCCTGTCCCAGACAATAGTAGTAATGAGTGTGAGTAAATAATCTGCTTTCCTAGGAAACATCAGGCTCTCTGATAGACAAACATGCTGGGCCAGAAAATAATTAAAGCCTTATTTTGGAATTAAGTGTATAATGTTAAGACTTTTGTAGGACACGGGTATATGTCTATGTACATTCTTCAAGTACTATAAGTTGTTGTGAACGACTACTAAAATATGTTCCGAATGGTGGAGTTAAAGCATTTTGTTATTCCAAAACTTGTTTTTCGCTTGAATAATTGTTTTGATAATAATATTACTTGTAATGCTTAATTGTAGCAGCAGCTGGAAGGAATGTTAAATTGTTTAGATTTTATTTCAGTACCTCGTGAATAGGAATTAGAACGTAATCTCCATGGGGGTGTCAGAGAGCTGCCAATTAGTCTCCTGCAAGGTAAATTAACTTTGTGTGCCTGAGAAGTATCTAGTAATAGTTACCAGCAGGAACGAGAAACCAGTCTGACTAAACTACAGGTGTATTGTAACGTGTTTGTTTTGAAGTCAAACCTCAGGAATACTTTTCATGAAATCTTCTTAACTACTTTCCTTGGAAAGCATTTAAAAAGGGAGAAGCAGCAAAGTAAAAGCAATTAGTTACAATTACTACTTTTTTGACTTTTTTTTTTTTTTTTTTAGATCTTACCCAGATGGGTAAGCCTCCTCTGTTCAGATTATAGAAAGAAATACTGGTTTGTTTTGGTTTATGGTTTGTTTTGGTTTTTTTCCTTTGTAGATCCGAGCTGTCACTGGGGGATGTATCTTCAAGCTCTCTGAAGGGGACTGTTGTGGTGGCTCAGTGTGACTGCAGTGACTACGGTGAGTGTGAGTGCTCTGTGCCTTCTCCGAGACTCAACTGCACTTACATCATGTGGCTGAAGGTGACGATTGATGTAACACCTCTGTGGTCACCTTTGATGTCAGTCAAACCCGTAGACATAGGTAAGTATAATGTATATTTGAAAGCTTTTTTTTGTAATGGAGAACAGCAGCGGGATGTCTCTGCTGGAAAAGGAGGGCACAGACAGAACAGGAAAAGGCTTCCTGGTGCTGTCTCACTTGCTCAGGGTGGTGCTGTACGCGTTTCAGAGCCGCCTAATGCCTGTCTGGGCTCTAGTACAAGCCCATTCTGAGCAAAGGCCAGGCTGTCAACACGCCTGAGCTTTCTCTTCTAATTGGGACCTCTCTGTGCCTGAGTCTGGCATGGTGGTGGAGCTTATCTGTGTTCCTGAGGACTTAAATTAACAAGTGAGGGGGAAAAGAATCTGTTCCTAAAGTTACTTAGCAAATAAAACCACCTCTTTTCTCAGGCAACTCTGTTGTCCTCCTTACACATGCAATACCAGCTTTTTCCAAGTTGGAAAACATTCCTCTGTATTTAATCAAGTTAAAACTGTACTGACATTATGAATTTGATATGTGTTGTTATCCAAAATGCACAGTTATTGCAGATCTTGGAAAATTTCAAAAAAGCAGGGACTCCGTCAGCTGTGGGGGAAAAAAGCTAGAAATTTTATCAACTTCCTAACTGATGTGTTTTGCAGACAGAGTAAGTTAAAAGTCTCTGGGTGGGCTAGTTTTGAAGATGAGAGGTTGCATTTTTCATCATGCTGCTTTTAAATTATGCTCCAGGAAAAAATTAAAAATTCAGAGCTGCTGCCAGTATTTAAAATTACATAATTAGTTTGTTCTGCTTAGTGAAGTATATTTCAAAATGCATAATATTAGTGTATGTTCTGCCAAGATTTAGCTCAATTAAAACTATTTTGAAAGTGAAGCTGTGAATACTTGTGAAATGTAGAGTTGTACTTGCTTATAGATGGTATCAGTAGAACAGGTGGCATCAGTAGAACAGACATAATTTGAATTGTAAGAGTGACGAAAGTGTGATGTGGAAGTTACTGACTTGTGTTTTAAAAGCTATGCCACTTGCTGAGGACGAGTGGGTGTAATCCTAACCACCATTCTAAATTGCCCATCCATTTCCCTCTCCAGACAGTTCTTTTTATCATTGTGGGAAATTTCTGAAACCTTCCATTTTCACTTTGCCCTTAAGTGACTCTCCTGGAGACCTTCTTTCATAGCCACAATCACTGGGGAAGGGATGGGAATATTTAGAAATTCTTTGTGTGTAATATAAGGATGTTATCTCCTGTATCCTAAGGACTGAGCTTTGCTCAGCGCTTCCATCCCTCTGTCCTCTTTTCAGCAACACAGGTAAATTAGTGCTTGGTTACTGGGGAAAATCATGGCCCAAGGCAAGAAATTAACGTAGTCTGAAGGCAAACGTTAGGTCAGACCGCATGTCTTGATAACTGACCCTATAACACTGCCAGGGTGTGCTTTTACAGTGTTGTTACACTGTCACACAGTAGCTGTAGAGCAGCTCTTGAAAACTGAGTTGAAAGGAAAGGCGTGAAAGAGACTTCTGAATCAGTAAAAACCCATTGCCGCCAGCAGTCACAGGCGATAAGGTTAGTGGTAAACATGTTAATTAATTTGTCCGCAGTAAAGCCTGAACCTCCTTTGAACCTGCACCTGGAAATGGCAGAGAAAGGTCAATTGAAGATCTGCTGGTCCGCCCCTGTGCTGATGCCATACCCACTCCAGTATGAAGTGAGGCTCTCTGCGAGTTCCGGTGAAAATGGTTGGCAGGTGAGTCTGCTCTGCCCACTTCGTTTTATGGTTCGGGTCAGTGGGTCTCTTCCAGAGCCCAGGATTTCTCACCAGCCTCCGTCTCCTTGGGCAGTGGTGCTGGTGGGCTGAGCAGCAGGGCTGGTCTGGCGGAGCTGGGCAGGGCACACTGGTTTCTCCTGAGCTGGTGTGTCCAGCTAAACTGGCGAGCTGGACTTCACATCTGTTACTCTGAGAAAGCCGCTACACAATGATGAGAGACCCATCTCCTGTTGGGTCTTACAAACAAACTCCCATCTTTCTTTTTGGATGAAATACTAGGTTCTGTGAAGTCTAAAGGCAAAGCCCTCTCCTCTCAGAAAATCCCAAATTCCATGATCATGTGTATATGTTGAATATTTATAGCCTTTATGAGTGAATTGCTTTTTCTGTTGTTACCACGCAACTGACTCTGGAATAAAAAGCAACTGTTAATTAGCAGTCCTTAATGAAATAACATGTTTTCCACAGAGGTATGCAACTTCTACCGTATTCATATTTACAGTAAATTTAAAGAAGAAAGCTTTTTTTTACCCCATTTGCTACCTAAAAACTACACTGTGGAGTATTTGTTTTGCTTCCCTCTGTCTCTTTCTTGTTCCTGTTTCATTATACAACAACAACAGCTTCTGATAATCCCACAGATGGTTCGAGTTGCTCTAGAAACCTCATTGGCCATAGACAATGCACTACTTGATTCTTCACCCTTAGTTCAAGTGCGGTGCAAGAACCATCGGGGTCCAGGGTTCTGGAGTGACTGGAGCACACCGTATAACCTGGGAGGTAGGTCATGCACAGTCACGTACGTGCAGTGGAATAGAACTGGTTTCCCAGTTTGATTCCGTTCGTGGAATGAGTATTTGGGAGCGTGTGTTATCCAGGGAGGTACCCTATGCATGGGTTGGGTTGGGCTGAAAAATCCTGTGGAAGTTCTTTCCCCTTCTGCTTCTCTTTCTGCGTGGTTTTGCCTGAGATTCTGCTCCTTCCTTGGTACAAGATGTGCACTGAAAGAGTTCTGCAGTCACACCCATGACACCTCCTTGTCTGGCCCTGTTACTTGCTCACCAAGCACCTGCTCAGACCCAGAAAAAGCTCTTTCTCTAAGAGTTTTTTCCATTTCAAACGACAGTTGGCAACATTTAACTTCTACTCAGTAGAAGATTTTTCTCCTAATATGCTTTCTCTAACTTTTAGTTTAGTGTGAGGCTTTGTAGCGGAACTAAAAGTGCAGAACACAGTTTGGGTTTGTAGATTTAACATAATCCATCTTGGTTTGTGATGCTGAGCCCCCATAATAAGCTGCGTGATAGCCCCAGTCACACAGTCTCAATGCGGGTAGCTTTAGGGTTAAGCATACAATCTATGTACTGTAATCTATTTACCACCCAAATTGGGTGAATTCCTGACATACTGCACATGGTAAGAGCTCTCCTAGAGTGAGTAAAGGGAATGATTTAATGAGGTTGCTTATATCCACATAGCTCCTGCTAAAATGATAGATCATAATGGCTCTTTATTCATGGTCAGGCTATATAGGAAGGGAAAGAAATATAGTTGGGCAGATCCTTGGTCAGTGATCAGGGTCGCTGATCTGCTTTGCAGATTGAACGGTTTTGAGTCAGCCTAAAGATTTTGGGATATTTTACATTGTATTTTTCCGTGCTCTGCTTATGAATTGGGCTGCGTTGTCACAGGTGTCCTCTGAACTATTACGTGACGGTGCTAATGCTTTACCTCGGCGCTTACACGTACGCCTGCTCACCGTGTGCTAAATAGTGTAATGTATGTATTTAAATTAAGTACCAAGGAAATAACTAAACTTTGCAGAAGGGAGCACTCTTCCAAGAAAGCTGCAAATATACAGACCCTCATGGCAATCAAGCATGAAACACAGGATGCCTGGTTATATGACTAGAGATCTAACTTGGCCCTTAGTCATTTGCATTTATATCTATATATATAAAAATAAAAAAAATGCATGTGTGCATATAACTGTATAGCTTTCAGAATTTTGGGGGGGTAAATACACATTTTCTCTCTCACATACACATATACTGATATTTTCAGAGAGGGTTTATGAGTGTAATGAGAAATATGGATGTAAAACAGGTGCCACAGATAGTGTTAGGTTATTTTTTATCAATCCTGTTACGGGATGTGTAATTGTATTAAAGATACATCTCACCAGCAAAATAATCCTGTTGTGCCAAACCCAAGAGCAGCACAGAGGGATTAATGTCTTCACTGCAGGAAGCTCACATTGGTGTATTCTCCAAAGGGCCAATGTTGGGATGAGTCAGTGGAGGCCCAGTGGAGTGCCCAGCACGAGCACTGCCTCGCATTCATGAAGCCACATTAATGCCCCAAGAGTAAACACTGAAATCATTTTAGTTATATTTTTGTTTAGTTATCATTTAGTTATATCATTCAGTTATATTTTTGTACAACTGACCAGTTTCATGTTCTGATTTATATTTAAGATGAAAGTCTTTGACACTGACAATATTGCAAGTCTGCTCTGCTATCTGAGAAGGCTTTAAGATTGGAAAAATCCTAAAATATCTGACATGGTTCCTCAACTATGGAAAACAAAGCTGGCCTTTTAAGGATTTTCATGGTGGCTTTGGGTTGATCTTTGGCAAACTGTTCCTTTTCAGCAGGTATAAAACACCTGGAGCTTCCCTAAGTACCTGACCTGTTTACATGCTTTGCAAATTCAGTATCTTTATTCCTAGGTGAATTACTTACATATCACTGCTACCATTCGGTGTTAAGGACACCACTGAGATTGTAAAACAAGTTTTTGAGACACTGATTTCTTGCTGGCTTCAGTAGGAACAGGATTAGTAACTACTGGAAAGCTTGATTATTATTTTTTTTTTAAATTTATTTATTTTTCAGTCCCCTCCAGTTCTGAATAGCAATTCTTTCAAAATCTACACTCCAATATCACTTCAGCTGGTGTATGATATCAACATCCTTGCAGGGTTCAAATAGTTAGATTACTTATTTTTTTTTCCAAAGCTAAACATAGCTCTTCTCTTACTTGGATCTTCTCTCATTTTCGCCTGTGGACAATTTTAAAATCTGTGGTGTATGTGTTTGTGAGATGAGTTACAGAAGCTGACCCGTTATAGATTGCAAGTACTTGTTGTGGTATTTAAATAACCTGACCTGATGCCTTAAAAAAGTGGGCTGAGTAAAAAGCAGCAGTGTTAATACAGTTTCCCAAGATTTAATTTAGAGGAGCCTGTATAATTCCCTGTTTCCCTTGTGCTGCTGTGTATTGCTTTCCCTGGACCCTCCGGTGATTTTTTGCTCTTTTAATTCCTGTTTGCCTGGGAATATTAAAGGTTATTTTTATCAGAATTTACAAATACCTGTTATGGAGGGAGATAGTCAAAGGCTCTTTTCTGCCCCTCTCCCCTTACAGTTGTTAATAGGAATTAAGAAGTGGGAAATTTAGAAATACAACTGGGTGTTGATGATAATAATAATAATATATTTCTGTTGACATATGCTTTTATGGTTTTTGTTCAGATTCTAATCTCAATGGATATTTTTTCCATTTTTTCCCCCTCTCTGTAGGTGAAGTCCTGTACTTCCCTCCTAAGATACTGACCAGTGTTGGTTCTAACGTTTCCTTTCATTGCATCTATAAAAACAAAACCAAGATTGTAGTGTCCAAGAAGATTGTTTGGTGGCTGAATTTAGTAGAAGAAATCCCAGAAAGTCAGTATACGCTTGTGAATGATCGCGTAAGCAAAGTTACTCTTTTCAACTTGAAAGCAACAAAACCTAGAGGAAGTTTCTTCTATAACGCATTATACTGTTGTCATCAAAATAGGGAATGTCATCATAGATACGCTGAATTATATGTAGTAGGTAAGATTCCAGATGATTTTGAATTATAATTTTGGTGCATTTTAATAGTCAGGTCAGAATATTTCCATTTTAAACTCCAGTTAGCTTTTATTGAGCAGTTATGACTTGTAATGCATGTTGTCATGTAAACAATCATATCTTTATTAATTAACTTTCAATGTGTTTTAATTAGATGTAAATATTAATATCACATGTGAAACGGATGGATATTTAACTAAAATGACTTGCAGATGGTCTGCCAACCCAAACACGTTGCTCCTGGGGAGTTCCTTGCAGTTAAGATACTACAGGTATGTAGAGCTTTTAATGCATTCTCGATGTTTGGACAGTGTTGCTCTGGAAATACTATTACAGCAAACAATTCTGAATAGATGGAATTATAAAATGTGCTTGGTTTCTTTAAGCTGGTTGTTTTCCCAGTGTGAACTCCAGGGGTGTTAACTACATCTGCAGAAAGGGGACCACAGATGCCTGAGTATGTAACATGAATTCTATTTACCACATTTTTCAGCATTATAAAACCTATAGGTGCAGTTTGGAAGCCAGTTTCTTAAAGATGTGTTTGCCTGGATCAGTTACAAAAATTTTTCATCTAGTTGCTCGTATCTACAAATTGTAAGGAAATAAGGAAAAAAAGTGTTCAGAGTGAGAGTGAGCACTCCCTACCAGGGAGGCGGCAGAATCTGTCTTTGGAGACTTTCAGATCTCAACTGGGCAGGACCCTGGGCAGCCTCATCTGACTTAATTTCAGATTTAGTTAATTAAGTTTAGGTTAACCCTGCTTTGAGTCGAGAGTAGGACTTGAGACCTCTTGAGGTCTCCATTCAATCTTCGCTTTTTCTATAATTCTGTATCTTTTTGTCTGTGTGCAGGCAGTAGATAAAAATACAGGGATGGAATTTAATTCATTCCAGATGGAAAAAAATCTTGCTTATAAAGAGAGAATCAAATCTTAGCTCAACAAAGGGATTATTGCTTTATGAAGGTGGCATCTTTGGTGGCTAGAGCATTTCTCAGTTTTTTTGGTTTTGGCTGAGCTTGTTTTCAGATACTTGGTTTAATTTTGTCTGTCTTCTGGCCAGAGCAGGAGAGCTGGGGCGTGGTGTGGGACAAACACATTATTGTTTGCAAAATACAAAACTGATCATTAAATCAGTGTATGATCATCCTTATCTTCGTTCACGTACACAAATATTGCCCGTGATAGTATTGTTTAACCATGAAACTAAAAAACCCCTTTGAGTTACTAGTATATTGAGCTTGAGAGTTTCCTAGAACGGCGTTATTCTTTATATAAACAAGACAGACAGACAACCCTTCCTGAGAAAAAAATCTTGAGTTTTCCTGCTCTGCTGGATTGAATATGTGAAAGTTTTGGCCAACAAGCTTAAATCAGCCCCGAGAGCCTAATCCTCTTTGGAGAGTTGGATTGTGTTCTCTCTTGGAGGTGAAGTCTTGAAAAATCATAGTACCCAGGTGAATATTTCTCAGGATTTTGTGGACTAAAGTAAGAACTGGAATGTTTGAGATTTCAAAGGCAGACTTTCAGGGCAGGATTAGTGACTCGCTGACTGCTAAGGCAGGTTTTGTTTCAACTGTCTTCACAAATATGAATATCATAAGTGTACTGCTGGGCAGGGAGCTTGAAATAAAACCCATGCTGCTCTTGCCATAGTTTTTATTCCCACTTCTTTTTACTGTTGAGGTTTAGCTAAAAATGTTTTTTTTCTAATAGGAGGTGATAATCTGTGCATTTGTTACCGCGTCCCTGCTAGATCAAAGAGTGAACATTCATACAGGCTGAAAATGCTTCCCAGATGCTAGTATTTATTGTGATCTTTCTTTCTGTTCTTTTTTTTTGGTTTGTTAATAGTAGGATCTGAAAGAGGAAAAATAAAAAAATAAAAACAGTAAGTCATGGGGAGCCACATGAATGCAGCAACTACTAAAAAGTTAAAGTATAAGACATTTAAAAATGTATAGTTTTGAAAACACCAGTATCATTTGCATAGCGTTCTATTGCATATTGGGAACAAAAATACAGAAAGAACTTGAATGTTTTACAAACTTGAAATGAAATGGTTGATTTAATGGCCCAAGCTTGATTGTAAGAGGCACCATATATACATTAGAGTTGCTTAGACATAGACAGGTCCTCAGGATGAAAGCTGGAAGTTTATGTGTTGCATTGGGTTTTCTAGGAGCGGGCAGCTATTCTTCTCAGTTACTGATGCAACTACATTTTGCAGGTGAAATCCAATGCTCTCCAGTAATTTGGTGCGATAGCTTTGCTCTTGGTGTTTTTGTTTTGCTTGGGTTGTTACTTCATCTTCCTCTGCAGTCGGTGCTGCCAACAGAAACAGCACGGAAATGATCACGCTGGAAAAACAGAGAATGCGGAGTTGAACCTTCAAAGCACAAGGCACCAGTTTAATCAGTATTTTTTATGTTGACAGGGAGAGATTCAGCTGAGCGTAACTGTTGTGGTTCAGCTGAATAACTAGTACCCTCTCTGGCCGCTCTCACCACAAGTCTGAGCTGTGCACAAGCTTAGCAGAAACTAGGAGAAATTGCAAAAATTTCCATCACCGATAAGATGTCCAGTGCCATTTTATCCAGCGTCCAGGTCTCCTCCCTTCTGTTGCCAGATGTGATACTGACTGTATGTGGGATTTTCATACCACCCTCCAGAACTGCTGTTTTTATGGGATTTCCATCTCCTGGAGACTTCTCTGGGCATGTCCAATTGGTCCACGTGGCAGCTTTTCCCTGGACACCAGCTGATACTTTGAAAGTCATATTCCTGGCAGGAGGAAATTCTTGGCTAGACATCTGCCTTGCTACGTGTATTGCTAATCCGTACCACTCAAGTAACATGATTTATGAGTGTTCGGAGGTGCCTGCTCTTGGCCTACCTGTTCCTTCCTGTGGTTAATCTGTTATCAAGAGATTTTGCACTAAGGAGAGCCTTCCATGTCCTGCTTTTTAAGGCTAAAAGCCAAAGCTTTAACACCACGGTGTTATTTACCCGTTTAGTGCAGGCTTGAGTTCAAGATCTGTCCAAACAATCATCAAAACCCCCCCAATGGTTCCAGTGACACCATTTATTTTAATTACCTGCAGAGTTCTATATTGCAATGTTGTAGTTGCAAGGTATTAACTGAATGTTGTTTTTTTTCCTTTCCTCTTTTAAGGAGCAGAATTTATTGTTCTGACTTTCCAAGTACTTCTCCAAAATCAGAGGTGAAAGAATGCCATTTACAGAAGAATCATTCTTATGAGTGCATGTTTCAGCCTATTTTTCTTTTGTCTGGATATACCATGTGGATAGAGTTTAAGCACTTCCTGGGAACGCTTGAGTCCTCACCAACCTGTGTCGTTCCGGCAGATGTGGGTAAGTCAAGATTCGTGCACGTCTTTCTTCACTTGTGACCTTGGATTTCATTCCTTGTATGGTGTAGGTACAGTACTACTTCACGGCATTTCAAATAAATCAGATTGTGGAAAGAACACAAGAACATAAGAGCTTTGGTATTGTCTTCTAAAAGACATTGGATTAAATGTTATTTCCCTACGTTTTGCTCAGCACCGGAGCAGATTGTAACTGCTGCTAATACCTATGAAATGAAACATCCAGTTTTGCATGTTTATCCTCTTGTGGGTTTTGCAAAGACATCTACAAAAAATGCAAGTATTATATTTAAAAAGACTGTCTTACTTTTAAGGTTCTTGGTTATCTATTTTTTCTGAAGTCTTTGATTAGTTGTTAAGCTTATACTTTGATACAGCGTAGCACTATATGTATTACGTACACAATTATATATTCATTTAAAATCCTAGGGACTGTTCATGATTTTGCAAAGCTGCTTCACATAAAGCACTTAAGTTTGTATAAAAGCAAGAGGCAAGAAGACTGTTTGAGTGTTTTCAAACACTGCAAAATGTGCAAAACACTTCTTATTGTCTGGTTGATGACTCAGAGCAATCACTGGACTGTGTATTTTTTGGACACAAATGTGGACATACGTAGAGAGAAAGCATGGGAGCTAGACCGCAGAAGTGCTGTGTGAAATAAAGCAGAATAATAAAATACATCTATTATGTGTGTGGAGAAACATGCATACTGAGAACACAAATGAAACCAAACTATCCTCTGCATTTCAAAGTTGAAATAGAGTAAGTAAAAATGAAGGTCAGAGGAAGGAAAGGCAAAGTTCAGTGTGTCATAGTTAAGTGGGGTATGGGAATTGTTATTACTGTTAAGTTAGTGGCCGTGTGGTTTTCAAGGTTGCTCTGGTCTAGTTCAGAGCGAGCTGTTTGTGCCTTTTTGATCATCAGAGAAGTATTGGGGGCCTTAGGTGTCAGAAAGGAGGGTAGTGCGAGAGCTGGTGGGTGGGGATCCTCCTTCTGCTGCTTAGACCATCTGCCAGGAGATCCTGGCACCTTGTCAGCCTGGCAGCTGTAGCGTTGGTCTGTGTCGGGCACAATTTAAAGCTTATTTCATTTTCTTACTGTTGTTATCCCCTTGCTCACCATCTATTAGTCAAAATAAGTTTATTCTAACTTTGTTAACAAACTAGGGCTTTGTGACATTCCTGTGCAATCTGCTGAAGAAGCTCAATTTTGGTGGAATTTCCTATTAGTAAAATAAAAAGTTAATGTAATATTTCATAGAATCATAGAATTGTCTGGGTTGGAAGGGACCTTTAAGATAATCTGGTCCAACCATCGACCTAACTCTGATAAAAACCATCACTAAGCCACGTCACTAAGCAGAATGTCTGTCACCATCCTTTATAGGAGCTGCTTTTCTGGGCCATGTGTGCCACTTCTTCCCACAGTGGTGCACCCATTAGTGACAGGCTCCATCTTTCCCTGTTTGCACTGTGGAGGTGCCAAGTGCTAGCACCAATGTAAGCCATTGTGGTTTAAATTAAAATTAAATGTACTGAAACTTGCCCATGGCTTTGTTTTTTTTTTTTTTTTGTCTAATGGAAAATTCGTTCAAATTTTGACCAAAACTAAAATCACCAAAAAAACCCCTTAAGTTGAAATATCAAAATTTTCTTACAGAATAAACATTTTATTTCAAAAAAAAAAAAAGGAAAAGAAAAAGCTATGGGCAAATTTCACTACATGAGAAATGTCAGTGCAGATGTTACAGTCGTGGTTTTTTTTTTTCTTTTCTTTCAATTTTCTAGTGAAGCCGCTTCCTCCTTCTAACGTTAAAGCAGAAATCACCAGGAATGTCGGGCTGCTGAACGTGAGCTGGACAAACCCAGTGTTTACAAACAACGAGCTTAAATTTCAGATTCGGTACGCCGTGAACAGGAAGGAAATTACATGGGAGGTACTGTCTTTTTGCCTCTAGGTCGATGCCTGAATTGTTGCAGTGTTGGCATTTAGTGTGCTGGCTGGTTTTTGGTGGAATTTGTGGCATGCACACACTTGCAAATATTCATTTGCATCATCTAGCAAAGGAATATTACCGATTATAGGTGATAGAAAGGCTGCTTTCTCACTGGATTAATTTTCAGGAATTTTGGCTTTAACAGATGCCTAACTGAGCCTTTTGTTCTTACTCTGAACGTTTTGACTTCTGTTACAGCTTTATGAGGTTTCAAATGCAACAAGATCAGTTGTGATAAAAGTTCAGAAACTCTGCGTGGAGTATGTTGTTCAGGTGCGGTGCAGAGAACTGGATGGACCGGGCTACTGGAGCAACTGGAGCAGACCAGCCTACACCCTGGTGCAAGATATCAAAGGTACGTGTGGTCTCAGAGCGCGCTCTGATGGTCTGTCCAGTGTCAGGCTGAGATGTGCCACTGTTCTTTCAAAACTCTGTAATCTTGCAGCTCCCTTACAAGGCCCTGAATTTTGGAGAATTGTTATTGAAGATCCGTTGAGGAGGCAGAAAAACGTTACGCTCCTGTGGAAGGTGAGAACAATTACATGTTGGTCTTTCACTTTGATCCAAAATACATGGGTGAAATTGCCAGGAAGGGAGTATGATAAGCACAAGCAGTTGATGCTTCTGGGACTTTGTAGGCAAGGCACTTGGGATATGACTTCTTTGGTGTTCCTGCCTCTTCCTTGGCTAATACTAGAGGTTTTTGGTGAATATTGATCCTAATACTGTGATACCAGGTGAGACGGTTCTGTCTTCTTTGCTCAGTCAGCCTATCTGATACTTTACTCCCTTCACTTCAGTGTTAGTTCAACAAATGCTATGAAACAGGGACTTAAAATGCAATTTATTCTAATACTCAGAAAAAAGATTAACATGGAATCAAAAACTGTAAGTTACAATGAGACGCGTTCTTCAGCTGCCAAGATCTCGGAGCAGAATGTGCCACCGACTCCCAGGCAGCTGCCTGAATAAACACCACTGCAACTGCCTGTAAACTGGGCAGAGCTGCCTTAAAAGGTTAATACAGGACAGAGGGGAGGGGAAAAAAAAAGCACATCAGCGACTGCCCACTCCTGTTTGCCCATGTTTAGAATGCCAAGTCGTCTGTTCTGGTTTTTCAGTCCTGAAAAATACTAATATAAACCAGTGAGTTGCTACAGGAAAAGTAGAAAATCTGGATTTCCTTGTTCCCCCCCTGCCCTCCCCTAGCAAGGAAGTGTGTCAGCTCTTGGAGACAGAAGAAATTAAGGCTTTAAATGGACTTTGCTAAAGGGCAGTAACCAGTCTATAGAATATCTTTATTGGGTCGCGTTTTCTTAAATTTGAATCGGTGCCTTCTGCCCGAATAGCATTTGCTTTTGAAATCAAAGCCTGGGAAGTCAACTAATGCCAATGTTTGCTGCAGCCACTGCTGAAGAATTGCTCACTGTGCAGCGTGAGCCGGTACGTTATAAAGCATCAGACATCAGGAAACACCACGTGGTCAGAGTATGTTGATAATGGCACTACCTGTTCGTTTCCGTGGACTGAAGACACACACACCGTTACAGTTCTAGCCATGAATTCCATTGGAGTTTCTTCAATTAATTTTAATTTAACTCTATCAAAGCAAATGAGCACAGGTAAGAACGCTGCTCAGTAACCATTTGGAGATGTGGAAAATGCTAGGGATCCTTGTGATGCTTTTGGACAAAGCCTTCTTTGCAATAAAATTCCCTTTGTTAGAATAAAAAATGTTTTATGACGATACGTTCAGCTGTATTTGGGAAACAGATTCTGTATCTTGCCAACAGAGCTATTTGAAAAATGAAAATTCCATCATATGAAAATCTTAATGATCTTTGGGTTAGGAAAAGAGTTGTCTTTAGCTGGGCTTTCTTCCTTCCACTGACAGAAGAGAAAGTAATTAATCAAATAAAAATAAAATCTTCCTGTAGAACTATCTTTCATCTATTTTGTCGTGGGAACACCCAGCATTCCTGCTGGGGAATGTTTTGTTGTTTCCAAAATGGAATGTGGTCTTGTTTCTCTGGCTGCTCACCTGATGGGCTGCCAGAGTACATAGTTTTCAGAGGTTTGGCTTTACTTCCTCTGCGGCCTCTTCATTCATTCGGCTGCGCTCTGCTTTATTAATAAAATAACAAATTAATAAAATTAATACATTTTCAAAAGCAAAAATGTATTTTAAATGCTTGAATTATGTAACGTTCATATGCAGATATATGCTGTGGAGACATTAGTGCTGTCTCCGCTTGGAACCGTACTGCTGTAATGCAATTTTTAAAGCATTTTTATGGATACAGTTCTTTCTGATACTGTGTAGAAGCATATTCTGGAAACCCTGGAGTTGGAAGCAGGTGTAATGGGAAGTGTTTGTCCGACTGGATTGTTATCTTGGTGTATTACTTAGATTCAGTAGGATTTAGCTTACGAGGCTCTCAGTGCATGCTTTGTTAGCCAAATGTTGACAGTTCAGTAGTTGTTGATATTTTTTTGGTTGAGGAGCGATAATTAAGGAGGTGCGCATGAGAATCAGGATTATTTGTTTGATGTCTGGTAAGAAACTTGATTTACTTAACGTTCGGGACTAGTTGGTGTAAACTGAGCTTTGCTGGCTTAAAGAGAAATGCATTTGCCTGTGTGAACTAAAGAACAGGCCTTGTTTTATGGAAGATAATTAACCAAGTAAGTGATAAAGTGCTGAAACCGTAGCAGTTATCCCTATGCAAGTAATTTGTGGCTGTTCTCTCCTTGTTCTGGCAGTGAGTATAGTGGAGTCCCTTAGCGCTTACCCAGTGAACAGCACTTGCGTGGTTTTGGTTTGGACGCTCTCACCTCAAATATATGTGCTAACATCTTTTGTTATTGAATGGAAGAACCTTAACAAAGAAGAGGAGATGAAATGGGTGCGAGTTCCTCCAAATATTAGTAAATATTATATTTATGGTGAGTGTGCACTTAAAAATATAATACATTATGTTAATTGTTACAGAACACAAAAATGTAGCATTGCTGACCTCTTGGAGTCGTTTTTCCCCCTCTATGTTCCTGATGGCTTTTAAGTGAAGAACAATTCCTGACTATGGTTAGAGGGTTGACTCTTGCACTAATAGTCAGATTAGCATAGAATGAAGCTCAGGAATGTTTGTTTTTTGGCAATGCAATAAAATGCAATAAAATTAGTTCTGGAATATTGAGTGCACCAGCTAATTGTCTCAGTTAATGTGCGCATTCCATTTGCATTTTGGCTTTAATCTTAGAAATTTTTACACTAGCTCCATAAAGGTGTGAATTCCAGAATAGAATAATGCTAGATTATCCAGTATAGGTTATTAATTTTAATCTTTTAATATTAAAGCATGTCTCTATAAAAAATGGCTTTTGTTATTCCCCTCTCTCTGGGCTGATCTGAACTCTGGTATGTGACCCAGAGCCTCCGTGGAGGGAATTGTTTAAAAGGAGGATAATAATTTTGATTCAAAAATCTGATTTCCTCTTTCCAGATCACTTTATTCTGATTGAGAAGTACCGGTTCAGCCTGTACCCTGTGTTTGCTGGAGGGGTTGGCAAATCCAGAACAACGGATCAGTTTGCCAAAGGTGACTTATAGGATCTTTCTCTGTGTTGTTTATGAAATAGGAGCTTATAAAAGCATACTTCAAATGCAGAAGTCAGTATATTATCAGAAAAAAAAAAGTCAATAATAAAGTAATGGTAATATAGCTGTGAACAGTGATCTAGACTTCAGTTGCTTTAATTTGAAAACTCTTTGTGGGATTAGTGGAGTGAGGGACCTGAATTCCCATGCATCCAACTTCATAGCTGAGATCCCAGGTCCCTGTGATTCTTCACTCTCCAATTATGGATTATTCTCTCATTTCATATGCTCTGATTTCATTTCTTAATAATGAGGGAACAGTGAGCACTTCCCACAGGGGTGGAGGAGGAGTCACCTCAGTATTTAAAATAGTTCCTTCCTTTTTAATTGTTCTCAAGGTAAAGGCTTGTTGATGTGCAATAAAACTGTTTATCAAGTTTTTGTGTGTTTAAGCTGTTGTTTCTGTTTGTTATTTCCCTACTGCAAACTCCTTGTTCTCCAACAAATTATTTGACTGCGTTATTATCTGAATTCCTTTTATTTCCAGGTGGATATGAAGATGAGAGTAACGCCAGCCTCTCTGTGGTTCTGCCAATAATTATTTCAACCTCAGTTTTGTTGCTTGGAGCGTTGCTGGTTTCACACCAAAGGTAACTTGGTCATTATCATATTAAGTCCCAGGTGGCCTTTAGAAGAAGACACTGCACCAGAATCACTTCAGCCTGTACCGCATATTCCTTACTTTGGCAGAGTGATTGGCAGCCAAGTTAACGAGCGTCGTGTGCTTTGAATTTGCAAAGCACTCTGAGTTCCATATTTAAATTGTCATCACAAACTAAGGTCTGGAGTAAAAGCCAATTGAAAAAAATCCCTCTGAGTTTCGTGGGAGGTTGTTTCATTGTCATAGTGTTCAATATATGAATCATATATATTCAATAAATACAATAAGTACTTACTGTATTTACCTGGGTTAAATTGAGCCTGTGAATACGCTGATGGTCCGGGTGGAAAAGCAGTCAGAAGGCTGCATTTCAGGTGGTGAAAGGGAGGCCCTGACCAATGGCAATGGTGAATGGAGCTGCTGTTCTGGGATCTCTCTTATAAAAAAATAACATCGCGTAGATTCCTTTTCTGACATCGCAAAGGCAAAGGGCAGCAGTACAGAATCTGTGAGAATGGTGCCGACTCCAGAATTGCCTTAATATTGCAGAATGAAGAAACTATTTTGGGAAGACGTTCCAAACCCCAAGAACTGCTCCTGGGCGCAAGGAGTTAATTTTCAGAAGGTGGGTATTTGCCTGGGGATGTTTCTTCCCCCACAACCCCTGGGTCTGGCTGCTGTTTGCGCACTACTGAACTCTGAGTTACTGAATTGGTACTGAATTACTGACCAAAGCACCGCGGAGCCTCTGAAATGAGCAATACGGTGGTTCTTTTGGCTGTAAAAAGCTAATATCTGGCAATGGGCCAGGACCAGACCCCAACACCTCTTTGGAATGTAAGGGGGAGTGTTTAAATTTCCAGGCAATTAATAAATCAGTTGCAGAATCCCATAGGTATGATGCTCACGCAGCTCAGTCAGTACCACATGTGCCTCAAAGGCCAAATTCTTTGCCGCGGTGAGCTGCCTCTCCGTTCGGCACGTGAATCGGGAGCTGCGATGTGATGAGCAGTGACAAGTCAGAGTCTTTGCCTGCCCTTACCCAGTTTGCACCAGCAAAGTTTCTCACGGTCCCAGAGTTTGACAGTGTATAATCTTCGAGACAATAATCTATAATAACCTAATAATCTTTCAGGCCTGTTATTTCTAAAAGAAATGCCTGCCTTTGCGTGTGATGTATTTAATCTTTGCTGGCAGTGTTATCTGTATGCTTTCCATGGCACCCAGATGCCGAGCTTGGAAGGAGCATAAACCATCTCCGCTCGGGATAAACCAGCCGCCGGTTGTAGGAGGGCAGGTGGATCAGGAGGAAACGTGGTTTTTTGGTTGTTAAAAAGATTCCTGAAAGATTTCCGTTTGAAACTGCTGCTGTGGGCAGTGTACACTGAATGAATATACTGAATATTAGTCTGCTTTGGCACCGCAGCGTCTGTCGTCCTCTTCAATTCAAACGTAGACAGCTTTCACCGGGCAATATAAATTGTGATTACTATGGCTTGATGCGTACAGTACAGCAGCAGCCTACGGCTCATTTCAGTAGCTGGTTGATTTTGTATGTGGTTTCTGACACCATTTTGAAGAGGAGGAGAGGTTCCAGTGGGCAGGTTGGTTCCAGCGTGGGAAGATGATGGAGCTGTGTGGGGCAAGTACAGAAGCAGTGGGAAACCAGCTGTGCCAGGCGAGGGCATAGGCGTTAGTGCCAGCTGATCTAGCCCAAAGTACTCGCCTAAGACACGCCAGGTAGTTTACTCTTTTCTATAATTGCATCCTAGTCTCGGTATTTTGACACGTTCCTAGTTGTTTTGGCAGCTTTCCCGCCGTAAAATATGGTTTGCTAATATACACAAAATCTGGTTTGTATCTATTTGCTTTGTCTTGAATTCATTAGGAAATATGTGGTTTTTTCAAGTGAATTTTCCTTTGTAGCTGGGAGTTCCAGTTTTGCTGTCGGTTCTGCGCTGTATTTTATACGCATATATATTAGATAGTAGCAAAGCATACATTTCTCAAAATAAATGTGTGTTCCTCTTCGTGCACTTCAAACATCCAGCTGCTGTTCAGATGGGAGTGCTCTAAAAACGCTATGGAAGGGCTGAATTTGATGCTAAATAATCCAATCCTAACAAGGAAAGCTACTTTAGTTCACATGTAAATTTTTAAGGCTATTGTTTATACAGTCTAATTAAAAAGCCAAGGAAATGTGTGGGTGTAAGACCTTTGTCTTGCAAAGCACTTGCATGTTTTTAACGATACGTGCGTGTTTATTGATGTTGAAATGAACGGGATCATTCAGCTGCTGCTGTTTGAGCTGGAAGGATGCGCTGGCTTGGCCGGAGCACTGAGCGCTTGCCAGAGCCCTTGCTTTGCAGCACTTGCACACAAACAGGTCCCTGCTTTCTTCTCTTGTCCCTCAGCTTTCATCTACACACGGACATAAAGGTGGTTTTGAGGATTTCCAGCTATATACTCTTACTAAAACTATGGGGGTTTTGACTGTGATTCTTAAAATCAGTAGTTTCATACTAAAATAAAGCTATTAAGTAACAGATGAGCATTAAAATGTATCTTTTCTTCTAGCCTGAAACTTTTGAGCATCTTTTCATCAAGCACCGGGAAGCGCTGTCATTTGAGCCTCTTCTTCTGGAACCAGAAATAGTGCTGGAAGACATCAGTGTGACTAAAGCGTTGAAAAAAGAAGACACGCAAGATTTTTTAGTGATTGATTCCATGTTTACAAATATTCAAGACTCTGAACGTGACTCTGCTTGCTCTAGCAGCCATTTCAACAGTAGCAGCTTCTCCGAGAGCTCCCACGATGACCAAATGAGCAGAGAAATGACAAAGCAGTCCGATATTAAATATGCTACACTTATCAGTAATTCCAGATCAAGTGGCCTTTACGAACAGAAACTGAATCTACGAAGTTTATTTGGTAGCTGCTTCCCAGCTGAGGATCCCTTAGTTACGGGCACCTTCTCGAGCAGCTCTTGGGAGGTGGGAAACGGGGCGTTCCTCGTGTTACCCGACCGGGATGGGAAGACTCTTTCCCTTTCCCTTATTTCCTCAGAGGGATTCTCGGAGCCTTCAGATCAGGATGACGCTTTCACAGACGGGGACAGTCCTGAGCGGAGCCTCTGTTACCTCGGGATAACGTCGTTGGGAAAAAGAGAAAATAACGTTCTTTTAACAGAAAGTTCCAGGGTGATGTGTCAGTTGCGTACAACCGACCTACTCCAAGACGTGGGGTTTCTTCAGCGTACGCCTCCTAATTTCAATGCCTTTATCCAAAGTAGCCTTAACTATAAAGCCATTGTGCCCTACATGCCGCAGTTTCAGATGACCGCTGCCAAGGTGCAGGAGACCACAGAGAAGAACTCTTAAGTTGTCATTCCATAATTTGATACTCTTAATATTAAGTTTGGGTTTTTAGGTGTCAATACATTCCCCTCTTTTTCCCTCTCCTGACTTCTTTCAGGAGCTCTCCTGTTTTGAAGCTGGGTAACGGGTTCTGTATTTGAGTGCCAGGATTTCAGTAGGAAGAAATTCTATTTATTGACCTAATTTTCAAATGTGAGGCCTTCTGTTATGAGATTTGATCGCGGCCAAATTTACCTATTGTCTGTGCCTGTTGGTGTGTGTCTGAGCGCCCCGTGAAGAACTGCACTTGGAGTTGGACTCGGTGCCGTAGGTGTTGAGGCAAGAGGATGGGATGTGATCCAGATGCCGCCTCTGCCAACGTGCGATCATCGAATGGTTCAGGTTGGAAGGGATCTTAAAGATCATAGAGTTCCACTGGGCAGGGACACCTCCCACGAGATCAGGTTGCTCCAAGCCCCCTCCAACCTGGCCTTGAACCCCTCCAGGGATGGGGCAGCCACAGCTTCTTGGGGCAACCTGGGCCAGGCTCTGTGCCCACTGGCTACCACGAACTTACATGGCCACCACATCGCAGCATCTTCCAGTGGGGACAAGAGATTCTTCCTCCAGCTGGAGAGAGGGGGAGGAGTCAGGGCTTTTGCAAGGCCTTGCTGTGGAGATTCCCAAACGCTCCTCAAGGGCTGGCAAGGATTCTATCAACACCCCACAAATGAGTACAGCTCCTTTCTTTGTGCATTTGCTAAATTGTCCCTTCGCAGTCCCAATGTGGCTTTTCCCAGTTTATTGTTGTCAGACACGAGCGTGTTTTCCACAGGGGCGAGCGCAGCGTGTCTCTTGGCACTACAGACCCACACGCACCTTTCTTCTCTCTGCTCAGGAGTAAAGTATCTCTTCTCTTCAAACACAGCAAACTGGGTGTCGAAAGAGCTTGTTCTTGTTTTAGGGTTTCCTTGGGGACCCCAAGGGCAAGACAGAAGGGAGTGACCTAATACGTGGATTGAAATATGTACGTGTGGTGTTTTGGAGGGGGAAGAGCTCAAATGTGTCACTTCAGTGAGAATTACTTGGGACACTGAGTGCTACAGACCAAATCGACCTGGACGCGGCGCAGCCCCTGGATGCTCGGAAAGGCTGCCAGGTTACAGTGCATCCGTGTCCACTTGGACTGGTGGTAAATGGATGCGCGGTACAAATACCAAATATATTTGTTAGGCTTTTTTTCTCCAAAGTCCTGATGTACTTACTGTATTTACCTGGGTTAAATTGAGCCTGTGAATACACAGGTGGTCCGGGTGGAAAAGCAGTCAGAAGGCTGCATTTCAGGTGGTGAAAGGGAGGCCCTGACCAATGGCAATGGTGAATGGAGCTGCTGTTCTGGGATCTCTTTTATAAAAAAAGTAAACAGAAAATATTCATCAGTAGCATCAAAGAGGTGTAAGAGAAATTGTGAGGTCAGTGACGTGCTGAGCAGGGTATGAAACGCTCCCTGAAGGAGTGATGGTTCCAGTAGCTAAAGATATATCTTGCTGCAAGAAGAGGAAGAGAATCTAAATTCTGGTGGCCTGGGGATAAATGATGTACTTGGATGTCAAACCTCCACATTTTTGTCGTTGGAAGTGAGATTCTAGTACAAATGGTACTGATGTTAAACTAACATCTCTTCCAAAGCACTCTCCTAAGAGCCCCCACTAGAAAAAGCAGCAATTTCATCCAAGGATCCTGTATTTTTGTTACTTGGTGAGCACAGCCATCTCTAGGGGCTTGGAGAAGTTGATTTGTCTTCACGAGCCCGGCTCTGCTCGGCTGGAAAACCTCAGATGGGAGGAAAATTACATCTTATATCTCAACCGTATTTTCTGGGATAAGCAGGTAAAGAAACCACAGTTATTTGCAAGCCAAATATATTTTTTTCTACTTCATAGTTGGTAAATATTTTTGTACACGTGCCTTTTCAAAGAACTATTTTGAGGAGCTAAGAAAGATTAATATATTGTGTATTCCAAAGCTAAATTTATGTAAAACGTAGGTAATTAGAAGGGCAAAACCCAGCAATGACAGTAGATGGTAGAAGAGGTGTGGAAAAAATATGTTATAGATTAGAAATCCTATGGAGCAAAAGGGACCAAAGCAAGTATTTATCTGCACTTTGAATTTAAGACAAGCTTTACCAAAAAAAACCCACTGCTTTTTTTCTCGGACCAGCTGCTAACCTGGCTCTTGCTGGGTCTCTCTGTTTCTGATGTTGAATATGACAAATCTAATGTACTTGTTTCAAAAATACTATGTATGGTGGGAGGAATTAAAACTTGTTTTGTGTAAGTGTCCAGAATTCCTCGTCACTTGAAAATGGGGTTGAAGGCTGCAGGGACGGACCTGAAGTCTTGAAAACGTTCCTGTGGAGCTCCAGGAGTAAAGCTGGGATTAACGCCCCGGTGGATGCTCAACTTAGAATTCGTCTGAAAAGAAGAAATTCACTGCTGCCAGCCTGTGAGCTCGACGTGACACAACCTCCAGGTCCTGAGAGTGCCCCGGGGACAACTCGGGTGCTGGATTCTGCCACTCCTGATGGTGTGTCCACCAGGTCCAATATCTCCTGAAGGCTGAAGATGCAGGGAGGCTGGTGTAGGTGGCTGCCCCACCAGCCCCCCCCCCCCCACCCCCCC
>VXAK01019492.1:232064-250865 GCA_013399435.1 Arenaria interpres | reverse complement strand
CGGGGATCCCCTGAATTTGGGGTGGAAGAGCTGGATTCCTGCACATCAGCCACCTCCTCGTTACCCTGGGCTGCAGAAGAAATGTGACCTGCTGAGATGTGTTTTTGTGACACCTGCCATAGTATAACTGTGTCACCACCTCTTCGGAGCACAGACTCCCCTCCCAGTGTCCCCACAGCAGGTCCAGGTGTAAAGGGCAGCACGGTTCTTTGTAGACTGGAATAATAAATGCGTGAGGTTTATTCCTCATGAGGTTCGGATTTAATTAGTGTCCAGAAAAATTATTTAGTTGCATTTGAAGATCATCTTTCTTCAGAAATGAAAATCTCACATCGATTTTACCGTACAAAGTCCTCATCCAGTAGCTCTGTAAGGACAGGGGGACCATTAACCGTGGGAACGACTGGCCGAGTGAAGCAGTGAAGGCTTTCCTGGGAACACGGGGAAATTCCAGAGTTACTCATCTGTCCCCCGTTGTGCAGGACCCTGACGTGCTTCGGCGCTGACAGCAGGAGAGCGGTGGCAGCCTGGACTCGCCGCGCTGCCCGCAGCTGTGCTCCAGGGTTGAGATGTGAAAGAAGAGGTGCAGAACGCGCCTCCCTCCATGGAATTCGGTAGATATCCAGATATCGCCACCTTTGGAGTCCCGCCTGACCTGGGTGCCTCTGCCATCCCAATCGTGGTCTTTTCCTAATGGTCACAGCGAGTGGTTCCCTCTAGAAACACAAATCGATAGGGTATTTATAAAAATCCCTGCTGTGAATAAGAAATAGTGCAAATATTGGCTGGCCTCTTCAGCATCAGCAAACAGAAGAAAAGGTTTGAAGTGTGGTTACTGTAGAGCCGAGCCATTTAATCCCTCCGCGTCGGTGCGCCTTTTCTGAAGCGGCTCCACACCACGTCTCCGAGCCCTGAGTTTCTGACAGAGCAGGTAAAACCCAGGTCCCCACCCACAGCGAAGGGCAGGACGCGGCTGTCTGAATTTAGCCAGCAAATAGTCCCCGAAACGGGCTCTTGGGCTGGCATTGGAATGGACATACAGTCCCGCTCCTCCCCTTTCCACGCTCTTGTATGAAGCCAAAATCTGCATGTCCTGCATCCTCCACCTGCCGCCATCTGCTTCTGCCCTGGTCTGGGGTTACGGCGGTGGCTCCAGCCGCTCCCACGGGCAGGATCTCCCACGGGGGAGCTGGAAATGAAGAGCTGGGCTCGGTTACCACACTCTTTCCAGTGTTTTATTCTGTGTTTACAGCGGTCTCCTCCTTTCGCAGGGCAGCCGATACACGAGCTTTACGCAGGAGCAAGATCTCCTTTGCTTACTCCTGGTGAGACAGCGATGGGCAGGTACCGTGCTGAGCAAAGGCGTTTCCTAAGGTAATTCTGGAGGGTTGTTCTCCCTGTGGAAATCATAGAATCACAACATGGTTTGGGTTGGAAGGGACCTCAAAGCTCCCCCCAGTGCCACCCCCTGCCCTGGGCAGGGACACCTCCCACCAGACCACGTTGCTCCAAGCCCCCTCCAACCTGGCCTTGAACCCCTCCAGGGATGGGGCAGCCACAGCTTCTCAGGGCAACCTGGGCCAGGCTCTCACCACCCTCACAGCCAAGAAGTTCTTCCCCACATCTCAGCTCCATCTCCCCTCTTGCAGTGTCCAACCCTTCCCCCTCCTCCTAGGGCTCCCCTCCCTGATCCAGAGTCCCTCCCCAGCTTTCCTGGAGCCCCTTGAGGGACTGTAGGGGCTCCAAGGTCTCCCCGGAGCCGGGTGTGCAGGAACACAGCTATTCCGCCCAGTGAAAGGCTGGAGGAAGAGGTTCAGACTCAGGAGTTGCACACTCAGAGCTGTCTGAAGGAGGACGGAGCTGGGGGCCCACACTTGGTGCCTCTCCTGGGCTCTGGACCCACCTTGGCGAGAGACCCAGGAAATCCCTCACCAAGAAACAGGGAGAAAGTTGGGACCAGGTTCAGGCCGTGACCTGAGGAAGAGAGTTGCTGGGGGCAAAGCAGGTTTCAGCTGGTGGCCTTCATCATTGTCCCTTTTTGACACGGTCCCCTCCAGCCAGGGCCACTCCTGAGCGCGGTGTGGGGAGGGAAACGCTGCAGAAACACATTTTGGAGCATCCTGAGGGTGCGGTGCCACCATCAACCCGGGTTCGGCTGTGGGAGCGACCCCGCATGGTGTCCCTTTGCTTCTGAGAGTGAAACTGCTGATGCTTCCCCGTAAATACCCCTCTGCCTTTGATACAAGTAATCCAGTGCCACTTCCCAGTAAATATGCTCATTTTGCAAAGATTTTAGTTTATTTTGGCCATGGCTCCGCCCCACCAGGAAAGGCCTCTTCAGTTTAAACTGGAGAAGCAACTCGGAGGAACCACGTGCAGCTTCTGACCTATGCAATTAGCCCTAATATTAAGCTCTTGCAAATTAATTTTGCAATTGTTGTTTGAAGCAGCGAGAATTTCCCCGTTCCGTCGGGGTGTAGGCTGTTGGTCTGTCTTTGAGCCGTGGATCCGCGCAATCAGCCTTGGCCTTCAAAGTCTGCAGGAAAATGGGATTTGGGGGGGTTTCTTCTCCCTGCTCATCAACCGCCAACTAATTCCCTTTCCGTGCCTGGCTTTCACTTCTGGCGCGTTTACGGTAATTAGGTCCCGCTGATGAGCGTGTAACGCGAAACACCGCTCTCCAACAGCGTCAGAGTAATTTTGTAATTAATTTTGTGAAAAACCCGTTTGCGGTTGGTGTTGAATAGGTGTTTGCAAGCCTTTGCCTGGCGCGGGAGCCAGCAGCCCGGGAGAGCCCCTCCTGCCCCCCCCGGGACTCCCGAACGCCATCACTGAGGTGGGGTTTTTAAATGGGGAAAAATCTTTAGAGTTTCTCTTTGCAGTTTATTGGAACCGGGAAGAGCCCGGGGTCGCTGTGTAACCCGTGGCGTTGCCATCAGCTGGCTCCTGAACCGTGACATACGGTTGCCCTGCAGCGTCCCACGCCGTGCGGCCAGACACGAGGCAGAGCTCAACGGATTTGGGGGGGTAGGTGTCCCCCCCCTCCTTCTGCTGGGATGGAGGATCTGAAGGGTCTTTTCCAACCTCAATGATTCTGTGGTCCTATCATCTGGCTCGTTGGTCCATCTGTGTCCGCGCTCACAGGTGCGGGACTGATGCAAGGCGTATATTTACTTGTCCTTGTCCCTGCCCGAGTCCCTCCCTCGTTAGTGCGGCTGCCACCACACGTGTCACCTGCTCAGCGTCTGCTCTGCGTTTTGGCGTTTCCCTCCCTGCGTCCAGTGAAACCTTCTCCTGCGATGGGGTGCTGCAGGGGTTATTCTGAGCGAGCGGACAAAGGCGTTGCTGTGAGCGGCCCCTGCCCCGCCGTCACCGGCTTCAGGCCCATTCAGGACAGAAAGGCCAACACGAGGCCCTTGGGTGCCCTGAAAAGCCACCCGGTCCCACGGGAGCCAGGTTGTCCCCATCTCCCCTTCCCTGAGGAGCAATGGTGTGGGGCTGTGGGGGGAGGGAGACCCATATCCCCACCCCGAGTGAACTCTACAAGCCCCTGGGTGTTTCTTTGCCCTGCCGCCCTGAGCAGCAAAGTCCTGCTTTATGAATGGGTCTGCCCCCCAGGAACTCTCTCGTCGCTGTGGGCACCCACAGAGCCGTGGTGAAGCGTGGAGGTGATCGATGGATCACTTATTCCTGGAGGTGTAAGGAAAGTCCTGCGACGGAAGCTGGATTTGCAGCTGGATGCTGGAAGGGAAGAGGGACCGATGGAGCCGGCAATGGAGACGTTGAAAGGCAGGTTTTTTTCCTAAGAAATAAGTAGCTGGTTTGTCACTGGCTGGTGGGCTTTTTGCTTTTAAATAAACACAGAAGAGGTAAAATTACCTCTTTGGGTATTTCTTTTAAGGCCACTGTCTCCCTGACACCTCCACGGGAAAGGACTGGAACCCACAGCTCCTTCCCTCCTCTCCAGTGCCTGGGAGCGGGCTCTGAGCTCGGGAGCCAGTGGATGGACAGGGAGCAGGAGGCAGGAGGAGACAGGACACACTCCTTTTCTGTGTCCCCCCCTAAATAAACCCCCCAAAAAACCCCAAACAATACGTGTGCTGGGGCAGGAGTGTTAATTTTTGGAGATTTCTAAGGTTGTCCGTAATGCTACGGTATGCTGCACCTCTGCTGGTTTTATAGTTACTTGAATATTTTAAGTTGTAATATTCTATATAATACAGTTGCTTTTTTTTAATCCTGCTCTATTCTAGTTCTGCTGCGGTAAATTCCTGCCGTCACTGACAGAAATTATCCCGAGGGACAAGCGTGGGGAGGTGGTGACACGACGGGGTACGGCCAGAGCATGAGGGCTGTGGCGGCTGCGTGGCATTTCCGGGGGTAAGGAGCGTGATCTCGGGAAAGTGCACGGTCTCCTGCCTTCCTGCGAGGGTTTATATTTAGAAGCCCAGCAGGTGACATCTGGGGACATGGGTAGTCACTGGCCACAGGCAGGTTTCCGTCCCCTGGCAAGTTTGGGAAATGACCCTGCGGGCACCAGCTGGGGCTGAGCTGCCGGGTGCGAACGGCTATTTCTGTGCCTCCTCCCCGCACAGAATTTGTGCGGATTTGGGGCTTCATTTCCTCGATTCCTCTTTGCCGGAACCCGGTTTGGCCAAGGCTGCGCCTCACCCTCGCCAACCCATGACACACGCACCACCGGTCTGCGCGGGAGGAGCTGGTGGCCAGGAGATGGCGACGTCAAGTAGAGAAGAAATGTCCCCTGCCCGCCTGACGCCGCTCCCTGCCGTGGCCGAAGCCCCGCTGTCGCCCACTTGCTCTCTGTTCCGTGGGTCGCCGCCGGCCGGGGGGCAGAGGAGACCGCCCCCCCCGCCTCCTCGCCGAGCATCCCCGCCGCTCTCTGGGACATCAGCTCTGCCTCTCCCACTGCCACCAGTGAGATCTCTCCTGTCTGGTTAAATCTCAGCGCGTGACTCGGTGTTTTACGGTAATAATACAAAACTATTTTTCTGTAATAAAATCGCCAGCCTCATAGGACTCTCACGGGACACTCCTGCCCCCCAAATCTACGCAGGGCAGGAGAGACCCCATTTCTCTCTGCTTCGAGCAACCTGGTCTGCTGGGAGACGTCCCTGGCCATGGCAGGGGGTTGGAACTCGATGACCTTTAGGGTCCCTTCCAACCCAAACCATTCTATGATTCTATGAAGAGCTCAGCAGCGCCCTTGTATGACCTGGTCTCCCATCCTAAAGATAGAGGAGGGCCTGATGCACCAGGATGGGATGGAGAAACGACAGGAGCCTCGTGGAGTTCAACCAAGAAAAATGCAAAGTCCCGCACTGGGGAGGAACCGTCCCCCAGCACAAGCACCAGTACAGGATGGGTGCCAAGTGGGTGGAAAGCAGCTCTGCAGGAAGGCCTCTTCTCCCAAAGGACGAATGACAAGACCAGAGGGAATGGAATGAAGTTGAGGCAAGGGAGATTTAGATTAGATATTAGAAAGAATTACTTTACTGAGAGAGTGGTCAGGCACTGGAACAGCCTGCCCAGGGAGGTGATGGAGTCACCATCCCTGGAGATATTTAAGAAACGTATAGACATGGCTCTTCAGGGCATGCTCTAGTGCCCGAGATTATTGGTTGTGGTGAGGTGTTGAGTGTGGTGTTTAGTTGGTGGGTGGTGGATTTGGTGGGTGTTTTTTTTTTTGTGGCTGGACTCGATGATCTCAGAGGTCCCTTCCAACCACTAAGATTCTGTGATTCTGTGATTCTGTGACCTGGGGGACACCAAGTTGACCGTGTGCTCCTGGGGCAAGGAAGCCCCCCAGCACCCTGGGCTGCGATCAGGAGGTGATTTAAAGAGAGAGAAGTGAGCAACGCACGCTTCCAACGGTTACCCAGCCTGCGGTTCTGCTGTGGATATCCCAGTTTACGTGTTCCCTCCTGCAGAAAAAGGAGTTAAAATGCAGGTTTGTGGTGCGAACTTCTGTCAGAGGAAGGATCCCATTCCTCCGGCCTTCCTTCTGTTGGGAAAGCAACGGGAATGGATTTTGTCAAGGCCGGAATGAGATCCGCAGGCGCCGGTGCGCGCACAGATTTTTTTCCGCTGCATGACAATAAAGCGCTGAGATTTGAGCGCTTGACCCGGTGGCCAGATGCTGCCACTGACGAAGGCGCGGTGGCAGCACGGTGGCTCTCACAAAGGAGCGCCGCGCTGCTGGCACCCAGCCCCGCCAGGACCAAAAGGACCCGCAAAAACCATTTCCTTTCAAGAAGAGCCAAACTGGAACCAGGCAGCACCCCTCCTGGACGGGAAACCGCTTGCTTTTGGCAGGTGTCATTCTGTTCGCTAATTATCCTAAACAAAAGAAGAGCGAATTGTCTGTGTGAGGCTCTAATTAATTACTACCCATCAGGAGCTTCTTACGCAAGAGCTGTCATCAGCAAAGCAGGGAAAGGCGCTGAGAAACTCTCACTAGGAGATCTGAAAATCACTCTTGATGGCTTATGAAATAATGCGGCGTCCCGCCGGTAGGGAATGAATGGAAAAACAAATGATGAAGAGAGAGGGAGGAAAGGAGATCCTGGGGGGGCTTTTCATGTTGATGAAAAGCCTGGGACAGCGAGGTCTCTGGGCTGCGTGGGGCCTGTGTACGATAAAGGTCACGGCGGTGCGCACGTCTGTTTGCATTTCAGCTGTAATTAGCGTGTCTTGTCTGGCCTCTCTTACCACCAGCCATGCACAGCACCTCCTTGCATAGTCCTGCATGGGCCCTTTCTGAATGCAAATGAAGCTCATCTCCCATCCCTGGAAATGACTTTTAAAACACCCACTTATGTCTTTAAACCCAAGCACCGCATTAAGGACAGATAATGAACGTGAAACTTTTACAAAGCTGCTTCTCTCAGCAGAGAAACCCGTTTCAATATTGAAAACCAACGGACACTCAGTGATGTGGTTTCGGGAGGAAGAAGGGATGCGATGGGAAAGCCAAGGAGCAGACTCACTGTTAATTCCCCCAAATCAAGGCTGGGAGACTTGCAGACAGGCGGGCAGGAGGCGCAGCGCAGGCTGGAAAGAAACACTCGGAGACTTTATCTCAAGCTTCAAACGATGAGTAAAGATCTGGGCCAGAAGATCCTGGCAGTGAAATCATTATTTGGTCTTCTGCCTGCCTCAATGTCAAAAGCGAGTTGCTGTTTTGCTCGAACAGCTTGCCGTCCCTCTGCTTTCGGTTGCCTGGTTGGGAAAACACCAGCTGAAGAGCTGGTACAGCTGCGGCTCCACTCCTCCACTCTGGGACCACGCGAGAGCCCCACTGGGGAGGGCTCAGAAGGCCCCTTCCAAAAATAGCTGTTGAATTAGGAGCCCTGTCCTCATCACTCTGCGATGACGAACATCCAATTTCCTATCTGGGGTTTTAATTGATTGCTCTCTAAACCACTTGGAGCCATCCAGCTGAAGCTCCTGCCTCGCTGCATTAACAAGGTTAAAACTGCACTGGCTTTTGCAGAGGCCTGAATTCAGTGTCTCTGAAGGTGATATTTCAATGCAAGCGCTGCTTTGTGACACCCTCACGGTGCTGCCCAGAACCATTAAGCAGTGACACCGCCCAGAGGCACCAGCCAGGCCAGCATCGGCGTCCGAGTCAAATGAGAAGGGCCAAAAGCCAGCAAGAAAGGAGCTCTTCACAGCCCGCCCAGCTGAAATGGGCAAAGGAAGGAAAAACTCTGCTTTGATGATGATTCCGAAGCACAGATTTTGCCGCACAGGTTCTAAGTTGACCATGGACATTCTGCATCCATTTCTAAAACCATCCATCCTGCTTCCTCCATCACCCACAGACATAAACCAGCCGGCCCTGTACAAGCCTTGTGAGGAGAGGCTGATGGAGCTGGGGGTGTTCAGCCTGGAGAAAAGGAGGCTGAGGGGAGACCTTCTGATCTCTCCAACTCCCTGAAAGGAGGGGGTAGCCAGGGGGGGTCGGTCTCTTCTCCCAAGGAACAGGCGATGGGACAAGAGGAAACGGCTTCAAGTTGCACCAGGGGAGGTTTAGGGGGGATATTGGGAAAAATTTCTTCCCCCAAAGGGTTGTGAAGCCTTGGCAGAGGCTGCCCAGGGCAGTGGTGGAGTCACCATCCCTGGAGGGGTTTCAAAGCCGGGCAGACGCGGGGCTGAGGGAGATGGGTCAGTGGGGGTTTGGGCAGAGCTGGGTTGGTGGTTGGACTCGATATCAGCAAAACAAATAATGAGAATTGAGTTTAATATACACCACTCAGATCACAACCTGAAGCTTGTCTTGCCAGCCCTTAAAGTATGGCTGACATTCGGTGCTCTAAACAGCTGCTGTTTATTTTATCTTGTTTTCTTCTGACTTCTTTTTGTTGGATCAGTTACTGTCAGGCTAAAGCACAGAAGGTTTTCTTGTTTTAAAAATTTGCTCTGCTTTTTGTAGGCAAAACGTAGCGCGTGAAAGTCAGTGGGACTCTTCTTGCCAATCTGACATTCTTTTTCACACTCCAAAAAATCACAGGGTTAGAATCTGAAGTCTAAATGGCTACTGCTGCTTTGGTATGTTTTTAGAGAGCTGATGTGAATTTGCTGAGCCTAGTAAATGAGCTGATTGGCAAAATGGGTTATGTTAGTGGAGTGGTACCCTGACCAAATCAGACACATTTTTTTTTTTGACACGATTTTCTAACTCTAACGAAAAACCTAGACGCGAACAAGAAAGCTGAATAAGACCTTACCTTTGTGAGCCTCCTTACACGGAGAAAAATCATCTCCCGGTGGCTTTACCAGATGAACCCCACAGATTGTGTCTCCTGTAGCCAGTGTCACCGACAGACGAGGAGCACTTGGTCAGGCTTGCCCCAAGTGCTCTGTGCTCTGCGTGTGACATTTAGTGACCTGGGAGAGGAAAAGCAGAAGGTTGGCTCAAATCCTCAAAAGGATGATTCCTAAGGAGAATGATGTCATCAGTCGAGATGAACAACTGGGATAAAGGGACAGGAAACTTGGGAGCACTAACAGGGGACGTGGTCGTCCTGCTACTGAATTTATCTCAGGAAAAACACTGCAACCTACAAATCTAATTGTAGCTCTTCACAGGCCGTTTGGAGCCATCCGTTCTTCAGGAGCAACATTCTCAAAACACATGGAGAGCTGAGGAAAGAAGTATGAAGCAGTAGGAACCTGTCACCCAGATGCCTTCAAAGACAAAGTGTCACAGGCCAGTTTGCAGATATCTGTCTAGACTCACGCTTGCCAGTCTGGACCAGAAAAAGGAGGCCAAAGCCTGGGGAAGAAGTGCCCATTTCGTTACGTGCAGCAGTGTGAAAGATGGGATGAGACTGCTGGACGTGCTTCGTGCTTACGGAAGAGAATGACCCCAGTGTGGTTCTTGTCATTTTTCCTGGTGGCAAGAGAGAGCAAATCACTTTGCAAGGTATGTGTGAAAAGTGAGGGCTCTATTTCAGCTCAGCCCTGGGCCCTCAGCCCCCACCTGGGCTGTGCTGGAGGAGCTCTTGGTCTGTGGCTTCATTGCGCATGGCCACGGCCACAGCTATCACAGAATCACAGAATGGTTTGGGTGGGAAGGGACCTCAAAGCCCCCCCAGTGCCACCCCCTGCCCTGGGCAGGGACACCTCCCACCAGACCAGGTTGCTCCAAGCCCCCTCCAACCTGGCCTTGAACCCCTCCAGGGATGGGGCAGCCACAGCTTCTCGGGGCAACCTGGGCCAGGCTCTCACCACCCTCACAGCCAAGAAGTTCTTCCCCACATCTCAGCTCCATCTCCCCTCTTTCAGTGTCCAACCCTTCCCCCTCCTCCGAGGGCTCCCCTCCCTGATCCAGAGTCCCTCCCCAGCTTTCCTGGAGCCCCTTGAGGGACTGGAAGGGGCTGGAAGGTCTCCCCGGAGCCTTCTCTTCTCCAGGCTGAAGAACCCCAGCTCCCTCAGCCTGATCCCAGTCTGTGGACTGGCTTCACCTCAGGCTTGTCTCATCACTGTCGTCCTGTCCAGCAGTCACTGGGACGTGTCTCCCCCAGTTACTGTCATGGGAGACCTGCTCCGGCCAGAGCATCACTGCCCCCAGAACCTTGGGATGGAGGCTTGGAATTCTGCCTGGAGGAATGGTGAGGTAGTGAGGTCCATGTTAGAATAAAACAGGCATTAAATCTCATAAAATGCAGTAGCTGTGGCTTTTTTTAAATCACTTGAAATGATTTTTCCTAAGCAGCTGTAAGGAAATGGTATGCAGAACAGATGAATTGGATAAACGTATATCCAGTTTGGGTTGCGGATTTGCAAATATCCTGCCAGAAGAACCACTGCGTGAAAGTGCCCATTTCGTTACGGGGGTAGGAAGGGGCCTCTGGAGATCATCTAGTCCAACCCCCTGCTCAAAGCAGGGCTAGACAGGCTGGGCTGCCCCGGGCTGTGTCTGGTTGGGTTTTGGTAGATGAACAAGTTTAAGGTGTTAATTTGCAAAGTAATTCTTTTCCTCTATGGAGAATGGGAAGAGAAAGGCCCATGGAGAGAATGGGTTGAAACTTCATTGAAATTAGTAGTTGTAACTATCTGTTGAGGATAAATGATCTTAAACCTGTGTTTCGTACTAGTGTTGAGCCTTTAATATTCGTTTCAAAGTAAACCTATTTCCCTATTCCCTGTAAAATGTTAATTTTTAATTAAATTTAGTGGCTGGATTACTGACACCTTATGAAATCAAACATTTCCCAACAGATGAAGGATGCTTTAATGTCAGCACTTAATTTCTTGTATCTGTCACATGTATTACTTGTGATCAGATCGGTTTATTAAATGGAACTTTAGCTGGTTCCTTCATAAAATACAAGGACCTTCCAGCCTGAGCTGTTATGCAAGACATGAGCTGAAAAATATTGTTAGCGGCTATTTTTTCCACAGAATTTCATCAACATCTAACCACCAGACCACCCCTCCCTCCCACAGTTTTATAAACTGGGCTGGATGCATCGACGCTTGGGTTTTCGGCTGCCAGCCGGCGAGTCCTCACCACGAGGACTGGGATTACTCACCAGCAGGTTTCTCCGCAAGTGGCAGCTGTGACCCCGACCACCGCTTGCCACTTTGAACCCTCTCAGGGATGTAGAGGTTCATAAAAGGCTCGGTCGTATGAATCAGCTCCGGGGCTGACAGCCTTGCCAGTTAATACTGGGCGGCTGAGGGGGAGGAAGAGGAGTGAGGAGCATGATCAGTACCCAAGGAAGAAGGCTGGGGAGAAGCTGCAGCCCACTAGCTGAGGGACAGAAGCGTCTTCCTTTCTCAATATTTTGCCTGAAAGGAACAGTCTTGTCCTGTCCTCCCAGCTAAAACCCCACTCCTTGGGGGCAGGGGTTGAGGGGGTCCCTTTTGGGGCTGGTATGAAAGGTGTAGAACCCTGAACTGCATCAACAGGAACATCCAGCTTTTCCAAAATGGCACAAAATAATCCAGCTTCCTGCTGATATTTTTTTTCTGCTGTTACCTCTGTTTTGCAGGACATACAGCATCCGTGATGATGCCCCAGGGCTACGAATTCTCCTGATTCCCAGCCTAGAGCCCAGTCTACAGGGAAAAAGGGGAGTCTGAGCCGTCTCAGCCTCCCATCCCAGGAAGTGCTGTAGCGTCATTTCTGCACTGAAAGGCTGTTGTCTTTAACCAAAACACTCTGCTTTTCAAACTCGCTTCAGAAGGAGAAATCGTCCATGGAATCATCCTCATCGGCTTTGGACTATGACAAAACCTTTTGTGCCACCACCGCTTCCCATCTCCTGACATCCCGGCCGCTGGAAGCTGCACCCACACGCTGCTTTGTCAATGAGAAATTCCGGTGGTTCCGTACCCTCCTCGGCTTTGCTTTCGGGTTGCGGAGGAGTAGGCTGTGTTTAAAAAACTACACTGCGTTTTAGAAGATTATAAAATCAATAAAATGAGCCTCAGTGGTTTAGTAAGCTACTGCCCTTTTCACAGGGAAAGCCAGCTGATCTTTTCTAGGGAAGCTGGGCGGCGGGGCTGCCTGGATTGCTATATTTATCTGTTTACATGCACGCTTTGGGAATCAATCGCGCTCCCATAAGCAGTGAGAGAGAAAAGACTTATTAACAGCCTCCCAAATGAACTTTTGAAGGGCTCGGAAGCGCATCCTTCTCAGCACAGCGAGCTGTTCCGAGCCTTTCTCACAAATCGGTTTCTAATAATACTACAAGGAAGCTAAGCAGGGATGGAGCGCCTGCCCTGCACCTTGTCCCTCTTTGCTCAGCTCGTGAAAGGAAAAGTGACAATTATCCTATTTCCGGTATCAAACGTGGAGGGTAAATTTCATTGCCTGACCAGGGCGGCACAGACAGCATCTGTTATACCCCATTGAACTCCCCTCTATTTGATATATATGAGCTTCTTCAGCTATCTCAGCTGCAGCAAAGGACAAAGATGGGAGCACAAACATTCATTAATTCTGCCCAATTAATTAATTCATTGATCTCTTACAGTATTGAGGGTATTCGTTTCCTTCCCCCATTTCCATACTGTCCTATTAATCTCCTAACAGTCTGCAGCCTCCCATCAGTTTTCACCTGAATTCCTTTTTCTGGTACCCAGGCCTTTATGGGAGAGGAGAGGAGATGACAAAGCCGTTTGAACTGAGGGCACAGAGGAAAGAAGACAATTGTGTGGGGAGGTACTGGCCATAGCAGGAAACCTCCTCCTGATCCTCTCTGAAGAGAGACATTTTGGATGGGGGTGGGGGGGAAACAAACCAAGAACAAACCCAGAAGATTGTACAAAATACCTGCTTCTCAGTGGAAATTCTGGGGCGGCGCTGCTGGTTGGGGGAGCGGTGGGGGGCGTAGGAACCTCAGGAACCAGGAGACCTTTCTGCCAAGGATGTCCTTCACGGTGCCACACCAACCAGCTATCCAGAAAAGAAGAGACTGGGGAGGGATGTTATTTCACCTTAGAGACAGCAAAATTTTCCCTTTTCTCTTGGCAGTGGAGTAAGGGCTGTGTTCCCCTTATTTTTAGCATCGCTAATATCAGCCGTCCTCATTCAAAACACATTTGCTTTTACTCCCTCTCTATTTTAATAGGAAACATATCTTCTTTTTACTGTTTTGACAGTACCTCGCTGAAGCCATTTATTCTACTCTGTACAAGCTCTCCTACCACATTTATCGCCACAGTATCTGAGTGCATTAAGCAAAATGACTAACATCTGCCAGGTTATTTTTTTCTCTCTGTCTCCTCAGGAAAAAAAGGATGCAACAGCGTCCTATTTTGGTGAGAGGGACTTTTTCCCCATCCCCTTTTACATATACATTGCTCTGGTTTTTTTTTACAGTAGAGAAAGCAAAGCCCAAGAAATGTACACTTCAATGATTGGCGACACATTTATTAATGATGTCTACTTCTTAGAATCACAGAATCTTAATTGTCCAGGTTGGAAGGGACCTTTAAGATTATCTACTCCAACCATCAACCTAGCTCTGATACAAAAACCCCGTCACTAAACCATGTCTCTAAGCTCTATGTCAACCCGTCTTTTGAACACTTCCAGGGATGGTGCCTCAACCCCCTCCCTGGGCAGCCCAGTCCGAGGCTTAATAACCCTTTCCGTGTAAACATTTTTCCCAATATCCAATCTGAACCTCCCCCGGCACAACTTGAGGCCGTTTCCTCTTGTCCTTCTTTCTTGGTTCATTCTCTATCCTCAGATTTGATCCTGAGACAGTTCTACATTCTGGTGACAAAGCCATACCATCCCTCCAGCAGTAGGGTCAGCAATTCTCTTCATCCTCCTGGGTAGCCTTTTGGCTAGGGTGGGCTTGCAGCACAGAGGATAAGGAAGGTGAGAACCCTGCACTTGATTTTGTTTTATGGGGAACTTGAGTCCAGGGTGGTTACTGGTGCTGCCGAGGTGATGCTCTGCCATGTCCTGTGTCCTCGCTGGAGTTCCTGAAGTGCTGTGAGCTTCCTTCCCAGCTGCATCACACTCCTGTACCTCAACCGAGAGGTGACGACGGCACGAATAATTGCAGCCAAGTTGTACACCAGGATGAGACGAGAATGGTAAGAAGTCACCGGGAGATGATGAAAAACATTACTCAGACCAGTGAGAGCTCAGTGTCAACGCTGGATCCAAAACCACTCCCCAGTGACTGCCTGAAGTGACCACTTACTTGGGCACCATCTCCACACTGTTGGCGTTTCGGTGTTTCAGATGTCTGGCCACTGACTGGGATGGGACCTTGTAAGGGAAAGGTCCAGCAATGGAGGGACACGGTCCCCCTACTGTGAAATAGATTGTCCCCCTTCAGAAAGCTTTCAGCGCCTCGTAGTGTATTACCCTGCCAGTTCCTGTAAGGAAGGCAGTGGGTCAAAAGTTTAGGCATGAAGCGACTCTGGAGAATGAGAACAGATCCCTCCCTCCTACCTACTGGGAGGAGGAGACCAATTCATCACCCCAGTAAAACTGTTTCATCCCCGCCCCTTGGCTTGAATTCGTGCTGAGCTGTGACTATCAGCTTCGGAGAGATGGACTTGGAGGTGGCCTTTGGTAGCTTTCCTGGGGACTCTCACAGGAATGGGGAGGTTTGGCTGTGAAGAGATGACCTGAGGCGCCACGAGTGGGAATCTTCAGGATTTGCCTGACTACTGTGTGTTTGAGAGTTAAACAGAGGTCTGTGGGGAAGGACGACGGCATCGATGGTACAGCATTGGTCGGCGTAAGCCCAGGAGGCTGGCAGGGTTATCAGTCAGATTTATGAGTATTAAGTTCTTTAGGAGGTTTAGAGCTTCTTGAAAATGAAAAATTTGTGCTTGCGAATGGTGTTTGGTAAATATTAGCACAGCAGCACAGTAAGAACAGGAAGCTTTGCAACTTTCAGTATTCAGCTCTGGCGCGGAGTGTGAGCGCTGGGGGTCGGTGGAATATCTCAATGCCAGGGACGACTCCTTGGAGTCGACTTGGCAGACTCAGCGGAGGAAGATAAGAATAACACAGCCTGCGATACCATCGCAGCGTGAGCTCGAAGGAGTTTCTTAATTTCATCCTCCCTCTATCAGCCTCTGCTATCAGCATTCAAGTTTCCAACAGGACGTCAGAGAGCAGCGAAGAGAGGAGGATCATTTCAGCCTGCTGCTGTAAGCGAAGATGCGGCGGTAACGACCGGGTCCTCCTCCCATCAGGGTGAAGCACTGCTGCCTATTAGGCTTTGGAACTTCGTCAGCGTTCGTGAATTGTCGACTGAATCAGGATTACTGATATTTCTTGTTGCCAGGGAGTTAAAAGATAGGATGTGCTGCCTGGAGGCTGTGGGGGACTAAGAGCAAGATCTCAATTTTCCCGGCCTTGTAGTCTAGAAGATAAGGGTTTCTTTTAGCCGTTTTGAGAATTTTGTGTCCCGCCATAACTTACGTACGTTCAGTGCTTACAGTGAAGAAACAACTCTCCGTACCCAACAATCGAGGATTTGGCTGAACCTAAACCGCAGAGATTAAAGCCAGAATCTAGGGAAGGGTGGCTGAACCCCACCTCGCTGTTAGTTTCACCCTCCTGCACATCAGCCCCTCGATCAGGTTTCTTACGTGACTCTCCGACCACGGCAGCACATGGGCTGGAGCGAGGAGAAACCATCTTGCTTCTCACTCGCTGCTCCTGCACGCTATGGAAATGTTACAGATGCAGCCCAAATTTTGTAAAAGGGCTTGGCCTGTTTTGAAGGGCCTAGAAAACAAATTGTAAAAATGTTTGAAGCGGGAAGAAAATGCCACGTATAATGAATTTGAAGAGTTGGATCTACTTGGCCTATCAAAAAGTTCATTAAGCGGTGACTTGATGAGCCTGTAAAAATGTTGTAAGTTTTGGGGTTAGCAGGGGAGGGCATAAGAACCCCTGTTTGAAAGCTGAACGCAGACAAGTTCAAATCGGAGTGTCAAGTACGTGTTCTGTTGTTGTCACTGAGCAACCAGAGGAGCAGGCTGTTGAGTGGTGACTTCTCCGTCACCTATCTTCTGACCCAGGCCGGGTGACTTTGGGAGATAAGAGCCAGTCAAGTACACAACACCGAGCAGGAGGAAACTGGTGGAAGGTAACGGCCTATGAAGTACAGAAGGCCAGACTAGAGCTAGTCCTGGTCTAGCTCCTCTTTTGGAGGCAAATAGGACCTGCACGCCTTATTCTGTCCCAAAAGCACATCCTTCATGTGACAAAAATGAAAGTGTTCCCTACTTAAGGGTGAGGCTTCGGGCAGGGAAGTACTGGTGTGGATTGGTACGGGTCCATCTATGCTAGGCAGTGCATGTGGCCATAAGCCACCCCAGCACTTGGGGCCACCCTGACCAGGGCCTGCAGAGCCCGGCAGCTCCCTCTGGAGCAGGGCTCCTGCACCCGCTGCCACACAGGCCACTGGAGAGCTGGGATGGCACCACGTGGCCTTCCTCTGCAGGAACCAGAGGTGGTCGCAGAGGCAAGAGCCCAGCCAGATGCTCTGCAAGGTGGTGGCTCCCGTTTCTGCCAAAACTCAGCTGGAGTCCCTGTTGCCCCGGCCTCCAGTCACTTGTTTTTGTGCGAGACAACACAGTCCTGCTCCTGTGACCAAACACAAGCATCCTCGGTTCCACATCCAACCACCACATTGGGAAGAGTTGTCCGATATAGCGGTGCAAACCTTCCTTTCTGGGGACTTCAGACTTGATAGGCTCCTAACTGTCTAACAGTGGTATTTTATTGACATTTTCTCTGTCAATATCACCTCTGGATGAGGCGGTAAGTTATAATGGTGCAAAACACTCCAGAGAAATGCTTTCCAGTTGCTTCTTCTGGCAGTACAGCATCACGTGCTTCCATCATTCATGGAAGTCGCCTTTCTCCTGTAGCCTTGTTTGCAACGTGAAATAATGAAGGAAATACAGCATATACCCCATATCATCATTTGAATTACGACTGTTAGCAGTCTGACACTTCTTTTTTACATTACACAGAAATAAATTTGCCCTTATTTTGGGG
Organism: Arenaria interpres; assembly: GCA_013399435.1. NCBI lineage: Eukaryota > Metazoa > Chordata > Aves > Charadriiformes > Scolopacidae > Arenaria > Arenaria interpres. Next base: position 233,839 of record VXAK01019492.1, on the reverse strand, counting down.
GGAGGGGAGAATTAAACTCTTGTTGATAATTAGTTCAATATTTTGTTTACGCTAAAAAGCAACTTCTGTATATTGCAGAAATCAAGCAGTTACTCACCCGTCGCTTTACCACAACGTAACTGAAGAGCTATACAGACAACCTCTTTTCCTCTTTATGATGATGTGGTACAAGACTTCCATTCAATATTGTTCTTTTTCTCTGCACTGCATAAAGACCGGTTTATCAAGATCTGGTATGGCCCGTACTGCGGGGCTGTGGGACACTGGGCTATGGGACGGTGCTTGAGGAAGGGCCACAACACAGCAGCCTTCTGTTCGCTTTTCAGAGGCTGTGGTCTTTAATCCCTGGAAAAAATCAAGGGCCTGTGTGTCATCCACAAATAGCAAGTTTAACTCTTTAATTCAAAAGGTTTTATAATGAATGCATTTGGGTTTTATATTCTGGATTCTGAGGTTTGGAGCGGGTTCTTTAAGCCTTTTCAATGCTGCTCCTCAACCATGAAGACTAGAAACTTCCTCCTTTAAAATGTGAACCAAGTTCTTCACATCTTCACTCCAGAAACTTGGCCTTTGATAAAGACATCAAACACCCAAAGAACTTGCATCGCTGGTAGGATCAAACAGAAGTTCCTACTGTAACGAAACCATGTCAAATGAGTTATCCTTATCTCCTGCATCATGGGGGCTTGGGGGTGGTGTGACCAGCCAGCGACTTTAGCACACAGATATGAGGCGTTTTGATGTTGTTAGCTTTAAGGTAAGAGGCTGCTTGTTTGCCAGCCTGGCCAGGCTGTGCTGGGGTGGCTTTTCGTGGGTGCACAGTGGTAGGTACCTCCCAGGGGATGTGTGGTGCCTCTGCCATGGTTGTGTCTTTCCGTGGATGTACCATGGTGTTCCTACCAGGGGATGTGTGGTGCCTCTGCCATGGTTGTGTCTTTCCGTGGATGTACCATGGTGTTCCTACCAGGGGATGTGTGGTGCCTCTGCCATGGTTGTGCCGGAGTGCCTTTCCATGGATGTACCTCATCTAGTCCAGTTGCGCCAGGGGAGGTTTAGATTGGATATTAAGAAAAATTTCTTCACAGAAAGGGTTATCCAGCATTGGAATGGGCTGCCCAGGGAAGTGGTTGAGGCACCATCCCTGGAGGTGTTCAAAAGACGGGTTGACATGGTCCTCAAGAATCCGGTTTAGTCATTATTTTTTTTTATTGCTTATTTCTTACTTATTTTTTTGTCAGAGTTAGGCTGATGGTTGGACTAGATGATCTTTAAGGTCCCTTCCAACCTAGACGATTCTATGACTCTACCATGGTGTTCCTACCAGAGGACGTGTGGTGCCTCTGCCATGGCTGTGCCGGGGTGTCCCGTGCTCCGTGCCTCCGGTTACCGGGTGCTGAGGGGGATCTCTCCAAAGGCAGGTCCCCAACGCGCCATGAGCTGCTTCCTCTCCCGCTCTGCCCCTACGGACGCAACGATAAAACAGCCTTTCTGCTTTATTCCTGGGCAATTTCCCACACATCTTCCCTCAAAACTCACCTTTGCCCAGCAGGGTTGTTGGCCAAACCCGGCCAGCGGGGCCCGACGGGTGCTCGCCGATGGCTGAGGGGAGGCGGGACTGACACCCGCGGCGGGCGCTACAGGGCCCGGGCTCCTCACACAGGGCCGGCCCGGAGGCTCCGGAGGGGCCACCCCCTCCTCTCCGGTCCTGCCGCCCCCCTCACAGCGGCGGCTGTGGGTCCGCTGAGCCGCAGCCCCCGCCCCGCCGCCTCACGGCC
>VXAK01019492.1:221165-231385 GCA_013399435.1 Arenaria interpres | reverse complement strand
TTGCTTTTTTTTTGGTTTTCCGAAGAGGAAAGATGTACTTTAATTGTTGGGTTTTTTTAAAAAAAATATTTTCTTCCGTTTCCCCCACATTTCTGCCAGAATTACCCGTTTTTAGTTCAGACCTGCTAAGGCTGTCTTGTCGCGGCATCGCCAGCACCACGTACCGCGGCCGTGGGGACACGATGCCACCTCAGAAAGGGGTCTGCCGTCGGCCGGACCCTCCAGCCTGATCCACAGCCTTGGGGTCCCTGTCAATCCTTGTGGGGTCAGCCCTCCCAGCGTGAATTTCTCTGTGGCGTTTGCTCTTCCAGGCTTCACAGCGATGCATCGTGTTCACCAACATGTGGTTTGAGTCAGTTTGGTGGTTGTTGTTGTTTTTTTTTCTTTTTTCCGATTCTCCTTTTCTCCCTTGGGCGGGAGTTTTGAGAGGAGCTGGGAGCTGGGTGTTTCCTCTGCAGAGCTCCACGGGGCAGGAGAGCAGAGAGGGGTGCTCCCTTCACCTCCTTGGGTGAAGGTTGAGGAGCAGTAAATCATCTCTGATAGGCAACAAGCTATTTATTCGAGGTCTCTCAGGGTGGAACGTAAGTCAGGAGTTGTTTTGTGTGGTGCTCAGCATCTGCTGCGGTAGAAGATATCCCAAGAGACCACCAAGGAAAGAATTCCTGATAGATTTGTAAGTTATCTTAACAACAGGATTAGTACGTCGCTTTTTATTTTTCCCCTCCGAAATTCTGATGTGCAGACGAAGCGGCAGTGAATAAGCTGAATAATTGCATTTGCACGTTTTAAATCCAATGAAACAGAGAACCTTTTATGCCACTTGGAGAGAGAGGCTCGTGTGCTGCGTCCCTCACTGTCGGCTCCAGAGAAGGTGACCAGATTGCAAACAAATCTCTTGATTTAGAAATCACCTAGAACCTAAAGCTCTTTAGTACAAAGGGTGCTTTTCTAGTACACTGTTCCGTATACTGGCTGCGTATTGCACGTTATTCATACTAATTATCGCTTTCTCTTGTCATCTAATCTATTTTAATATGTTGCCACGTGCCTGCTCAGGTACTCCAGGTGCACCTAGATCTTACTTTATTCTCATCTTTGGGCATTTTGGATTCCAGTAAACCATTTTTACTGTCACACTTAAACAGGATCCTGAAGTAAAATACAAGGTGCAGCCTTGTTGGCTGCTTCTTCCAAACCCATATTCAGGTTGAATTTGCATCCAGGTGAAAAATTCAAGCAAAGTCTTCTCTGTGTCATGGAGATACCAGGTCCTGATCCCAGGCTATTTTAATGTTTGTGGGTAGGACCCTTTTCTCATTTTCTGGCAGTAAATAGGACGCTGCCTTCTGCAAATACAGCCTCTCCTCTTTGTAGTTAGGTTGCAAAAAACTCCTCGTTGGTCTTTGTACCTTCTGGTTACTGCAATTTCCTCCTTTGGTACCGGGATGTGCCTTTGAATATTTGATGAAAAACTCACTGTCCAGATTTTGTGTCCCAGACCTTCCTGGCCTTCCCCAGCCAGCCCTGTCTTTACTTCCCAGCTCTTCCCACCTCTCATGGAGGCCTCTCCTTCTTCACCATTCAAATCCTTACTCAAGAGTCCAGCTTATCTACTGGGAAGCTTAGAACAGATTAATTTAGTAATCGTCTCTGTGAACAGTAGTAGTTGTTTAAAAAGTCGTCACATTCCACTACCTTGAATTTCCATATTGGAACTAGATAGCCATGGGTAGATTTGTAAAATCCTTCCTAAATTTTAAACACTGTCAGGTTGGGATGATTTGTTTTACCCAAATAACCCTGCCCCAGAGTAACCCAAGCTGTCCCAGTATAGATGTGGGTAGTTCTTATGTATTGAGTAAATAGTGACAAAATGGCCTGTAGAGACACCTTTATGTGTTTAAATTAAATGCCCATTATGCAGAAAATAAAGCATGTAAGTCTTTACACTAGTTCCATCGGTAAATTAAATTGTACAATTATGGCAGTGGGATAAATATAGCCTTAGCAGATGGAAAAAAAAATATTAGAAAGGCATAGAACGAATGACGATGGGAAAGAACTCCCCTAAACTTGAAGGCTGTTGCAAACGAATGTGTGTCTACATGCATTAAATATTGCTACTAAAGCAAAAGGATATTAATCCGATGTTATTACTCATGCTCTGTTTTTTTTTTCCCCCTGTATTTCTCTTAGTTTAGAGAATTAAAATAATTTGTCAGCTTCACTTTCACATTCTTGCTGCTGCAATGTTTTGGTTTCAGGCAATGCAGAGGAATGGTTATTTAGCAGGTTTAGGTAAAACATTGTAGCTGAATTTCTTTAATTATGAAAATATTTTTTCAGCTTTAAAAACTCATCATGGATGGTATCACGTTGCTTGCTGAAAACATACATGAAAGGTCTGTTTCTCTTTTCGCTTAGTGCTGTTCTGTGAGTGTAAAAAGCCACTGGTTCTGTTTGTCTGGAAGCCCTTCGTGCCGTGACATCTCAAGTAGTTTAAGAGTATATCCCTTATTCAGGTTAACACATCAGAGAGACCGTGATGAACGGTACAGAGAAGGTAAGTTAAGAACCTTTTTCCCGATCATACAAAATAAGAACAAGTAGACGTGCAGCGAAATTAAAAAAATTCAAGACTATTAAATTATTATTTTTTTTATTAGATGTATAAATAGACTGAGGGACTATTTGCTGGGGCGTTCTTGATGCACAGAACTTGGCTAGATCCAAAATAATTTCTTTAAATCACAGAAGTATCCAGAAGTATGTAAAACTGTGCAAATACTAAAAGAAGACAATTTTGGAGAGTGGTAGAAAAGATGTAAATGTTTATCCTTCATAGCTCTAAGCCAGTCAGTCTCTGGGAAATAAGGCTTGGAGGAAACTTTCTAGGAGAGCAGATTATTCTGCGTCTGCCTACAGTGGAATTTCTTGCACTTTCTGCTGAAGCATCTGGCGTTACTGTCAGTGATGAGAAAATAGATTAGTGGATGAGGATGGATTAGATCTGTGGCTATTCAGATGCTTAAAAAGTGTAATTCTGTAAGTGCATGCGCGCACCCGAGTTTGGCACTTTCTCAGGTTTGTGCACTTAACAATACACTTTGTTTATTTTATTAATAAGTAAGGGGAGGAAGATCCAAAAAGTTCCCCTGGGGTCGTCTTTGCTTCTCCCTTCTCCTTCTGTCTGTGTGGGTTTTGTGTGTGTGTGTGGTTTGTGAGATATTTTTTTTTTTTCCCTCCCTCCCCTCCATCCATCTCTCTTTCCTGAATGTTCTCTCCTTTTGGAAACCAAGCCAAGAGTGTTATATATATTTTTGCCAGTGGGGAATGAGGAGGCAAGAGGAACTAAAAGCTCTGTCATGGGCTGGATAGTGCTCTGTGCACGTGGTGGCGTTTGACTGCGTCCTTCAACCTACGCCTTCTCTTTCACCAGCAGGAGGGGAGATGTCCCATTATGGGGGGAGATGTTATCAGGTTTGGGTCAGACACTGATAATATGTCTCCATGAGGACAACCAGGGTTGCGTGTTGGTGGGGCAGCCACGAAACCAGGCTATGACAAACCGAGACATAGGATCTGGAGGCATCTGTGCAGGTTCAGAGCCTGGAAGAAGTAAGGACAATCTTGGTGGTCCTACTGAAAATGTAGGTTAGGAATTGGGACAGCGTAGACCAAAGGTACTGTACAGAGCCAGTTATTTTATAGAGAAAAAAAAGGTAGCTTGTCTGGGGTAGAATTATAAAGCTTGGTGCCTTATGGGCTGAACATCTTTACTGTTAAATCGTTAAAGAGTTGAGAGACGGGTAAGAGTTGGTGCTAGCACCAACAAATGGATTATGCTGGGCTGTGGGATGGTGAAATGAGGCTGGGTTGGGTTTGATCTTTTGGCTCAGGATGACGTGGGTGGGTGAATACGGAGTTACTGTGGGCTTATGTGGAGTTACTGCGGATTCTGGTGGGGTGGAAGTGGCTGAGAGTTCAGTGCAACGTGGCATAAAAAGCCACTGGGAGAGGGATGAGGTCTGTCATGAGTTTAGGTGTTTTTCTCCACCTGTAGAAACGCTACATGTAGTAGTGGGGCTAAAATTAGGATTAGGGATTGGCAAACTGTGGGTTGATGACCTTTTCTGTAACTCCAAGAAGGGCTCATGCTAACAGGGGGAAATGCCTTGAAGGATAAGTCTTGACTAGATGGTGGTTAAAGCCACAGACAGGGCCAGGGGTTGAGTTTCTGAGCTTGGATTTGGAAATGGAAGCAACTAACACACTAAGAGATGTGCTAAATTGTGGTCCTTAAACTGTGATGGCTGGATGGTGTCTTTTGATGGGCTCTGACGATGAGCAGCCTTCCTGAGCTGGAGCTAAGATCCAGGTTTCCATTAGAACTTGCTATGCTTAGAAGTTTCCTGCTGGGCTGTCGCCCTTGCCAGCAGAATACAGGGACTGGGTTCCTGTCCCAGCAAGTGGAGTCAGCTCTAAGGATTTTTGAGCCTTAATTCTGTGAAGGATTCCTTCCAGCCCTTGGTGTAGCTGTGCTGACCCTTCCTTGCCAAGCCATTTGTCCCTTGCCTGGCTGGCTTTAGCCTTAGGGATAAACGTGAATGTTCCTCTCAGAGACCCAAATCACGAGTTTAACCAGAGCTGTCCTACCCCTGTGGGACCTTCACGGTCTAACATTAACGTAGTGTGCCAGTGCCTCTTGTGCCATGCACCAGAGGTTCCTTCAAACCAGGCCATGGCGACTGTCTTGGGGAAACTAGAGCTCAAGAAGTGTCCTGTCTGGGCATGTACAGAAGGAATGAACTTGATCAAAGAGAGCTGCAATGTTCATGATTTTTTTGTATCATTGAAGACTTTAAAACCTTATTACTGCTCTTTGGAGGTATTTCCCCCTCTCTTTGCATTCCATTCTCTGGAGATGACCCACCTGCTGTAGTGGGAGGTGTCCCTGCCCGTGGAAAGGGGCTTGGAACTTGATGATCTTCAAGGTCCCTTCCAACCCGAACCATTCTATGATTCTATGAAAGTGAAAGCACTGAGCTGAGTCTTATAAAGTTTCTTTTTATAATTGAAACACTGGTTAATTCTGAGGACCTTTCCTCCTCAGATGGTTGAAAACCTCTGTGATTGCGCTGTTGGGTTACCAAGAAATCTTACAGCAGTTCTGTTTTCCTGAGGGCTCTAGGTTAATTCAATGAAATACCGGTGTTTCAGTGTGTGATGTACTTTATCATATATCTTAAATGAGTTTCTGACAACGGAAAAGCCATGGAAGCCACCAGGTTCCTTTGCAATGCATCACAGAGGTTGGATGTTCTCCTTGCTTCTTGGGGTGTTGTGAGTGGTACCTAGAGGAGGATGGAAAACCTCAGCAGTTTTGTGTTATGTGGAAGGTCTAGGCCATGATTCAATGGGAGCAGGAGGGTGTGAGCTCTTAGATGACATTTTTGAGAAAGGCTTTGAAATTCAGTTGCTGAAAAGCACTTCATTTGCAAACAGCTGCCAGTTGAGAACATTAAACCGACCTGACGTAGCTGCTAAACAGTTAACACGTACTCATTTGCTCCGTAGTTATTTGCAGCGCAGCTGATAATACCCTGCTTTTGACCTGATTATAAGCTGCAGATTTTGCAGAGAACAGCAGCTATTTGTGGTAAAATGTGCACCTTCCAAGCCTGAAGTGTTAGTGAGCAGCAGCAGAACCAGAATGACTACTGTTAGGACATAACAGGTAGCAACAGGTAGACTAAAAGGGTAACCAAGCAGCAGGTTCTAATAATTTTTTTCAATCAAATACTTTTCAGCTTGCACAAACTGGGACAGGGGTTGTTGGCGTGATATTTGCAATGCGAGAATTATTTTGCCCAAGATATTCAAGGCGTCTGTGGTAGAGGAAGGCATAGAGCAGAAGCTCTGTTCTACCAGGAAAGAAGTAGGAAGAGAGAAAAGGGGAAGGAGAGGTCATCTAAAATAAACTCAAGGAAACAATATGGTCTTGAAGTCTACAGAGAGCTGGGAAACGACATGGTGAGGAGCATCTAACAGGCTGGTGGCTTTGTCAGCCATGTTTGGAAGAGAGTCCTTTCTGCTCTCCTAAACCCAGAAGGAACCTGTTGGCCACATTTTAGAGACAATATTCTGCTGAGATGTTTATGTTTTATTTACAAAGATACCTCAGGGGAGCTGCAAAAGACAACGAGAGAGGGAGCTTAATGCCAGAATTTTCTCCTCAACGTTCTTTTAGATGTTTCTGTTTTCTAACAGCGTTTCTAGGCTTGTAAACAAGCAGTTGACCCTTCACTTTGCTAGAACAGGTAACCATGATATTTTCATCTTTGTTTTTGCCTGGGGTCCTGAGTGAACTCAGGTGCCGGCGACAAACATGAGAAACTGTTTCTTCTGGAAACTAATCCAAATAAAGTCTGGGAGTTGCTGGAGTCGCAGTGTTTTCTCACTGATGTGTAGGAATCAGTTTTGGGATGTAAACTATGAAATGTCAAGAAAAAAAGGGGAGAAATTTCCCTTGATGGGGGAGAATCTTCTCTAAACCTTCGTGTTGCTAAACAAAACTTTATATCTGAGTCGTGCAGATTGATGTGGATTGAATGCTTTCTGCACAAAAGATGGTCACCAAGTGAAAACCCGCTTCAGAGCATTGGTTGAAGGAAGAATACTATGCTCAGCTGGAAGAATAAATCCTTGCCATTGATTTTTGTTTCATTCATGCTTTTGTAATTCAGTAAGTGCTTGAGGAAGAGATAGACTGCTTGAATACCACTTGAATAAACAGCACCCAAAAAAAAATCTTCGGAAATTGCCAGAACGGTTGTTAAATGTGAAAGATAAATCTGGAGTGGAGCTCCTTGCAAGAGGGATAACTTTCAAGAGTGCTTATAAATAGTGAAACCAGGAACTTCAGGAAGAGAGGAATCCGAAATGATTAATCCTCAGTAGTAACCATTTCTGAAACTACAAGCCCAAATAAGAAACAGAAAATGATCCAACCTCACAAGAGCTCTCGAGAAGAAAATAAGTATAAAAACATATGGAAACCTTCAGGGTGAAGCTGCTCTGTCTGATGGGATTCTGTTCAGAGAAAATCATGTTCTCGGGCTGTACAGTGTGCTCGGGAATACTAATCATAAATCTCACAGTGCCTGTGTGTGGTGCAAGAGCTAAACCCACTAGAGCCTATTTTGGTCATTCCACTTGAAAAAAAGGCGTCCGTATATAACATTCGCAGTCGCCGTAGGCATCAGCTTGGAAAATCATCACTGAAATAGCACAGGATTTCTCCATTTTTCATCTGAGAAGGGCTGGTGGTGTTTGGGGTTCTCAATACCACTGGCTATTCTTGGGCAGGAGAGAAAAAGCATTTAGGAGCAGGATGTGAAGTGTTATTTTGAGAGCTTGGATCCAGATCTCCGCTTCTGCCAGAAGAGCCCCTCTTCTCACTGGAGAAGACTCTCACGGTATCTAGGGTATATTTTTTGGGGATCCTCAAAGGACAGCAGGAGATATGTCCCATCCTTGAAGGTCCTGGAAGCTTCTCCAGGGAGCCTGGATGGGGAGGTACAGCACGAGAAGAGCAGAGCTTGGAGGGTCAGACGGGGTGTAGCAGCATCCTCGCCTGCTAACCCTGAGGAGTTCATAACGGATTCTTGCTCGAGACAACTCCAAAAGAGGCACATCATCATCGAGAAGCTCCAGGCAAGTGGTCTGCTGCTGTCATAACAGTTAATATTCTGCTGTAATAGGTCTTAGGATACTCTTCCCCACTGTGTTTTCCCAGGTATGCAGGGCTGGGAGAAGTGAATATGCCTCAGCTGGGTTTTTTTGGTCTTTTTTCTTTCTTTTCTCTGTCTCAATTTTGCATTTCTTTTCTAGAATTCATTCAGAAATTTCCGTTGTAGTCCCTCTTAACTGCACTTTCCGAATGAATGATGTATATATGTGACTTACAGACCTTTGGCTGAAAACCATTAGCATGCCCTCCATACTTGGCTCAGCAGGATGATTTAGTTATGGTTTTTGTCAGTGTTTGGTTCGTGGTTGGACTCGGTGGTCTTAAAGGTCCCTTCCAACCTAGAGGGTTATGTGATTCTGTGATTCTGTGGCTTTTACGAGGCTGGCGATCTTGTCCCATTCCCAGCTTTTCCTTTGCTTCGAGCATATGCATAAAGTTTTAGTACCCTGAAATCCCCTGCTTATACTGTTAAAGGTTTGATGTGTTACTCTCCATGTCTCCAATATTTCCCCTGTTCTGTAGGTGAATTGGGCCTTTGTGCTTTTTCCCCTTCTTCTTCATTTTTATTCATTTCTGTAATTTTTGGAGCAGCCACAGGACCATTCGTTTTCAAGCTGCTTGTGGGTCACCGATGAATTGATGACTTTCAATGCCTTTTCTCAGAAAGGCAGGAAAAAGGCAGTGTCCAAATAAAGTCAGGCATAAGAACTATAAAAATAAATACTTGTTTACCTAATGGTTGGTTTTCTTCTGGAGCCTATTGGCATGGTCACAGAAAAACATATATTTTTAAAAAAGGAAAAATAATCAGGTCACAGGCAAGTAGGTAACTAGAATGAAGTAGAAAGATACATTCTTTAGCATCTTTGCTTGTTTCTTAAACATATTATTTCGATATTTCGTACAAGTACTAGTCTACAAGACTAGTAGTCTCTACAAGACTAGTGCTGTTCTGGTCCAAGTCTCCTGGCATGTAACACAGTTATAATGAAATTAATTCCCCAATTCAGTTACGTGTGGTAAAAGTTAGGAAGTACTCAGTAGGCAAAAGATAAGGTATTTGTTTAGAGTTGTGTGAAAACAGAGCAGCTTTACAATAAAAATAGTAACTTAGCCCCGAGCAAACTCCTACTGACTTTGTGCACATCAGTAGAAATCTTTGATGAGTTTTTCTAGATTAAATATGGCTTTTCTTCTCTGACCTGAGGTGTTACTGGTGTGGCGTTTGCGTCTTGCTCTTATTCCCAGGAGGAATTGATGAGAGCTGCGCCGGGTCTTTTTGTATGAGTGCGGTTGTTTTATTTATAAAACAAGGAACAAGCAGGAGACACCTTCCAGACTCCTCTCCATGGAATGGCTTGTGCTTCCACGTGCCTCATCACCAGCAGGAATGCTCGTGCTCCTCTTCTGCTTCACCTTAGGGTAGTGGTTGTGATGTTCCTCCTGTAGCACTTGGCTTCTCTGAGGCTTATTTTCTACGCTGGGGTTGTGAATGCACCAGAGAAAGCATTTCCAACCAGCCCCCAAGAAAAGGTGCCCTTCGCCCTTCCCCTAATTGACGATGTGATCGGACTGTGATATGGTGTGCTCCCTGGAGTAGTTACTGCTTTTTCCATTTTACTCTGCGGAGATGCCTTAATTGCTTCTTGATTTGGTAGGTATTGTGGCTGCCTAATGGATCAAAGACCTGCCTACTGGGAGGCACCAGCACTTGCTTTCCAGTATAGCAGTGTAAAACCAGTGAGGGAATGGTGAACTGGAATGAAAGCCTCTGCCTCAGAGCTACAGACAGCTGTGGATTTGGGAAAGCACAAGTTATAAAACCATCTCAAGGTCTCCCTGCTTCTCTCCAGGGCTGTGGCAATCCCATCTCCAGAAATTCAGGATAAAAACATAACACATTTGGTGATAATTCCCATCATTGTGCCAGAGCAGTTTTAATCCAGAGCACGTTCATTCTATTTCTACATTGCACCCTTTGCTTTGTGGTTGTATAAAACTGGTTTTCTTCGAGAAAGCTTATGCTTTTCAGGAAAACAAACCTGTTTTGCTTTTCGTTATTGATATTGGGTCTTCTGGAGCCAACGAGCTGCACCTGGATCAAACTGGTGAAGTGAGTCCTGTGGCACACACAGCTGCTTCAAACTGGTTCTTACTTCACACATATACTTTCCTCATTATTTTTTTAAAGTATAGTTACAGTGATAGGCTCTAAAAGGGTACTTGTAGGTGTCTAACAACCGTACTTTATAATCAGAGTAATTAAATTCATACAAATTAGTCGTTTGAAATGAAAAAATAATTTGCAAGCGGCATAAGATTGTTCCTCCGTGTATTCTTGTATTTATCACTCCATGCTTGGTGAATAAAAGAGAGTGCGTGTTTTTACACTGTAAATATAAACAACTATTATTATAATTTCCATTAATTTTTTTTTTTGATCTGAGATATCTGGAGAAGATTTTTT
>VXAK01019492.1:153038-221140 GCA_013399435.1 Arenaria interpres | reverse complement strand
TTTTTTTTTTTTTTTTCCCTCCGGGAAGTCTGTAGGCTCAGATCATCTTTCCCTTTTTTTCTGCAGAGGAGGGTGAAAGGAGTGCTCTCCATATGTCTGTGGGGTTAAAATTATCCTGAGCGCTGCGTGGCGGTGGCTCTGCAGCTGAGCGCCGTTCCGCACCTCGCAGCTAAAACGGATCAATTGAAATGGAGAAAGCAGCGGGAACGCTTCACTCCCGAGTCGCTCGGGCTGCAGGAATTCCAGGTTCTCCACTGAATATCATCCCCATATTTCTGGTTTGGCCCTTCTAAGTAGGACCTCTTTTTCTTTAAGTAAGCCCGAGATGGTTTTTTTTTCCAAAAATAAGTGTGTAAGTGATTCAATAAGCGATATTGTACTTTTCATTTATTAACCCTCTGGGTATCTGCCAAGGCTTCCCTCGCAGAGACCCGCACTCAGGCTCTCTCCCGAGCCAGGTTGGCTCAGCTGGGTGCTGAGACATGGCTCCTCTTGCCCCAACCTGTGGAGGAAGGAAAATAAATAGCCAGTAGCTAATGTCTGCCTCTGGATGGACACGGAGCAAGCCTGGACACAGGCTGCAGGTGCCCCCCTGTAGATCTTGACATACTGATTTTCAGTCTTTTCCAGCCCGTCGCCCTCAAAACGGCTGGCAGCCGTCTCGTGGCCAGCCAGAGTCCCACCGTCCTTTGGAAGAGGAAGGGATTTGGTGTTTGGAGCCCTTTCTGCACTGGTGAGGCCCCACCTCGAGGGCTGTGTCCAGTTTTGGGCCCCTCATGACGGGAAAGACCTTGAGGGGCTGGAGCATGTCGAGAGAAGGACAATGATGATCTCCAGAGGTCCCTTCCAACCCCATATCATTCTGTGATTCTGTGATTCTGTAACGGAGCTGGTGAGGGGTCTGGAGCACAAGCCTTGTGAGGAGCGGCTGAGGGAGCTGGGGGTGTTCAGCCTGGAGAAAAGGAGGCTGAGGGGAGACCTTCTCGCTCTCTACAACTCCCTGAAAGGAGGGGGTAGCCAGGGGGGGGTCAGTCTCTTCTCCCAAGGAACAGGCCATGGGACAAGAAGAAATAGCTTCAAGTTTGGCCAGGGGAGGTTTAGGATAGATATCAGGAAAAATTTATTCCCTGAAAGGGTTGTGAAGCCTTGGCAGAGGCTGCCCAGGGCAGCGGTGGAGTCACCATCCCTGGAGGGATTTCAAAGCCGGGCAGACGTGGTGCTGATGGAGATGGGTCAGTGGGGGTTTGGGCAGTGCTGGGTTGATGGCTGGACTCCCTGATCTGAAAGGTCCCTTCCAACCCCGACAATTCTACGATTGTGATTTTAACATTAATTAAACTGGGTGCAGGTCTGAAGTGCCAGAAGGCTGTTTCATCCCTGCATGAATGGAGCAGGCAAGAGTCCTCCTTCCCTGCCCACCTCCTGTGGCCAGGCTGAGGAAGCTTTCCCTTCCTCCCCATCTCGTGGCGCTGCCAAAGGAAGCAAAATTTTCACTTTTTTCCCCTGTTTCTGTGGTCTTGGGTAGAGGTGGCTCTTTTGCTCTCTGTCTCTGAAGCTGAGACAAGTGAGAATGAAGGGGACTCATTCCATGCCCTGTAATGCTATTGGACCTTGGGATTTGCCTCGAGTTTCTTGCCTTGTCCTGCCATTTCCAGCAGCGGAGGTCTGCCCGTTCGTACCCTGAGGCTGTGAAATGTAGACCTAATAAATTAGATTCTGACTGTTTCTTTGCTTGGGCTCTCAGTAGTTTTGCTTGCAAAGTGCTCAAGTCTTTCTCTTCTGGGAGATGTATTATAGATGCTACTTCCAGCCAGGTTACAGGCTGTTCCGGGCACCGTGTTTGCTGTAGAAAAACAGCCGAAGGTCCATCTTTCGCAGATTTATTTTGGGCATCTTATTGGTTTCAGGAAGAAAAAAAAGAGAAGCATTTCCTTCTATTCTGAGCTCTCAAAGGAAGGAATATGAGCATTTCCTTATCTCAGTGGAAGGAGATTTATGGGGGGAGCACCTGAGTGTTGGAGCGAATTAGGAGTGTAAAAGCCTTTGGAAAGGAGAAGAGAAGCTCTCATATAGTGCCTCCTCCCTAAATCCTCGATGAACAGATTAAACTGAATGTAATTAATAACATCAAGAAGAAATCCATTAAGTTGTTATAGTAACTGGGAAGCTCAGGTTTAAAATGTATGATCTGAGTGACTCAGCTCTGGGGGAAGGGATCTGGAAGCCCACGTCTGGAGAGCCAGCAGCATCCTTCTCCCTGGGCTCCTCTCTCTCCCTGCCCCGGGAAGCTCTGCTGTTGCACGGTTAAGGCTTTCACCAAATCCTGAGGTTATTTGCCAGTGGGAAGGACAAGTTTATTCTATCCACCCAGAGCAGGATAGACAGGAACGTGTCCAGGCAGGGTTTGAGTATCTCCAGAGGAGACTCTACCACCTCTCTCTGCAGCCTATTCCAGGGCTCTGCCACCCTCACAGGGAAGAATTTTTTCCTCATGTTGAGATGGAATTTCCTGTGTCCCAGTTTGTGCCCGTTGCCCCTTGTCCTGTCCCCAGGCACCACTGAGAAGAGTCTGACCCCATCCTCTTGATACCCACCCCTTAGATGTTGCTCAGCATCGATGAGATCCCCTCTCAGTCTGCTCTTCTCCAGCTGAACAGCCCCAGGTCCCTCAGCCTTTCCTCAGCACAGAGATGCTCCAGTCCCTCATCATCCTCACAGCCTCTGCTGTACCCTCTCCAGCAGTTCCCTGTCCTTCTGGAACTGGGGCCCCCAGAACTGGTCCCAGTGCTCCAGGTGCGGCCTCACCAGAGGAGCACCATCTTGTTTCTGGAGGTCCCCTGGAAGAAGGATATCTACAGAGGTTTCAAAAAACAAAGGAATTGTTTTCTATGACTTGCTTGGGATCTTTTCATAGATGCAGAAGGAGGTACGTCACTTCTGTTGAACTTGGTAATAAATACTTGTGTAGAGCGACTGTGGGAAAGGATTGGTTTATTTGCGTATCTGTGTACTGTCATTATTTGCACTCGATGTTTTCTTAGGAGGCAGCTGCTAAATAAATATTTACCTGCTTTCTCTGGAGGTGCCAATGTCAGGTCATGGCACGGATGTCTGGCGGCCAGAGTGTGGAAATCTGGGATGCTTCTTTCGGCCTGGTGTGAAGATGGTTTTTGCCGTTGTAATCTGGCTGGTTCCAAGTATGTAATTCTGCATCCGGAATTGGTAATAAACCTTTGAAACAGCTTGCTGTTTCATACTGTAATTCTCATGACTGGGTGTAACTTCTGCCTTAGGAACAATGAAGGTTTTGTTGAGCAGTTTATTGCTTAACGGCGAGCTCTGAATTTAGAAGTAATTTGGTGGTGTAATGGTCTATGGAAATCTTGAAATACTTAGACAATATAGAGAGAGCTATTGCATCTTGTTCAGTTAAAAAAGACTGGTAAAAAAGCTTGTCACTTTTAGGTAAGAATTTGGATTTATTTAAAAAAAAAACACCACAGGTAGGAGTCTGACTGTGTTGGACAACCTGTGTAGACTTCTCGGTATGTGTTTGACTGATCTACCGTCTGGCCTGGCGTTGCAGGTACTTCGGATTTATCTGGAATTCATGTGCTGTAGGGAGACATTCAGTTCCGATGAAATACAAAGGTATCCGACAGTTTAATTTCTGATTGAAACTTAACGTTTTGTCCTTCAGCAATTAAGGTTATCAGTAATCGGGCTCCGCTTAGTCAATAGAAGTGTTTATTATATTTGTAGAAGATAAATGCACGTATATTTTAACTGTACAAAAATTACAGGTGAGGATATGGTTGTAGTAAAGGGCCCCAAGGAAATACTCTGTTGCTGTTATAAATGGGAATTCTTTGATCTCTCTACTGGGATGACGAGAACAAGCTGAAAAGCTGATACTTTTTTTTATATATATATAATTTGATTCTCCAAACTGTAAGAAAGATGTTGATATATTGCTTTAAATTTTGCAGGGAGAGTAATCCCTGCTGTAAAATCCTTCCAGTAATATAATACTGCTGTTTTACTACAGGAATACAGGTGCCCTTTAGCTTTTCGGTAAGGTAAACCTGAAAAATTAGAGTTTTAAAGCTCCTCTGTACTGTTTACACAGTGGGGATTCCTGTAGCTGGATGGTAGTTTAATGACTCGGTAGGGCCGTAGTAATCCATATATTCTCTTAATCTGCTATCCATCTTTGAAAATCCTTACCTTTATTTTCCTGGAACGATTTATAGAAATGAAAAAAAAACTCATGCAAGTAGCCCTAAGTCTTTCAGAGAGAGAAGAGCGTTTTTTGTCTGAGTAAAAGTGCATCATACAAGGAAAATGGGGAAACCTTGCAGAAATGTTTGGCCACGCCGGTGACTTACAGCATTTTGTAGGCTGATGTCTTGTGGCATAAAAAGGTCATTTCGTGTCTACATCGTGCTGCTGTTTTGGCTTTTTTGCATTGGAACAAGCAAAAGCATCATATTCTTCTGCACTGGCATAAGGTTAGTTTGAAAAAAATATTCACTGATAATAACTAAGTATTTTATTTCTGGAAAAAAGATATATGAGGTAGTTCATAATTGTCTGTGGCTGGGAGAATTCCCTGTTAAAATGAAGTCAAATATTGCAAATGCGTTCTTTGGCTCCATTGCTGCAAATATGAGGAACAGCCTTTTACCACCAAATTTTCAAATCTTATTAGAAGAGCAGTATCATTTGCAGTTACCAGCCTTGGCTTTAGCAGAGGTTGAATGTCTCTAGAGGGCAGAGACTATTGAAGTGGTACCAGTTATTGCATCTAGAGATAAAAATGTTGACTTTTGACATCAAGACCCCATTTTCAATTGCTAAAATTTCTCAAAATTACCAGCTTTGTGCATTTGCTCCGTGAGGCTGGAACCAGGTTGGGATTCCTCCGGCCGTGCTTTGAACAACCTGGGGCTCCCGCACATCCCTGTGTTTTGCCATTTCCAGTTTTGCAATTCCCTTTGCAATTTCAGAGTGGCGTAATTTGGGCAGAAGAGCCGGAATTTTCCCGGTGACACGGAGTTTGTCCCTGGGAGATGGTGAGTGTGAAGCAGGGGGGTGCGGCGAGTGGGGGTTACTGAAGAGCGCGCTCCTCATTAATCGCACTCTTTGAAGCGATGGAATTTGATCAAAAATTTCTAAAATACGCAGCGTGAGGCAGAGACTGGGTGTTGGAAGTATCACCCCACATAATTAAAGGTTTGAAGAGTTTTAAATAACTAGGGAGAAAAAATGACGACGAGAAAAATTTGAGGAGAATGCTGGTGTTATCACTTTCACCTAACATAATAGCACTTGATTTCTGAGGAAATTGCAGTGTGATAGAAAGTATTCTTTCATATTTTTTTTTTTTTTTAAATTGCTGATCATTTCAGCCTGAAATCCAGAATAATGCAAATATTTTCCCAACAAGCAAAATATCAGATACTGAAGGAAACAAAATAGCAGTAGTATAAAGAAACAGTAACATCTGCTTTGGCTAAAAGAAAAATCCTGGAATAAGGAAGCTTAAATGTTCTTCTAAATCAGGCTTGTTCTAAATCTCTTGTTATAAATTAGTTTTTCAGAATACAGCAATGTTGTCATAGATGCATCTTAAAAATGTATGAAGTAAAATATTTTGATGGAAGTGGACTTGGCCCAGTGGCTGGTAGGAAACATCTGGGCTTTTGAACAATCCCAAAGGTTTTTCCTTTAGCCTTATTCTTTTTTTTATTAAATATTTGTATGGGATGGGCAGACAGCAATTTCTAGTAGGGAAGGAAAACTGGGATAAATCAGGTTTGTGGCTGACCATGCTAGGCTAATGCAGTCCTGTCCTCTTTAATACTCTGCATGCCGTGCTCTGCCTTTGCAAATGGGATGTGAAATCTAATTTTTTGTTACTGTCTGTTTCTGTATGAAAATGGGACTTTCTGAAAAGTGAAGCCATTTGATGAACCCTCCAGAGCTGAGGGCGTTACGACAGATGCTTTTAGGCACGAGTTTTGGAATGGGGTTGAGCTCTCCTGACAAGCCTCAAATCCCACTTTTAGAGAATTTCCTCAGTTCTAAATGAACGATTAAGTTATTTTTGAAGCCTCAGGATGCGACTGTTTTTGGATAAATAGTAAATAGGGGAGTTAGGCGAAGAATGTGAGTTAAAAATAGGTTCTCGTTCCTAATCTGTGCCTACACAGCTTGTGTACTCTTTCCTGGGTGCTCTTGTGCAATGGGAAGCGTAGCTGGTTCTCCCTCTTGTTTCTGGCTCTGCTTTCACTGATAAGTGGTTATTTTTCTCGTATTTTTCAGTCGCTTATTTTTCTCTGTGGATCTGTGTCCACTCCTGCAAGGCTGCATACACTTGCCAAACCCTTTGAGCTCTGTGGCTGAAAAGTGTTAAATATACCCAAAACCTGGGCAGGAGATGCTGAGACAATGGTTTTACTGTGGATATATGGGTTTTTTTTTTTCCTTATGAGAGTTGATGGGCATGTTCCAGTATATTGTATAATATTTTTGAGACAGTGCACTGTAGCACGGAATGACTATTCCGGTACCACTTAACAGAATAATAGCAGCTACTGCTGCACGAAATCTGTGATCTAAAAAAAAATAAATCCTGCGTATTTCGCTAACCAAAATGATGCTGCAGACGGGCAGGGCTGTTAGAGACAATATATTGCACGTGGCTCGATGCTGTTGCCCTAGAAGTAACCTCATTTTGTACAGCATTTAACAGCACGGAGAGGTCTCTCCTCTCCCAGGCCCTTCTTTCTCCTTCCTCGGACTCCTTACAGGATTGTCTTTTATGAGCAGTCTCGGATGCGCCATTTATGAAAATGCAATTTATCAGCTGCAGAATCCGTCTTCCTGGTGGAGAGAGGACACGGGGGGGCAGGAGAAAAACGGCAGCAGCTGTCTACCTTGGCACGGAGCATCGTTTTTCCTTTTAATTTAGTTTTTGTGTGTGCCTGTGGTCAGAAAAGCTGGTTACCGGATCCTCGCCATTACCGCCACAGAAGCGTTTGCTCTAAATTGGCCACGGAATAGGTTTTGCCTCCGGCCATTAAATTGTAGGTGGTGTTTCGTGGCCCGCAGGGTTGTGTTTTTGAGCAGGACCTGCCCAAGCGTGACTACCTGGTGCAGAAACCCACCGTGCCGCAGCCTGGAGAGCTCTGCCCCAGCTGGTGAGTAGGGCCTTCGTGTCGTGTTTGAAGATGCTGGTGGGTATAGAATCAAAGAATTGGCTAGGTTGGAAGGGACCTTTGACATCATCTAGTCCAACCATCAGCCTAACCCTGATGGTATCTGACCGTGCTTGTTCAGCGCCTCATGTCCCTCTTTATAAGCCATCTGCAAGTAAGACAGAACAGCAAGAAAGGTTATGGGAGACTCAAGGGAGATTCTTGTTCATTTTTATGGGATGCCTGGCTGAGGAGGGACTGAGGTGGTGCCCAGCTCCTTGCAGGGCGGAGGAGGTCTTCTGGAGCAGTGTGGAAATGGCGTTTGTAGCAAGACGCTTGCATGGGGTCTTACCAGAAGGAGCCCACCTTGGCTGCACCACTGACAAGAATGGACATGGTTTTTTGGTAGCTTGGCAGTGTGGGGTTGATGGTTGGACTTGCTGATCTTAAAGGTCTCTTCCAACCAAAATGTTTCTATGGTTTTATGACTTCTCCCTTGGCCTGCAGACCTCATTGGCCAAGCACAGCTGGGCAGCAGGTCAGAGATGGCTCTGGTCTGCGGGGTGAACGTCTGCCTTGTGATACAGATGCAAGGCATGGGTGCAGGGGTGATAAAACGCAGTAGCTAAGCCCATCCCTTGCACACCATGCAGGATTTGAGGGATCTGCTGGTCGTGGGGCTGCTGGCATTTCGTGTAGGTGCTTTGGACTTTCTCCTTCAGCCTTTTGCTGTGCAGCTGGTGTACAGCTAATATTTCTTCTTACTTTTGTGGGTCCCCTCCTTTGCAGATCTCAGCTTCATTTTGGTTCTCTCAGGACCTCTTGCTGTTCTGATTTTTGCATTTCACCTTTCCCCACTATTCTTTAGCGTTTCTTTTTTCAAAGGAAAAGATTGGCAAGGTTAGGAATATTCCTCTGTTAGAAGAGTTCTGGAGAATGTGTTTTGCTGAGGATGCTCTTTCTCTGTCGGCTTGATTGCGTACTTCTGGGCTTCGGATCGTTGTGTTGGTTGCTGTGTGGCTCCAGTATTTAAAAAATAATAAAGAATGGGAAAAAAAAAATCCTTCTTGTAGGCTCTTTGAGCTTGTCTCTTTCCGTAACAACTGTAGGGGAAAGAAAGAGAGATCTGAGGATTTTAGAACTTTTCCTCTTGGACGAGAAGCAATATCTGGGCGAGTTTAGGAAGGTAAGAAATAAATCGGTGGCACGAGGCGAGTGCCGCATCAGCTGGTGGTGACACCGTAAGTAGGTTCATCCAGCACATGCTAATCCTGACGGATCTGTGGCGTTCCTGTTATCTGCGCAGACCAGCACGGCTTAGTGCATTATGCTCCTTCCCTAATGAAAACACATGGGGGAACATGAAGTCTCTTTTTTTTTTGTAATCTAAAAGGGGAAAATGTGCCTCGCGTGCATTTTCTGTGGCGCTGGGTTTTGTTGTATTTTTAAACTGACGTGGTTTTTTTTTTTGTTTTTTTTTTTTTTTTTAAAAGCATCATTAATAATTGTTCTTTGCTCTCTGAATGCTGTTCAGCTCCACTCGGAGGAGTGGGAGGTTCTGCTAGTCATTTGCACATGGAACAAGAAAGGTAGAAATTGCATCTTTTAATAGTATGCTTCACTTTCTTAAATAATTACCTTGAAAATCCTGTATGTACTGGTAGGTAGCACTATTAAACTGTATTCTTTATTGCTGTCTGAACTGATTTTTAAATTAACTGCATTTGACCACAATAGTAGACATATAGAAATACAAGATTTAAAAATTATTAACATAGTAAAGAAAATAGAACAGCATTTTCTGCAATTCTTTCTTCTGCCCAGGCTGTTAACATTCACCTGAAAACATCCTGAAAAAAATATGGTCGCGTTTTCTCAGCATCAATAGTGAAAAATATTGCTTGTATTTCATGGGAGCTCTTTGGAGCACGTTAGGCCTAATGACAATAAGTGATGTAATGATAGGTTAAAATTAATATTGATTTTCCTATCATAACTGAAATAAATGAAGAGCGATGACAATCAGATTGTACCCTCTACTGGAAATCAAAGAGTTACTGGAATTTCTGGAGTAGACTGACTTGGTTATTCTCAGCTTTAATGATTAGGAGAAAAGATGAGTCTTTGCAATCCTCTTAGCCTTGGCGATATCTCAGTAAGAAACCTCCTAATGAAAGTTAAGACACTGTTTTAATAAGGATAATTTATCCAGTGGTACCGTGGGAAGGGAGGGGGGTTTTAAAGGGTTTTTTTTTTTTGATCCTGCAGAACTTTGACAGAAGTTTCTCAAATACGTACAGAGAGTATCCTGCATATAGCATTCACTTTTTAGAATAAAAAAAAATTGGTTTAATTTATATTGTAGATAAATTTGCAGCTTTATCACATTGCACAGATGCTTGATAGCTTACGAACAGCAAACTAATTTAGGCTTGGTTTGCGTAATCAGTCTGTAATTACCAGGTTGGCAATTATGAGAAAGCTTAAAGCAGCCTGGGAAGAGCACAAGGTGAAGCAGTCGCTTTGCTGGTCGGATGATGTTGGTAGATCTTAGTGCTTCTACAGCAAACTCTCTTTATGTGAGAACTGCAGGGGCAAGAAATAAAGCTAGCTTTACCTCTCAGGGCAAATCCTTCTTTTCCGAGTCTGTTTTTATAGGTTCATTTGTGCTGATAGATGCCCTTGCTTTTATTTTGTGCAGTGCTATGAAATCTTCTCAGCATTTTATGAAAATTATACTAGATGGAGTTTTCTGCGAAGGAGTGAGTTTCTTGGGGCTGCCATAAGCTCTGCAGATCAGTTTAGGTGTTTCTTTCCACAAGGAATAGAAAGAAACCCCTGAAAAAAACCCCAACTTTTTGCTCTCTAAGTAAGTAGTAAAAAGGGCTGTTTGGGAAATTCTGTTGCATGTATTTCTGGGAGGCTGTTACGTCCAAGGAGCTGGACGTAACAGTAGTAGTCACAGAGCTAAAAGTTCAGGCCTCAAAACTGGGAAAAAATAGCGTAATGCCTAAATTGGTGAAAGGGAAAAAGGTAAAGTTAATTCTGTAAGAATTCATAGAATCACAGAATGGTTTGGGTGGGAGGGGACCTTAAAGCCCCCCCAGTGCCACCCCCTGCCCTGGGCAGGGACACCTCCCACCAGACCAGGTTGCTCCAAGCCCCCTCCAACCTGGCCTTGAACCCCTCCAGGGATGGGGCAGCCACAGCTTCTCGGGGCAACCTGGGCCAGGCTCTCACCACCCTCACAGCCAAGAAGTTCTTCCCCACATCTCAGCTCCACCTCCCCTCTTTCAGTGTCCAACCCTTCCCCCTCCTCCTAGGGCTCCCCTCCCTGATCCAGAGTCCCTCCCCAGCTTTCCTGGAGCCCCTTGAGGGACTGGAAGGGGCTGGAAGGTCTCCCCGGAGCCTTCTCTTCTCCAGGCTGAACCCCCCAACTCTCTCAGCCTGTAATATCAGTTTTGGATTTCTTCTTCTTGCACGTCTCCTAGCCTGCAGCCTCCAACAGGCTTAAGAATCCCATTAAGACGTGTGTGTGATGCAAAAATAAAATGGTAACATTCCTGAAACTAATTTTTCGGGGGAATGTAATTCTGCAGAAAGATTTGACGGGTGGTTCTTTGAAGTTTTTATTTGTTGTAGGCACAGCTTGTAGACACGCCGCGTGTTTGTGGCGGCTGTCGGTGGATGGCTCGGGGAGCTCCCGTCCCCGCCGTGCTGCTGCCACGCTGTGAGACCAGTTGGCCGTGACCTCCATTCCCTATTTTTTTTCCAGTAAGCAAGCTGACCTTCTTAGCAATCCTGGAGTGAAGTATTGCTCTCCCATCTTGAACTGGTTTTGGTTAGGTAAAATACAAACCCATCACTTTTCAGGTACCGACTGCTATTTTTTTTATACCTCGACCAATGTTAAATCCACGTAGGGTTTATTTTTCTCACAAGGTGTCGTGTGCGATTTCCAAGCCTGAAGTGAGAGCCCATGTGTTCCGTCTGGCAGAGCTAGACCTGAGATTATCACTTCTTTTTTTTTTCCTTTTTTTTTGGGGTGACTGTCACCCTGTCTGAGCACGTGCTTCGCCCTGTGAAGTTTTGATGACCTTTAAGGAGAAGCAAGTGGTTTGAATCCCAGCTCACAAACGATGCGGTTATCTGCGTGATGAGATAATCTCCTTCACTCCAGCCCTTTCCTTAGTAAAGCTTCTCCATTAATTCACCCTTCGGGTTTCTGGTTTTATCTCTGATCAGGTTCTTCTGAACCTGAAAGGACCAGCGTTTTGTTGCTAGGAAAAATACTGTCCCAGCAATGTATGTCCTGGCTGCTGGCCGTTGGAGAACAGGACACTTCGTACTGTGGAATGCAGTAATACTACAGAAATAATGCAGAAATACTATACAAACTCAATATTCTCTGCGTATTTCTGTAGTATTTCACTGGGTTTTGTTTTGGTTTTCGCTAGGTTTTGTTTTGCTTTTTCACTATCTCTCAATCTTTGTGCCTCGCCTTCTTGAAAAGCGGGTGGAAATGAATTTAGAGTATGAAAGGAGCCGGATAAATAGCTCTGCTTGCCAAAACCTTTCCTTAATCCAAACAACTAGCACCGCACGGGCAGCAAAAATGTAATCCTCCTGGCCCTGCCTGGCCTGGGATTCCTCAGGGAGGGAAATATATCTGTAAGGGTGAGAGGGTTAATCTGCCTGTCGTGTTCCCTGGTGGCTTTAAACCTGCCCATGCGGAGGCCAAAATGTGTGTGTGGGGGGAAAAAAAACCACTGACGTGGTGAAATGCGTCTTATATTCCAAACCGTACCAGAACTTGCACATTACGATGCGTTTTAGGAATTTCTTTAAATAGTGGATTTCACACTGGATGAGTTGAATAGCTATTTTTAAAGAAGTGTGTAGGAAAAGCAGGATTTATCACATGTAATTTTATCCTCACCGCTGTCCATTGCCAGTTTTGAACCCTGTTAATTCATTCCTTCGCTGAGAGGCGTCATCCCTCTGGTGGAGAGACTCCACCTCTGATGGATGGAGTCTTTACTGTCATTTTTTAAACAACGTGGTCATTGAGCACAAAAAAAAAAACCTCAGGTGGAAGAAGTAGGTCAGCAGCTTGGTGTAAAAAGAAATCTCATACCCTACCTAGGATATATTCCAGCCAAGTGGATTGGACCCAAGTGCAGCACTGAAAAAGTACTTTTCTTTGTAGAAAACACAAAACCTTGCTGCTTTTAGGCATTCCCTGTTACTCGCGCTTAACTGGTCAGCTGGGATAGAGTTTCTTTTGGGAGAATTTGGGTAGCGGGGAGAAACTCTTTGCTTGTAACAGAAGATTGCATGAACTAGAAAATGCGCGTGGGCAAAAAAATTTCCAGAAAGCCTCTTCGGAGTGTTTTTGGTGGGTTTTCTGTTCCCATAGATGTTCGTCCCAGGTGTCAGATCTTTTATGTGAAGGCACAAGAAAAGAATGACTCAGATTTTAACAGTAATTTAGGCATGACTAACGGAAGCCTTCGATTTTCTTGCTAAGCTCTTCAGAAATGCAATCCACATTGAGCGAAATATGTTTTTTATAATTATTCATGTTCTGGTTAAGCTTACTTTGACAAATTGATAAATATTTATAAAGGAAAGGGAGCTGTGGTAGAAGAGGATTCAGGCTTCCGCAGAAAAGATCTGCCAGTCAGTCTGGTCCATCTCCCCACGTCTCATCTCCTACTCTCGATGCTGGTCCTAAAGTGCAGCGAAATTTAGGAGACAGTCTCATTCTTTCAGATTTTTTTTCCCAAAGATACTTATTTATGTGTGTGTTTATTTATTACATATTCACCTATTTATGTCTGTTTGTGAACTGACATAAATTCAGGAGGGAGAAGCACGTGTTAATCCCGCTGGGGGACCCGCCGCAGTCTGAGCTTGTTCTGTGAATTTTCTCTACATATTAAAGTGGAATGAATATATATTTATTTCTGGCAGCAAATAGTCATGCCATAGTATTCCTAGGCCTTGAATACATGCCACTGTCACGGTCTTCTTTACCTCGATGACATCTGGGACAGTATCATCTAATTTGCTGTCTGATGTCAGTTTTGGGCTCTCTTTATAACCGGGCTTTTTAGTTTCTCCTAATTGTTGGAGATGATTGATGAAATTATTGAACATATTCTAGGCTTTTACCCTGATACTGTAGGATGATTTTATGCTGCTGATAGGGTAATGACTCTTGGAAACAAGTGGAAAATTTTTCACAATTAGAATAATGGGCTGGATGGGGCTTGGAGCAACCTGCTGTGGTGGGAGGTATCCCTGCCCAGGGCAGGGGGTGGAACTGGAAGGTCTTTACGGTCCCTTCCCACCCAAACCATGCTGTGATTCTGTGTGGCCTGTTGTCATCAGAAGAGGGCTCTTGATGGGGCCATAAATCTGTTTTTCCCACTGGCCTGGGTCTGGCGACAGCCAGCAACGGATGCTGAGAGGAGAGAGAGCCTGGGGGGAGGCGTTGCAGAGTTGTTTTCTGCCCTTTGCTCCTGTTGGTCCCTTTCTGGAGGGAAGCCGTGCAGGTGCTCTAGAAGACAAATCCCTCAGCTCTTTTCCAGTGCTGCCTCATAGAGGATAAAACCGTACAGCCCCGTGTGCTGGCACGTGTGCTGACATGGCAGGGAGTTACTCCTGGCACGGATCTGAGCCCTCCGGGTGCTTTGGCTGGTGACGAAGGGATGGATATATGTGTGTTGGGTGCAGGAACCCTGAGGAAATGAAAACAAGTGGAGGTGCCCGTGCCACCGCCAGAGCTGCAGGCGGGCTCCTCTACAGCGCTGGCATCGTGTGCTAGTGTTTCCTTTGAGTTTGTTTTATTCTCTTTTTCTCTCTCATTGTTTTTTTTCCCAGAGCGATCCGGTTTAGAGGGAAGCAGGTTCTTCACAGCACTTTTCTTGTGTGTGGAGGAGCAGATGAGCAGCTGGCTCTTGGAGACTGAGATGTCCTCAGACCTCTGCCGTCGGAGGCACTGCTCTGTATTCAGATGCTGAGGGTTAGCGCGGGTTTTGTTTCTTAAAGCTTTTTTTGATTTAAATCGGGAGAAGTGCAAGCTAAGTAGCGTTCAACCCGGACGTGGTGGTATTAAGCTGAATCTGACCCCTGGACGGCACCGGTGTGTGGTGGCCGTAAGCCAAGCCGAGCTGCCAGGCTTGAGAATTCAGACTTTGTGGGGTGGGGAACCAAAGAACAGGTCTGTAAAATCAGCAATCGCTGTGTCAGATGGGCTTTCGGGACCTGCTGCCGGGGCTTTGAACCCTCACAGCGTTGCAGGCTGGCTGCTTTCGGAGACCCTGACAGCTGGTTGTGGCAGGGAAGAGAATTCAGTGCCCAGTTTTGATGCCACATCTGCTCCTCATCTCCTGGGGGGATCACCAGGCTCTGGCAGCCCTTTTTTTTGCAGGTGGTCAGAATTGCTTCTTGCTGTCCTTCATGCCCGGCACGAGGAGATCATCTGAATACGGTTAAAAATCTTTAATGTCTCAGAGCGGACATCATGTTAGACGTCTAACATCGCCAAGCCCAAAACCATCACACAGCTTTCGGTGGTGGCTTCAATGGAGAAGTTTATGAACAGTGAGCCTTTTTCTACCTCCGAGATAATCCTTCCAAGCAGGGGAGGAAATTTGTCAGCACCAAAAGTGGCTCTCCTCTGCTTTGGGGAAAAGGGAAAGGAAAGGGAAAAAAAGGGGAAAGGAAGGGGAAAGGAAAGGGCCCACAACCCTCAGTGTTCTCTCTATATAATCGTGAATGTAGCCTTTTTTAGGAGCACTAAATTCCCAACAAGAAAGGGTTTGGAACACTCCAAGGGTTTTTTTCCCCATGTTCTGGTTTCTCCTGCTGCTTCAGCCGCTGCGTTGCGTTCCCCTTAGCGCTCTTGTGTAGTTCCAAGTGGCTGCAGTGTCACCCCCTACAGAAGGCTGTCATTTGGTGGCTGAAGTGGTGTGTGCGTGCCGGTGTAATAATAAATAATGTTTATTTATGATTAAACCTTAGAATCGCATACAAATGCAGCTCCTTTTCTTCTGTGAGAGCCAGCTCAAGCTGTTCTTGGAGACCTTTTATACTGTACTGCTGAAAAGGGCCCATTTGAAGAAAAATTCTCTGCAAGTAGCAGCTTTCATCCCATATTATTAGACGTCTTTCAGGGCTTGCTCAGGCTGCAGAGCCTTGTGAATACTGGTTACTTCTAACATGATTTTCCTCAATATTGAATTGTCCTTTCACTGACAGAGAGCTACGTAACATCTGCTGCCAAGTCTTATGAAAATGGACAGTAAGTTATAAATCAGCTGTGATAGCTCCGTAGTTTATCATCAAAACAGTTTGTTATTCAAAAATATAATCTTTTTTTTCTTTCAGGCTGCCCATCTGAAGAAATTGGATTGAAGAACAAGAGGTTTTTTTTATAACGGGGTGTACTTTAATCTCAATAATGAAGAAAAGCAGAAGTGTCATGACAGTAACTGCAGATGAGGTAAGGTTCTTCTAAAGGCATGTTTTCTTTTTCCCAGTGCTTCGTGAAAATGAGATTAAAAGTTTGTTTGGTCTTATTTTGTAAATATCAGCTGCTTTTGTTTGCAGCTCATGTAATAAGCAGAAAATAAGCCCTGCACATTTGAAAACAAACCAACCAAACCCCACACAGCGAGAAGTTTAGAGGAATCTTATGCACAACAAATATTTTACTCTTCGTTGGTCAGTGTAATGCTCACGTGCTGCACTTAGAAGTGTTCCAACGTCTTTCCCACTGTAGTTGCTGAACACCTAATGCGATGATGCACGTGTTATTCCGTTACTACGCTTGCTAATCATCAACATAATCCCCTATTAATTAAACTCCAGATCCCATTCTCCGGAGAATTGTATCAGTTTGTAATGAATGGGGTGATAACCACAGCCTTTAATTGATTCGTTTGTCACAGCTGGGGCTCGCCAAGGATGGAAAACCACGTGGAATGTATATGAAAATACAGTGGAGGAGTGGAACCTAATAGTTAATGTATCCTATAGAACTCCTTCAATAAATAAGTGCTTCTTTTACACTCTTAGACCCTGTGTTGCACTGCTTCGTAGTCAATTTGCCTGAGCGTGATGCCCAATCCTTGCTGGTTTTAATGACAGCGGGCATCTGCATGAAAGCAAGCATCATCTAGTGGGAAGCTAGAAAACTCTGCTCTACGCTTTTTTAAGTAATAACGACAAAATTACACAGTTTTGTAAGTAAAGGCAAGTTAAGTTATATAGAAAGCAGGGTTCCCTTTCTGGGGTTCCTAGGAGTATTTTTGACCTGATTTTGTGCTATGAAAGAGTAGGGTTTGGCTCACTGAAGACCTCTAGCATGTTTTTGGAAGCATAGCATGTCAAGTATTGTAAACTTCTATCCAGCTTACTATGATGTTGATCCCTGTTCACGAATTTCCACCAGCGTGCCTTATAGCACTTCATGCTATATTCAAGGAGTAAAGTAAATGTGGCCCATGTTGTTTCCTCTCTGGATGCTTCATGTGGTTGTGGGATGGGCAAGCAAGTAGGGAAAGTTGAGCAAACTGGTTGGATGTTGCTCTCCCGTCAGTCTTGTCTTTGTATCCCATGTTGAGAGTCCTTGCTGAGAGGTAAGAGAGTATCAGAGTTGTTTAATAGTCTCATGACTACGGAAAACATTATCAGTTACCAGTTGTCACTCATTTTTGCAGTGAGGTGAAGTAGATCTTTCTGTGCTCAGTGCTGGACACGGGGGTGGCTGTTCATCAGGAAATTGAACCCAGGGCTTGGAAAGGTCTGAGAAAGGTGGGAAGGGCAGGGCAGAGATCAAAATTCAGGAGCAGGTAAAGAAGAAGTAAAACATAGAGGGGTTGCCATAGATATATATCCACCTATTTCAATAACCCTGCAGCAACTACTGGTCGCTCATCAAACGCAATAAAGAAATAATCACATTTATACCGGAAAATTACATTTAACTACCTACATTCTCATAAGTAAGACCAAAACCGACAACCCTCTCGCAGCGCTGTTCCGCTCTGGGACACCTTCTGACTTGGGTCTGAGAAGACTGATGGCCACTTCTGAGGTCATGGTGGTGCTTTTAAATAAAAACCAGTAGAATCTAGGAGAGGAAAAACGGCTTCAACTGTTCAAACTCTTTTTTTGAGACTAATTCTGTTAGGAACGCCAGACATAGGGTAGGGTAGCCTGGCTGGGAGTTCTCACTGAATTGCTTCTGGATAATTTGGGATGTGTCTAAGCCCAGTATTCTTGACACCTTTCTCTGTCTGGTGGTTCATCCCAAAAAAGTGGCAAACCAGTATGTTTGTGCTGCGGGGAGGAATCACACTTAAGATGGATGTTGAGTGGAATGTTCTCTGAAAGAGTTCAAAATATCAGAAGTTTAATGTATCACTGAGGTGACCTGGATTATTGAAGGGTTCAAATAGATTAGAGTTAGGTCCTGAATTTAGCTTAGACAAGTTATGAGTGAATTTTCAAGTTCATTCACAGCTTCATAAAATGCCAATGCAGCGGAGTCAGGCTCTGCCAAGATTTCATCATACGGTTATCTTTTGTGAGTAGCGATGACTGTAGAACAACAATTAAATGTGTTTTATCCCAGTGGAGGAAAATATTTGCAGAACTTCAGTGGCTTTTCTGTCTTTGCAGAACGCTCTGGATTACCTGGAGTGTGGGCTGAGTAAGTCC
The DNA here is from genome assembly GCA_013399435.1 of Arenaria interpres. Classification (NCBI taxonomy): domain Eukaryota; kingdom Metazoa; phylum Chordata; class Aves; order Charadriiformes; family Scolopacidae; genus Arenaria; species Arenaria interpres. The sequence continues at coordinate 203,204 of VXAK01019492.1, read as the reverse complement.
TACAGTACTTCCAGCCATGCCCTGGGCATAGACCTCTGGAGAGGCAGAAGATGTTGTTCTGGTAATTTGCAGTTGCCACCACTGTCCCAACGACAGACGGAGAAAGCAAGGACACCCGACAGGGACATCGTCTGTAGACCAACAACTCTGCCGTTGTTGACACCTCCAAGTATTGCCATCACCGCATACCAAGACTGGTAGGTTATTTCCCTTTCTTCTGAGTCTCACGTAGGTGTGGGTTTTTTTTTACTTTGGGTGTTTTTTGTTCTGTTTGTTAGTTTTGTGTTGGTTTTTTTCTTTGTTTCTGAAGGGCACTAGATAATTATCTTGTATATATTAATCGGTATTTGTTGATGCCTGTCAGATGGTGCATCGTGGAGGCAAGTTTACAAAGTAATTGCCTTTTTTTGAAATGATACTTCTGTCGAAATCCCTTCTGTCCACTTTTTTTTGGAGGATCTTAGTCATCTTAATGAAACTTTTGTGTCGTAAATTCCGATCTTGGCCAGAGGATTTGTGTTACTAGCTTTCCACCCACAGAAGAGTTCAGGATGGTGGTAGACTCTTCTACAACAAATGGAGGAAAAAGGCTTTAGCTCTCTAGCTATTTCCTGTCCAAGTGTTGGACTTGGAAGGCTTGGAAATGCATTCGAATCTGATGTTAAGCTCAAGAAAAGTCCCCAAGAAACTATCAGGGACCTGATTAAAAGGGAGTTGCCAAGAAGTGAGTTCCAAAACAGAAACTGAACATTTGGTGCCGAAACAAGGAAATTAATCTGGAGGGAGGAAGGGAAGACAAAGCCCAGAGTGTTCATGTTCTGGAATCACGAGGGTAGATTTTTAATGGCAAAATAAGGTTAGGTGTCCAGGTTGCTGTTTGAATCTTGAAACGACACTGCAGTACAACCTTAAAACCTCTGTTCTCAACTTCAGATTTCAGTTGTGCTTTAGATTCTAGTTTTTAATTGCTCCACTCTCAATTTAATTTGCTGACTGTGAGACACGCTCACAGCGTTATTTCCAAGTCTGAATCTGGTTTTAGATTCCGTTAAACTCAGCTCTCTTCAGAGCTGGCATTTCAGTTTGCGTTTGGACAATTACAGATTTGTTCCTTAGAGTCCTTTAAAAACAGTTCTCCTATTGAAGACAGGATTTTTAAACTGTGCACTCAGAGAGATGAGAAGAGAAATCCAAGAGGAATTAGCAGGGGCTTTTGTTCTATTTTTTGCATTTAATTGCTGTGGATAAATTTAACAAAATGAGTTAATCTCATTTCAGGTGGATTGTGAATTTTGATGATAAAAGGGTTGATTTACCTTTATGAGCATTTTACGAGCGTTCCCTTTTGTGTATCTGCAGCAATTTGTGATCTTGAACTGCAGGACAACCGAGACCCTATTCATAAGGCCTGCGTTTAAGAGTGAATTGGTTCTGATCTTTGCAAGCGCCTTCATGCACGATTTAGGAAAAATGCGAGGAATTGCAATGGATTTGTCATTATTTTCCCCTGTAACACAAGGGGGCACCGCTGCTCCTCTCTTCCCTCACAGCCGCCCCGAGGTGTGCCTGTTGTGTTGTGTTGTGTTGTGTGCCACAATGTGTGTTTTTCTTGAAGGATGCTGCACTCGGAGAGGAAACATAACTGATATTCAGGTTACTGCGATTTCTTTTCTGCTGTTAATCTCTTATAAGTGAGCAGAAAGCTTCCAGCTTCGCTGTTTTGCTTGAATCTGACCCTCTATTTACAGCCCAGTAGGGAGCTGGGAGTTACTGGTTGGGGTGGCTGCGATGCAGGGTGTTCCAACGCGTCGGAACACGGGCGTCTTGGCATCTCCCTCACCTTTCTGACTTGGGCACGGTTCGATTGGCTGCTCTGCCAGCTGGGAAGAAAATTGGTCTGATTTTTCCCATTTTCTGTTCAAGTTTTAGCCATCAAGGGCTTTTGAACAGCTTGGCCCTGTTCCCTACCCCATGCCGTCCCTTCCCGAAGCAATTCCCAGTTGCTCGGGGCTTGACCACGCTCTCGGGGAGCACGGTCACAGCGTAGATTTCTTTGTGTAGGAGCGGTGCAAGCAGGATCTGGGCCCAAAGCTCTTTGGGCTTCTATGTTGTGGTTCAGTTCTGCCTGAAATATACCCCTGAGGCAGGTTATATTTGTGTAAGCCCAGTGTGTGCCGTTGTGTTGAAACAGCTTTGGAATGATGCGAGCATTAAGAGACTGAGTGAGCGGGCAATAAAGCGATAGGGAGATTTCAGTGCAGATAAATACAAAGTGATAGATCTGAGCGCGAGAGAATTGTAGCTGCAAAACAGTATTAACTGCTCAGGGGCAAGTTCGTGGGTGTAGGATAGAAGTCCAACAGAGCTGCAAGCTTATTAATGGTCAAAAAGCAAATGAATTGTTAAAGGCTTGAAGGAAAAGGATAGCGGATAAAACATAGAACGTCAGGACGTCATGGTAGGAACCCATAACTTGGTAAAATGTTGCATAGAGTGGACAGTTCTGGTTCTTCCTCTCCAAAATGGGTATAGCAGAACTAAAAAGAGTTAAAGGCCTCTAAGATGATCAAACATGTGGAGCAGCTTCTGCAATGGGATTGCCCAAGGAGTCTGGAACTCTTCAGCATGGAAAAACCAGTTGAGGAAAGGGATAGGACCGAGATCTTGCTGGTGGTATGAAGACGTGGTTGATCTATTGCTTATTGTGCCTTCTAATGTGACAATGAGGGGCCATCAAATTGGGTTTGGTAGGCATGAAGCAAGTGCAAGGAGGTGATTCTTCAGGCAGTTCGTAGTCACTCTGTGGAACTTTGTGCCTTAGGGTGCTGTAGATGCTAAAAGTTGGAGCAGGCTCAAGGGAAAGCTCTGCAGGTCCTCGGGGGAGTGATCTGTTGTGATTTCCTTCTCAACATGTAAACCCCATCTCTTGTTCAGCTTCTGAGCTGCAAGTTGTTTAGGGCTGGGAGGTATTTGAGGGGAAGTATCATATATGTTGGCCTTTTGTTCCTTTCTGTTCTGTGCTTTTAATTTCTTGCGGGAGTCAAGATTATGGGTTAGATGTACCATTGGCCTGACCAGTAGGACCATTCTTGTATTACAGATCTGTTTGGTTTTTATACCTCACTTTCTGGGTGTCTTTCCTTGGAGATTTAATGAAAATGCTTGAGGCCACCGGCCTCAAAGAAAGTTAGAAAACTAACGTGTTTTAAGCAATCGGGGGGAAAAAGGCTTTACAGGTAGGGAGCCTAATGCCGGTGAACAGAGTAAATCTCAGACTGGGACAGGAAGGAGGATATTCCTTGTTTAAAGAGTATCCAACTCTTAGTTCCATAGGGTTATTGGATATTTCTTGCTGGAAGGGACCTCAAGAGGTTTCTAGCTCAACTCCTTGCTTGCGGTGGGGTCAGACCAGGTTGCTCAGCAGGTTTTATCTAGTCTGATCTTGAAAAAACCTCCAAGGATGGAGACTTCACATCCTCTTTGGGCAACCTCTTCTGCTGCGTGACTGGCCTCAGCTCAGAGAAAAGTCTCAGTTGGCTTCAGGATGCAGAGGTTTCCTGACCTCTGTTTGTATTCCCAAAGGTGGATGGTCTCGTTACAGCTTGTACAAGATCAAGTTCATTGATACTGTCACAGCAGTGGAATTAGTGAATCCTGCAGAAGGAAACTCCTCACGGAAATTTAAATGTGAATGGCCTTGGTCTACGATATTTGGGGTCCACACAACTAAAATGCTTAAACAATGTAAGGTCCAGATTTAGGTTTTCTGTGAAGTTAATCATCTCAACTCTTATGTGTCCAGTACAAATTGTTTAACATTCCCTTCGTAGGGTTGTTTGGCTTTTTCCTGAGAGTTCATAGAGTTGTAGCTTGGAGATGCTTTCTCCAGGAGATCAATAGCACTCACTCAGAAGCGTGTAGGTTTAGCCGAGCTTTCTGTTATCTATTTCTGTGTGCACGAAACGCCAAAGACAGACGTGAAACGCCTCATTATTATGACATGAAACATGATTCCTAGAAATAATGTCTTTATTTCATTTGTCTGCTGTGCATAGCAGCTATCATCTTTTTGTGTAATGAATGTACGATTGTGAAAGAGCTTCCGAGCAATATCACGATGACAGTAAACTTTTCATGCTGATATATACAAGTTCCTCATTACACTATTATGTTCAGTGTATCTTCAGAAAAACATATAAAACTGCTATAAGGAACGTTGTCTCTTTTTCTAGGGCAGGTCGGGAGGAAGTGAGGCTTTCCGTGGGCATTTCGTACTCGACAAAGAAGTCACTTCACTTTGGGGTTTTGTTTCCTATTTGTTCAAGCCAACGTTGTCTCTGTAGAAATTTATCATCTTAACCAGAAAAACATTACTGAAGTTCCTGGAGAGGTGGGGATATATCAAAACACGATCCCTGGAGGATTCCTGTGAACTGGGAGGTGCGAAAGCTCAGCCTCTGTTGGGGTTCACAGAATGACAGAATGCTGTGGGTTTGGACTCCACCACCTCCCTGGGCAACCTCTTCCAGGGCTCTGCCACCCTCAAAGTGAAGAAGTTCCTCCTCATGTTCAGATGGAACTTCTTATATTCAAGTTTGTGCCTGTTCCCTCTTGTGCTGTCACTGGGCACCACTGAAAAAAGCCTGGCCCCATCCTCCTGACACCCACCCTTGAAGTATTTAGAGGTGTTGATCAGATCCCCCCTCAGTCTTCTCTTCTCCAGACTAAAAAGACCCAAGTCCCTCAGCCTTTCCTCAGCACAGAGATGTTCTGTTCTGAAGACCAGTTATTTCTCTTTTCTCCCATTAACTTGATTAAATCTTTGGGGAAACTCTCACTGGCTCTATTTGGGATGTACATTCCGCTGAGCCATTCTTCCAGTTCTCCCATTTCTTGTTAGTGCAGAATCTCCACTATACGCTCATATTTATCTTTTTATAGTTCTTGTGCTGGAATACGCTGGAATTCTCTTTGTTCTGAATGTTTCATTTAGGCTCACTCTGATCTCTGTTGCTGCAAAGCGTTTCACTGTTTGTGCTTTGTACAGAGCAAAATGGAAAATATCTCTGTTACCAACTGAGATTTCTAAACTGAAATCGTGAAAGAGAATTTGTGAATGATAATATATTTGTAGTTCTTCCTGGAGTAATTCAGGAGATGCCACATCTGTGAAATTCAACGTTTCCCTCTACTACCCCTGCATCTGGCACAGGTCTATATGGCACCAAGCTCTTTGCAAGACCTTACCTATCATAGAACATGGCCAGGTTATATTAGAGCAGCTTCAGTACTTTGGTTTTATTTTTGAAAAGTATTGTTCATCATTGATTAGGGGAAATTTAATTCTATCATCACTAAAAATGGTACAAAATTCGACCTGCAACATCAGTGCTGTGCTACAGTCTACGTGCTAAAAATGCACCGGTTGTGGAGATTTAGCTGTTATTGGGATTGCAGTAATTGTGGTTTGAAGAAAAAAATAACAAAGTTCAAATACAGAACATTTTATTTGGGAGGGGTAGAAGGAAATAAGCCTTTTCCTTCTGTAAGTAGTTTTTCTGCCACCTTTTTTTTTTTTTTTTTTTCTTTTCTTTTGGAAATCACCTTAAATTTAACTTCCAGTGATAATACAAAAGTGAGAACTGTGCGAGGGTGAGCCACGTCTTCGGTAAATATTTTACTTTTTCTTCTTGGAACTGTGTTTTCTTGGGACCGGAGCTGTTCTGACAAGATCTGTAACCAGCCAAGAAATAACGGGCAGGCTGGATCCCAAGCAATAATTCTAAGGCAGCCGGGATGTAATAATATTTTGTGTGAAAATGGGAAAGCAATACACATACGGAACAGCTTTCATGAATCATGCAAGGGAAGAGAGATATCCCCTAGAGAGCTTCAAGTGGCAATCTGGATGCAGAAATCTTACAAGCTTCTTTTGTACAAATTTTATCCATATTTTCCTAGAAGTTGTGAAAATGTTTGCCACGATCCTGCTCCATATTTTATAACTAAAGCTTCGTGATAACAAATCCAGGCAAGAGGGAAGAATGAGGGTGTGAAGAATATGTTTGTAGCTACACCTCAAGCATCCAAAACAGTTCTTTTACCCTGTTTTTTGATACTTCCAAGCTCCTGGGTGAGGTTTGACAGCTGCCTTCTGATTTACACCATTTCTACACATTTGACTTGCGTCTGTGGAGACGTTCTGACAGTTTTGCCTCAAGTTTCTATGTTGAAATAAAAATTAAGTTTTGTGATGGGTCCCAAAGTGTAAGAAAACAAAGGCCTTAAGAATTCTATTAAGAGTTGATGGAGTTAATTTTAAACATAGTAAGGAGTGCACTTTTTCAGGGCATAGAGATTCTGTTAAACGTTTAGACTGTGGTATTAAATGCTGTATTTAAATATGCGTGTTGCTAATTGTCCAGGGCAAAAGCTGTCTTGCTCTCCTGCCAGAGCGAAATCAGAACTCCCTAGGTTTGAAAGAAATCGTCTGCTACCAGAGTTGCTTGCTATTTGCGTCACATTCTTGCCACTTAATAAACAAATGTAACCACTAATCTGTCTTTAAGATATTTTTTTTCACAGCAATCGTAATTAATTAGCAAACTGTAGTGTTTAGTGTGCCCGTGAGCTTGCTGTAATATTGCTGATCATTTGTCAGTGACCCAACGGCTTGCTTTCTTCTGAAAGAATTTTATTGTGCAGGTTGGTGATCTAACAAGAAAATATTTGAAGGGATCGATCCTATTTTCCGTGTCCGTCTGAAAATCTTCCTGAAGTTGGGGAGGGAGGGAAGGAGGTGTGAGTGCGTTGCTGCGGAGGGAAGCAGCGTCAAATCCGGTGCCTGTAGTACTGCGCCTTGTTCTCCAGATGGTGATGGTGGGCAGCAAATTAGATGCAACGTTAAGCAACAAAACACACACAAAAATAATTCAATATTGAATTTTGAACTGAGGCCGAGACCGAACCTTCAGCAGAAACGCTGACTGCAGCCGGGGCCAGCTCGTAGCCGTGGGGAAGCCGTTAGGCTGGTAGTAATTAATTGAGGGATAGATAGGGAAAATCAGAATGATAAAGGGGATGGAGATTTGCACGGAGGATTAAAAAGGATAATAAAGCTGTAGTCAGGCCGGTAAACTAAGCAGAAGGTAATATGTCCAGTCACTCCTTTACATATTTGAAATCTGTAAATCCCATGGAATGAAAGGAAATATTTAGGGTAATAGGAAGATTAAATAGGAGCAGTGGGATTTAAAACAGAAGTTCAGGAGAAATAAAGCTGTTTTGGAAAAATGTGGGGCTTGTTTTGTTTTGTTTTTAAATATTGTTTCACAAAATCACAGAATTGGTTTGGGTGGGAAGGGACCTTAAAGCCCCCCCAGTGCCACCCCCTGCCCTGGGCAGGGACACCTCCCACCAGACCAGGTTGCTCCAAGCCCCCTCCAACCTGGCCTTGAACCCCTCCAGGGATGGGGCAGCCACAGCTTCTCTGGGCAACCTGGGCCAGGCTCTTACCACCCTCACAGCAGAGAATACCTGTGAAAGAGTTTGAAGTCTTATTTCTTAGATCATTTCAAATTCCACTAGATAAGAACTGAAGAAATATGCTGCAAGCTTGGAATAAAAAAAAAAATAGCTGAGCTGGCTTTCCATATGATGTGAAAAATAAAACCTAGGAGGAAAAAATCCCCTTTAAAAACAAGTTTTTGATTTTTATACCTGTATTTTAAATTATTTAAGTCGCAGAATGGATGGAGTTGGAAGGGACCTCTGGACATCATCTGGTCCAAAAAGTTTATTATTTATATAAGTCACATCAATTTTTGTTGGAATAAATCAGGATCAATTATTCTGTTTGAACATGCTTCCTGCGTCATAAAATGTGGGGCATTTACTTACCTTGAAAAAGGAGGTCAGCTGTATTCGTCATAACATCTCATATATTCTTTGAGGAAAATAGTTTTTAATTTTGCTGTGCTGTTTCTGGAAAATGTATAGAAATAGCTTGGAAGAAGTTCACAGAGGCTTCAATGTGTTTGTGTTCAACCAAGATGGGAAGTAGGGGCTGCTTGCCTGGCTTGAGAAGAGGAAATTCCTTGATTTTGTTGTCAGTGTTGCCCCTCCCAGCTTCATTTAACACCTCACAAAGACATGGAGGAGGAAATTTAAATAGTGAGATAATTTAGAGAAAGTTCTTCTCTAAAAGTCTTCTACCTGAAAGGAGGGTGTAGAGAGGTAGGGGTTGGTCTCTTCTCCCAAGGAATAGGTGATAGGACACGAGGAAACGGCCTCGTGTTGTGCCAGGGGAGGCTTAGGATAGATATTAGGAAAAATTTTTACACTGAAAGGGTTATTAAGCATCGGAATGGGCTGCCCAGGGAAGTGGTGGAGTCACCATCCCTGGAGGGATTTAAAATCTGAGCAGAGGTGGTGCTGAGGGACATGGGTCAGTGGGGGTTTGGGAATGTTGGGTTGATGGTTGGACTCAATGATCTAAAATGTCCTTTCCAATCCATACAATTCTGTGGTTATAATTCTAATTCTAAAATTTTGTTACTTTCTCCCTTAGTAAGATGTCTCCACCAGAGAATATCCCATCTTGACTGGGTTGGGGAAATGGTGGTTCTTCCTGGCCGGGAGCTACGTAGGGTAAAGCATCAGTCAAAGACACAAAACTAAACTGTATTTAGTTTGTGGGAGTCACTGGTGGATCACCATCCCCATCTGACATCACGCAACAAATCCTGGAGATCTGTTTATAAAAATAAATCACAAGAATCCCTCATAGTAGGAAAAAAAGGTGGGCAGCCCAAATACAAAGGGGTCACGGCTTGTTTGGTTCAGACGTGGTACAAGCGCAAACTAATCTGAAACAAAACTGCTGCAGAGATAATTTGTGCTATCTCTGAGTTATCACTGAAGTTATTTTCTCAGCTAAAAATAAACAGATAAGTGTTTTGACTGCCTATATTTAGACATTGTCTGTTGCTGTCGGTTGGTGAAGCTCTTGGATCTTCTCAGCTGGAATAATTTTTTTTTATTTTTATGTTTTCAAGAAGGGCTAAATAGAATAACTATGATTTATGTGTGGTATAGTTGGTATAGAGGAACTTTAGGAAGAAACATAATGTTGGATTAGTCATAGGTTTTGAATGAAAAATGTCATTATTTTAGAAATGTCTTTTCGTACACAATTTATATTTTGTTGCTGCAATATAATCTTTTTCTTCGTTTACATTTATTTGATTGGTTGGATTTTAGTCTTCTTATGTGCCCAAAATGATAACATCCCCTTTCTGTATGAATTGCAAGGGGAGCCCAGTAATTTTATTAAAGATGATCCTGAAGTTTGGTGCTGCGAGATCTGCCTGGAGATACCAGTCCTTCAAAAGAGAGGTAGCTCCAGGCACACAAAAGTGGGCTTTTAATGATTCAATTTATAATTATATACCTTGATGCAGAATGAAATAAGACAGCTCGAAACGTATCTCGAATGGAAAGAAATGAGTCACTGTTAATTAGGAAAAGACAATGAAGCTTCTGAAATATTATGTTCAAACTTCAGCCGCCCGAGAATATGAAATAAATGGAGATTATGGAAATACAGTTGATATAAAAGCTGAATCAGATAAGAACTTGACACAGCTTTCTTTTATCTTCAAACTTCTGACTCATGGTTACTTCATCTGAAAGGGAAGATCAAACCCAGTTTGCTTTGTTTACCTGGAGAACTACCTCCTGCTTCTCAGCCGATCCGTGGCATGAGATGTATTTTTGTTCAGTATTTCACGTGATGGTTCTGGTGGTGGTTTCTCTGGTTTGTGCTGCTGGGCAAGCAAAGAAGTTGGTTTAAATTTTGCTGCGAATGTGTGAGCGCATCTAGAACTCAAAACAGAATAAAATTAAATTTTATGTGTGTTAAAACGGTCTGTGTTTCCCAGTCCGTCCCAGCTTTCTCTCCCTGGGTGCTGGCTGGTGGCAGGCAGAGTCGTGTCCCTGCAGCTCGGTGACCAGCGCCACACCTGGCACATCCCTATATTTGATAACAGATTAGGAAATGGAAAAAAATTAGTGTATTTGGGTTGCTCTGGGGCTGGGATGTAATTCTGCTATTCAGCGTCATGCCATGTCCGTTTAACAGAGCTCCTGCTTCTGCAGATGCCATCCTGGATGCTGTGTGCCTGGGGAGCTTAAATGCTTGGAGTCTGATTCCGCACACTCATCTTCCAGCCAAAATTCAACAAAGCCCACTTTCAAATCACGATGTCCATATCCACCTGGCACTGGTGGGCGTCCAAAGCCTTTAGACCTTCTCTTACCATCCCTGGGGGTAATCAAAGCCAGGCTGGATGGGGCTTGGAGCAACCTGGTCTGGTGGGAGGTGTCCCTGCCCAGGGCAGGGGGTTGGAACTGGATGATCGTTAAGGTCCCTTCCAACCTGAACCATTCTATGGTTCTGTGATTATGTGTTTTCAGTGGCTACGTCATGGCCTCCTAGAATCTTATTTTTTTTTGGATCAATTCTTTCCTGGGTCCTTTGAACAGAGACCCTGAGACCACTGAGAGTGTCATTGGAATGAATTAGAGGACCACGGATGTATCATTGTCCTCTGCTGCCAACTTCAGTCACATTCTGCAGGTTCTCACCCCAACTGCTGCTCCAGGAGGCTTGTTACCCATCACTGGATGCCCTCTTTCCATTCAGAAAGACATGAGACTCCTTAAATGCTTGGTCAGGTCAAAGCCACCTCCTATCTTTAGCCCCATTTTTATTGGCAGTGCACTGGTCTCTAGGTTTTCAGCTGTGAATTTATTCCTTTAATTAAGCTGTAGTGGCCAAAGCTGGATGTGAATTCTCACAATTGTGCACGATGCAATTTCTGTTGTTTCCTAGCACCAAAGAGGAGGCCCTTGGCAAAGCTGGAGGTTCCAACCATGCTGCTGAGCAGTAACTGTAGGGAGCTTTACGTGTCTGTGTTGGGTAGGGTTTTTTTTAGGGAAAAATAACTATAAATAAATGCACGTTGTAAACCTGATACTGTTTAATTGGAGAGAGCTGACAAGGTGTAGACGATATGAAACACAAAGTAATTAAAATAACTGGCATCCAGACTGGAATGATGTTTTTCTCAGTCAACTGCAGTCTGGAAGAGCCAGAGTAAAATACAAAACTTAAGCAGACTTGGATTAATGGTGGAGTTTTCTGTTCCTCTTCAATGACCACAGGTGAGACCAGAAACAGGAAAATATGTTTGTTCATGAAAATGATTTAGATCCTTTCTTTGAAAGGAGGAGGAAGAGGGTTGTCCAAGGCTCAGTGTTTACTTTTACACCCTTTCCATTGCCTCCATGAGATGTTGCCAGTGAACCCAAATTGTCATTTTCCAGAATGTATGACTGGACAAATTGGGTGCCCAAATTGGCTACGTGGGATTATCTGTTGTCAGTAAGAACATTGTTCTGACAGAGCAATATTGATATTTTTTTTTCTGTACTTGTCATTGTATTATGCCATTTTCATTCTAGTTACATGAAAATGAGAGATCCTAACATTTGTTTGCACGTGGTATTTAACAAGGAGGTTACCTATGACTGAATTACAGTGGGTGATAGTGGCCAGGAGCTCCGGTCCCCATAGACACGGGTATGGAGGCATCTGCAGAAGCATCTGGACATGGATGCGATGGCCTCTAGAGACAGTGGTGAGCAAAGACCTGGTCCTGGCTGTTGAATGCTGGTGACTCAGATCAGCTGAGGTGCTTAATCACAGACAAATTCACAGCAGAATGAAGTGCAGCTGATGCTAATTGCATTCACATATCACACCACCCAATGAATAAAACAACAGCCTGGCAAGAGGTGAGCTAGTGGGGTCAGGCAAATATCTTTGTAGATGTTATACCCTTCATACTACATCTCTGTAGTTGCATAAAGTCTTTTCTCATCACATTGGACGTGAAGGATATGTGAAATCAGCATCCTGGCCTGTATCAGGAACAGCGTGGTGAGTAGGACTTGGGAGGTGATTGTCCCCCTGTACTGGGCACTGGTGAGGCCCCACCTCGAGGGCTGGGTCCAGTTTTGGGCCCATCACCACAAAAAAGACATTGAGGTGCTGGAGCGGATCCAGAGAAGGGCAACGAAGCTGGTGAGGGGTCTGGAGAGTAAGTCTTATGAGGAGAGGCTGAGGGAGCTGGGGGTGTTCAGCCTGGAGAAAAGGAGGCTGAGGGGAGACCTTCTCGCTCTCTCCAACTCCCTGAAAGGAGGGGGTAGCCAGGGGGGGTCGGTCTCTTCTCCCAAAGAACAGTCGATGGGACAAGAGGAAATGGCCTCAAGTTGCTCCAGGGGAGGTTCAGATTGGATATTGGGAAAAATGTTTGCACGGAAAGGGTTATTAAGCCTTGAGACACCATCCCTGGAGGGATTTAAAAAATGGGTTGACATAGAGCTTAGAGACATGGTTTAGTGATGGGTTTTATCAGAGTTCGGTTGATGGTTGGACTAGATGATCTTAAAGGTCCCTTCCAACCTGGACAATTTCGTGATTCTATGAAATTTTGAGACTTTTCTACGTTGGCTTCTCTTTTCTCTGGAGTCACCCCGGACGTCTCTGCCTGGGAAAAGTAAGTTGGCTTCGTGAATTCTTCTGTAAAATACTAATCTATAGCTCTGAAACGAGAAAATAATCGCAAGTAATACAGATTGCTCTAACATATGTGATTACTCACTGTGGATAATATAGAAGGCATTTAAATGTTCTCTGAGAAATACTCTAAATCAAGCACAATCAAAGTTGCTAAGGAAATTACCATTATGAATAAAGTATCTTACATCATGCCTTGAGGGCTTACAGTATATACGTTTATTTCCTCATATATATCTACTAGGAAATAACAACATAAGTACCTGTAAGAGCAAAACAGTATTATGGCACGATAAGAAACTGTATTTTTTTTTTTAAGGCACTAAAAAGTGCAAGGTACTCGAATAAATTGTGTTTCTGTCTTTCTATGGAATGGTTTACTGGGGAAAAAAAAAAATGTACCAAATTCAGCTTAAGGATTAAATGGCAGGTGACAAGCATCAGCCTTGTTGTTACTATTGACTTCTTCATCCATGTTCTGAATGCAAAGAAGGTTTCTGGGACAGAGAATACCTTGTAATGCCCCGCTCAAATGGTACGGTGACCTGGTGGCCGTAGATGACTAATTCAGTGTGAGCAGAAGAGCATCCAAACCACTCAAAACCCTTGAGGTATCTTTTGTAAAGATTGAGTTAATTCATTTGTGACTAATCTGAACGGTATTCTGGATCTTCTTGACCTTGTTAGAGGTACTGGTGGTTTTAAAGACCTAAAAACTTATGAATTCATATACAGAGGCTGAAATTGTTGGCTGCTAAACCAAAATCTAATATACAAGCTGCTTATTGACTGAGGAATAGCCTGTTTGAGAGCAACTGGACGTTAATGAAATGGGAAGAGTTTAAAAGGTCGCCTTTTATGTAGGATGGGTCCTGTTCACCCTTTGCTAAGCTCATAGATGTGGGTAGTTCCTCTGTGCTGGTGCCCTGACGCTCTAAAATAAAGAAGGATGGACTTTTCCCATTTCTTCTTTCTTCTGCAGTTGGCTCAGCTCTTACAGTGGGAACCGAAGGGTTGGTGGGTGCGGTGCTTCTGTCCTCTGTGACCAGTTACAGGGCTACAAATCCTCACGTCAAAGGCCTGTGCAACAATTTCTGGTGTCTGCCCTTCAGAAAATTCCAGAGGCCCCTACATCTGTGGGAATGGAGATACAAGATATATAATTTTAAACTATTAAGTATAGAAAAATCTTATCTTCCAATGGTAATATCAATTGCAGTGATTTATTGTTGGCTGGGTTTTTTTTTCCCTCTCAAATGTGGGAAATTTGTCATGCAAACCAGTAATTAGTGATGTGTTCTGCCTCTCCTTCAGCATGTCAATTCCGGAAACTTTCAGGAAAGTACAAGAAAAATCCTCAGACATGTCATTTAAAGTTTTCTGTCACAGAGCCATCTTTTAGAAGCTCTCGCTTGTGAGACAGCAGACGTTGCAATTGAGCAAAGGCAGGCATCTATTTTTTTTTAACTTTAAAAAGTACAAACCAAACACCAAAAATCCTTCCACTTGTGAGCCAAAGACGCTTTCCTAGATGGGGCTTTGCTCAGCCTTCTGTTAAAGAAGACCTTATTACGGGAGGGATGAAGAAGGTTACCACATTGGCATCTCTTCACACCTTCCATATAATATTTCTTTGCTGTTATATTTATATTATTGCTAAGCACTAGGTCAGTACTGCGTGTTTGGGGAGTTTGATCACTGTGCTGTGTTGTGCCTTTCCCTTAGTGCATTGTAAGAAGATGTGGCTGATCAAATTCACCTTAAATTAAAATAGAGAATTCTTGTTATTCAGGCTAACACTATTTTAAGAATGTCAGTCGTAGGTATATATTTAAATATCATCAGATCTGGTGCTACTCTGGGGGGGCTAAAGGGAAAATTGGGACTAAGGTGTGTTAGAATTGACTAATACTGATACTGCCTCTCGTGTAATCAGCAGCACTCGCTGGTGGAATGGCCATAGTGTGCCTCTTGGTCGTGGTAGAAAGGAAATGAAGGCACAAAGTACATATTTTATTGTTTCCTCTCCTGTCAGTCCCTTCAGTTTATACTCTCTTACTTTTCACCCTTCTTTTCCCCTAATCTCCATGTGTGTTGTGTCTAGAGAACTAACTCCACCACTGGAAAGACTGAAGTTCTCCACCACAAACACATCCTTATGTATAACACTGGCTGTACAGCTGGGTGTTGGTTTTCTTTTTTCATTTTCTTGGAGTCTTTTCCAGGACTTAGCAATGCTGCATCCAGCTCTTCTTTTCACATCGCTGTCGCCTTTTTAGCCCTTTCTCCCAGCCATTGCTTTGACTTAAAGCCTTGGCTGTCATTTATATCCTTAAATTTTCATCCGGGGTGCCTTCTATTTACATCGTTCCTTGGCATCTTTTTTTCCTGGCCACTTACCCTGTTACAGCTTCCAGTTCATTGATACATTTTTTATTTTTTTTTGTCTTGCCCTAAGTTACCTCCCAGACATTTCTCTTTCATTTGATTCGTTTGCCTCCCCCTCGTGTCTTCGCCCGTCTCCCGTTGCCTGGGTTGCTCTTCTGTATTCCCAGTGCTGGCTCATCTCGGCAATTACATCTTCTGCCTTAGGCCTGGAGCTGGAGATCACATCCACGTCAGTCCTCTGACATTTCCACCACAAATTTATTCCCTCCTCTACTGGAGTCTTTTTAACTCAGTTCTCTTCTAGTGCAAGTGCCTGTTCCCATATTCTTGACTCTCTTCTATCTTCTCATTGCCTGTGCTTCTCTCTACTCACATGTCTTTATTGGTTTAGTCCAAGAGAAAATTGTTATCTTACAGTTTTTTTTCTCCTTTATCTTGGTTTATTTTCCCCTTTTTCCTCAAAATCTTGTTTTTCTGTTTCTTCACAAACATAGAGGCTCTTCAGAACTGGGTCACTGAAGCAAGTGCTGAGTTTAGCAGTTGATTCTAATTTCCGTTCTCCTGCATGATCACTCCTACTCTCATCAACCCTGTTATAATGGAAATATGACTTAGCTGACCTGTTAGAGGGGGAACAAAGATTTCACTTCTCCTACGTAGGTTCATATTGCCCTTTCATGTCTCTGAGGTAATGGAGCTGATCGGGTTCTAGAGCTTCTCTCCTGGAAGTCCATCGTAAATCCTCTGCCAGCCCATCTTCTACCCTCTACACTTGGCAGAAATCCAGTTCTTAAGTAGCGACAGTACTGTGAGATTCCATAATGTTGCTGGCCCCATAGGGTTTTTTACATCAAATATGTTCAAATTATAACGTAAAAGAAAGATACTGGCTTCTGGGACTCAGATAAAGTCTTTCCCTTGTGCATCCTCAACTATTAATAAAGGTTCTAGAGGTGGCCATCTCTCCCGAGTGACCTTCACAAAGCTGTGACTTAAACCAGTGAACACTGATACGAGTGAGGGACCATCAAAGTCCTTCCAGGATGAATAAGTGTAAAGGAACAGACTTTCTCTGCTGCTTCAGGAGCACGTATTACATGGATGCATTTAGGCAGCAAATGCTTGAAGAACAATTAAAAACATGTGGGGAGGGCCTGTATTTTATAATGATTGGCCCAAATAATAGTCTTAATTTTCAAATTGTTTGAAAGCTTGAAAAATACCTTTACTTTTGCTTTTAAAGACAGAATACTAAAAGCCAGGATTTCTGAAAAAGAGACTCTGTACTTGATTAAAAATATGTCTCCCCTCCATTTCCTTCTTTTGAAAAAAAGGAGTAAAAGTTGTACGAGCAAACCACAAACCCTAGAAATAGTTTTTTCTAATTAATTTGCTGTCAGGTTAGTGTTATCTTTTTGGGATGCTTGCTAATGTGTGCGGATGGAACAATGACCTGAGTAACAGGGGAGCTTCCTACCTGTTTTTGTCTAAATGTGCCTCTACAGAGTGTGCTGTATGGAAGAATTATCCAATTACTCTGCCACTGACTGGAAGTGCTGTTCAAAGTCAACTACTCTCTCTTCCTTTCCTACTGAAGCATGTAGGGTGTCTCACGGTTGTCTTTTCCCTGGCATTTTATTTTATCTTGGCAATTATGGCTTAGAAACGGGTAAATAATAGTGCTACCATAAAGAAAAAGTATGTACCCTTGTTGCTTAGCAATTGCTGTCGACACAATGAAGATCAGCCTTTGATGAGGATGGAAAATACTGTTTGCCATCTATGTTGGTAATTCTAATAAAATATATTAAAGCCTCCTGCAATCCTAGACACTTTGGTAAGCTGGGAGACTTGTAGGAAAACTCACACAAGTATCCTTAAACTTTTGAAAATTTCCTTAATTGTGCTTGTTCTGCCAAGCCATTTCATTTTCCTGCCAGTGCTACTATGCCCTTTTCTTTAATCATCTTTTCACCCTCCTCATCTCTTCCTTCCTATTACTGGCCTCTTTTCTGATAAGCTGAAATTACTTGTTACTCTTGGACTATGGATCCTATTGCCCACAATAATCTGTAATGATAGACAAATTACTGCATTACGCTGTGTTATTGAGACATAAGAAGTTCAGAAGAGAGTGAGGTGCCGGTTGACTATTTTTGTTTGTATATTAGAGGAACTTCAGTAAACCGGTCCTTGTACCTGGTAATCTCTCCAGGTGTTGTGTCTGCCGTTGCCTCCTCTTGTTGACAGCACCCTCAGCAAATACAGCAAAAGTCAATTTTCAGAATTAATGCCAAGTTTTTTCTGATACTAAGCTTTCATGCTGGTTAGCTCACGTCTCTTGTGATGTCCTTCTTCTCACCTCTTCTTGGCTAATCCTGGAGTAAAGCAGCATGTTTTGACAGAATTCCAATACTACAAATCAGTAGAGGCTACGTAGACTTTGGCTGCACCGTCCTCTGTATGTGAAGTCTCAAGTTGGCATCGTGAAGGATGGCAACTGAACCAGAGAGAGACCGCTGCTCTACAGCCTTGCCCAGGTGACCAGTAGCTTCCATTGCCACCAACACATAAAGGAGATGCAAGAGTCTGCCTCACCTGGAGTCATAGATTAGATACTAGGAAAAATTTCTTCCCCGAAAGGGTTGTCAAGCCTTGGCAGAGGCTGCCCAGGGCAGTGGTGGAGTCGCCATCCCTGGAGGGATTTCAAAGCCGGGCAGACATGGTGCTGAGGGACATGGGTCAGTGGGGGTCTGGGCAGTGCTGGGTTGGTGGCTGGACTCGATGATCTTAAAGATCCCTTCCAACTTAGGCAATTCTGTGATTCTGTGACATCTGGGAGATGTTTAACAGAAGAAATATCCTGTACTAATGGTCAAAATACTCTGAGGTTCTGTACCAAGCAACGAGTGTCCTAGCCCTCAGCTTGGAGAAGCCCCTGCATTATTCTGGGTGCCCAAAGCAGTGGGTGGCACTTTGTCTTTTCATCCTTTATCCTTCCCCAAGGGAGAGTGGAGCCTTACTTCTCCCCACAGTCTCCTTTTTCCATCTTATTTACCTCAGCCTTTTTGGCATTTCTTCGCTCCGTCAGCAGCCTTTGCACATCTCAGCTCCGTATCTTCTACCAGCTGTGGGGCTGACATCTCATTACTAATTTATGACTGTCCAAATAATGAGAAGCACTCTCTTAATGGATACTGCGTCTGAAACATCTCTGAATGCAGGTAAGGAGAGTACACACTCAGTCTGAGGAGAGTGCCATTGTAGTGTGTGTTATTGCAGAGTGCTTTCAAAAGGTGAGTTTCCCTTTATTCTCTTTGCAATTTTAATAGCTTTATGTGAAGGCGTGGAAATACTATTTCTTGTATCAGATATATATATTCTCACAGACCCCGTTCCAGTATCCCATTTTGCCTCCCTGCTGAGTTAGAAAGTTCTTTTTGTCGTTTGGAATTCCAGATTCTAAGTATTTATGACGGATTTTATTTCTCATTCAGCGTAGCTCTCGAGCTTCCCTTTGTCTTTCCCTGGCTGTCAGCGAGATGTGGAATAGCAGATCAGTCTGAGACGTCATAATTCCTAAAGCATTACATGTTCCTCTTCTGCTGCTGCGTGAACCTCTCGGTATCAGATAACGCTGCGATTTCCAGTATCCTTAGGTTAGGCTCAGACAGGTCTTTCTACTTAAAAAAATATAAAAATATATATATATTAAACAAATGGAAATGATGAAGAACGTAGCAGCAGGATAGGTAGAAGGTCTGGTAACTCTTCTATAGCCTCTGCTATAGGGAAGCTCTCTATAGCAAGCCTTTTGCTTGAAGCTGAGGAAGGGTAATGTTTTTCTAAAGTGTTTTGGGATATATAAGTGAAAAGAGCATGGGAATGGGACTGGGGGGGTGGGAATTTGCTGCGTGGTTGATGTCTGTGCTGTGCGCTCAGTCTCTTGCACACAGATCAGAGCACTTTCACCGCCCTTTGCCTGGGTACGCTCTTTCTTCTCCTCCTCCTTTGAAAAGAATTACTGTTTACATTGAAGGGTCGCCTACTTTTGACCAGTGAAAGAGATGCTCTGCTACTCCCTGTAGTATTTATTATATTCTTACTGTCAGCATCAAATCTTGTCTTTAATTTCCTTCCCTAGATGATGTTTTTCTAGCCTCGCAAGGGCCGAGATTGTTTACGTCCAGAACGAATCTTGGGGTTTTTTTGGTGTTTCTAAATTCATACATTGCTTAAATTAATTGCAATTAATTCACAATGTGTTTGCAGGGAGGTGCCAGGTCCCCCACCCTTTAGTGTTTCCCTCTCTTTGCTCCCCCTGCGCCAGCTTCCCCAGTGCCTGGCAGTGATTTCACCCTTTGACCACGGGCAGATCCCAGCCAGCCCTCAGCTTCATCCGTGCAGCGTGCGTTTTTGTATGCTTTGTTCTTGCACGGTATTATTCTCTCCTTCTTTTTTATGTGTGGGGTGTTTTTTGTGATTTTTTTTTCTTTTCTTTTTTTTCTTTTATCCTACTAGACCTTTTCTTCCTGACCCACCCTGAGCGCGGCGCACATCCCCATCCCAGCCAGCGCTGCTGCCGTCCCCGGGGAGGGGGGGGTCGCCTGGGGTGCGATGCCCGGGAACGATGTCATGGTGTTAGACGGCTCGTTAAAATTTCATGAGAATCCGACACGCTCATGACACAAGACGGAGCTTGGAACAGAGTCCAGTTGTCAAAATAATACCGAGCCAATAAGCATGTCATGGGTGGAGCTACTGCAGCACGGGCAAAACTAATTCTGAATGAAGACCTTTTTATTAAACACCCTGGGCCTGAATGAATCGGGTTGCTTGGCTCACGACGAACTAGGGAAATCCTTGATTTTTATTCGCACAGGCTGAAAAATCCAGAGCGTTGGTTTGTTTTTTTGTTTTTTTTTCCTGTGAAGTCCGGGAAGCCAGAATGCTCCAGGAATGGGATTGATGGGGAGCCGGCCGTTATGAATTTTTCATGAGCTGGTGTGCGGGGCTGAATGGCTCCGGCGCGCGTCGGTGTGGAGCTGGCAGCCGAGCTGCATCCACACGGAGGCTGCTGCTGACACAGAAACCACTTTGGCGCATTTTCAGAGGGGAGAGCTGGGCTGATAAAGGGTTTTCTGACAGCCCCGGCTTATCGTTCCTTCGATTTATGCTGCCGTGGCTTCAGGCTGCCTTTCCATTTGGAGCCCAGCCTTGGTGAATGAGCGGGGTAAGCTCTGCCGATTTATCAGCCTTTTGAATCCGCGGCGATGCCTGCCTGATGTGTTTTTGTTCCATTTTCTGAATGGTGAGAGCTCACGCAACGTCTAAGCTATGACAGCAAAAGATTCTTCCAGGGAACTTGCCACTCCAGAGTCAGAGATTTACATAAGGACTTTCAAAGAACAAATGCATTTAGAGCTCGAGCTTCCCAAGCTGCCCGGGAACAGACCTACGTCTCCAAAAATTTCCCCTCGCAGTTCGCCGAGGAACTCCCCGTGCTTTTTCAGAAAGTTGCTCGTCAATAAAAGCATCCGCCAGCGTCGTCGCTTCACGGTGGCACATACATGGTAAGATCTGCTGGGTGGCAGCGCGGGTTTCCAGAACAGCCTGTGTAGCTGGGGTTTTAACGGGGGGAAGGAAAAGGAGCTGAGGTTTGTTCACCGCCGCTCCCTGAGAGTGTTAAATGAATAGAGCAGAAGGCAGCCAAAGTATGTCTAGTGCAGCGCCTCGACAATTGTCATTCAGCTTCTGTTGTGCAGAATAAATCCAGCCCACTATTCATGTGTGCCGTGGTTAATCTCTGTCGAACAAAGGCGGCAGCCGGTAACTTTCCCAGGCGTTGTGTTGCTGTAGGTAGAACACATTAATTCATTTCAGAACCTTCAAGATGTGGTTTGGTTTTTTGTGTCTGCCCCCGTCAGCTCTGACTGCAGATGACAGCACGGCCGGGGCGGTTTGGGCAGGAGTTAAAGGCTGGAAAGGACTTTAACTTCGCTGTGTGGGGCTTCTTAAACAGTTTTTGCTGGCCACAAACATCCCTTCTTTAAGCCATTTTTTTCAAGGAAACTCCAGCAAAGAGTCGTCTTTTCCCTCCCTTCAAATTGCTAACCCCAAATAGTCAATTTGCGTGCCATTACAGTTGATTGTGAGCTGCCTCTGACTGTCAGTCACCCTGGTTAAACCATGCCGCAAACAGTAATCAAAAGATGTAATTCAGGAAAATCTATGCGCAATCCCATCGGTTTGCTTACTAAATTTTCTCTAGATGGGTCTCGTATGGTCCACCTTTTAAATTCCAAAAGTCTCTAGAAGTATCTGCTGGTTGACTGTGGGAATTAAGGCAGAAAACTTTGAGCAATGTGAATATTTTTAAACCCTGCTGACACATAGCCATATCTGTTACCTTCCCAGTCCATAGCCCCAATGGGAGGAGAAGGGATGAGGGTATCCCGGCTGTATCTGCACCAGCCGGTTGGTTTGGGGGTATCGGAACTGCCCATCCTTGCCTGCTACTCTTAAAAATAGAACAATACTTCAAAATGGTTTATTTGAGTCGTGCTGGGATATTCCAGAGCTGTATTTACTTCTGAAGTGAATTACCAGTTACTTGCTTAGAGTGGTATTAGTAGCTCTTACGGTTGTTTTGTGCTGTTAAATAGGAAGAAAAATAAGAGGGAAAAAGTGTAAACTTTGGTACCAGGGAGTATCTACAGAGTAGAACTGGGATAATTGACTTTTTAATTTTTTTAAAACACAGTCTGAAGTGCATGTGGAGTGTAGCAGCATTCAATTTAAATTAGAATTCTTGCAGATTAGAATCATGATTAGAATCATGCAGACTTTCAGCTTTTTTTTTTTTTTAATCCAAGCAGTAATTACAGCCACCCAAACTGGTTACACACTGGAAGGGTTTCAGTGCGTTCTTCGGCTTTCTCTGGCATTTTAATTGGTTGCAGTCTAATTGCGTTTAGGTTGATATACATTAATTCCCTTGAGCATCTGTTGAATCTCTCAGGGTTGGAACAGTGGGGTGCTGCTCTGACTAGATGATCTCCAGAGGTCCCTTCCAACCCCATATGATTCTGTGCTATGATTCTGCTCCTCTTCTACCCAGTAGCAGATCTGGAGGAAAGACGGTGCTGCTGGGAATCAGTAGAGTAGAACGTGGTCAGACTCAACACAGGGTATCTGTATTGTTTGGTGGAAAAAATACAATATGTATATATGCACACGCACGTATTTATAGATGTAACTAATAATCTCTGCTTGAATCCACTTGTAAAGGAGATGAGATTACTCTAAGTTCATTTTTTTTAATGGAGTGATGGAATGTTCTCATACACTTTCCCTTTTTTAAAGTTTTTAATATCAGGTGGCTATGAACTGCACGTAGGTGTTTTAACCTCAGATGAGAAGTAAAACACTGTAGAAACAAAGAAAATCATCCAGGTTTCCTGACCGTATGGGTGCGACATGTTTAATGCAGTCAAAACACACCAAATCCAGACATATTTTCGATTTGCTCTAGCGTATTATAGAACAGGAGGGAATTCAAACTATTTAAGTGTGATACGACAGAAGAGCATCTGCACAGCTGTTGCACGTGTGTTGTGGGCGGTGGATTTTCAGCTGTGTAACTGAATTTGCTTATTGGTTGTGAATTTGTTGTGCAGTGCGTGGGAACAGCACTACCTGCGCTGAGCAAAAATGCCACTTATGTAAGGGCTCTTTGGTGCTGAGCAGGGAGGTGGTGTCTGGGTAGCAAAGGCCTAAATGTAGAGGAAACACCAACTACACAGCAATAAGGGGCAAGGAAATGAGTTCATGCTGTTGGAAATCATATGATCTATAACTTTCTTGGCCTCATAAATAGAATGGAAACAGTAAACTTGCTCAGGTTGGGGTTGGTGTGGTAGGTTATGGTCTTTTACCACCTATATCGTCATTTCTAATGTTGTTACTTGATGAATCTTTTGTTCACTCTCCTGTGCCCCTTATTTTCCGTCTTCCCTTGCTCTTCTCCTTTACTTTTTGAACTAATTGCCTTTTCTAGGCATTTACCTCCTTTTATAACTGAATACATTTCAACTTCTTCCTCTTGATTATGCTGGTGAAACCTCTGTCATCACCAGTCTTTTCCAGTATTCAGGCATCAGATCTTATCCAAAAAGGAAAAGGAAGTTTCAGGGTTTGGTTTTGTTTTTTTTTTTTTTTACATAAGGCCATGACTCTGTCTCCAAATCTTTCTTTTCCTTGGGATCCAGTTTTTTGGACAGTACATGACCAAGACGTCAACGGAGTCACCTTCAAACATCTGGCAGGCTGATCCCTTCCTGCTCCAAACCCCTAAAACACTTTGCCACGGCTGCTTTTGCTGTGTCCAGACTTCAAACCCCTTATTCATATAAAATAGCCCCGTTTCTTAATGTGCAGACAGTCCTTGGCTCTGCTGTGTGATGAGCACGAGCTTTTTAATGATGTGATTTCTAGAATATGAAACTTACTGTCTTTTCTTAACTAAGACTTTAATGGGGCTTTTTTCCAAATTAATTCACACATAGCTTTCATAATTTTAGTGGGTTTAAGCCTGTTTTTGCTTTATGCCTCTTATCTTGTTTAAAGAAAATAGAGGACAGAACAGAGATGGCATACTAGTTGATTTTGCTCTTTTTTTTCTTTTTGTTATGCTTCAATGCAGTTGAAATACAGATGCATATTTGCTTTTTAAAATGTAAATCATATGCTCGCCTTATTTTTTTGAAAACATGGCCTGTTTTCATTACATAATAATCTTTGGCGGTGGAATTTAGTTAGTTAAATAGTATGGCACAAGCCAGGCAGAGGGGTAGCATTTGACTTTTTTCCAAGGCTGGTGAATAACAACTGATGGGTTTGATTCTTTGGAGATGGAGAATGCACTGTAGACGAATCAAAGCTATGAAAATGTCTCACCATTTGGTTTGCTTTCTGATCATTGTGCTTTTAGAACCAAGTAAGAAACACTTACGTGGTGGCAACCCACCCTTGGAGTAGTCTTTCAGAAAACTAGATTTTTGGAGACTGTTATCCTCAACAACTTCAAGTACATAGACAGAAATCTATAAGGTCCATTCATTTCTGCAGTTGTTGGGTCATGTTATGGTGGTGTGTAGAATTTGCAGGACAGAACTCATGGAAAGAGTGGAAAGAGAGATCTGAGAGTCCTGGTGGGCAACAGGATGACCATGAACCAGCAATGCGCCCTTGTGGCCAAGAAAGCCCGTAGCATCCTGGGGTGCATCAAGAAGAGCGTGGCCAGCAGGTGGAGGGGGGTCTTCTACTCTGCCCTGGTGAGGCCCCATCTGGAATATTGTGTCCAGTTCTGGGCTCCCCAGTTCAAGAAGGACAGGGAGCTGCTGGTGAGGGTACAGCAAAGAGCTACAAAGATGATGAGGGGACTAGAACATCTCTCTGATGAGGAAAGGCTGAGGGACTTGAGTCTTTTTGTCTAGAGAAGAGAAGACTGAGGGGGGATCTGATCAACGCCTATAAATACTTAAAGGGTGGGTGGCAGGAGGATGGGGCCACTCTTTTTTCAGTGTTGCCCAGTGACAGGACAAGAGGGAGTGGGCACAAACTGGAACATAGGAGGTTCCATCTGAAGATGAGGAGGAACTTCTTTCCTGTGAGGGTGGCAGAGCCCTGGAAGAGGCTGCCCAGGGAGGTGGTGGAGTCTCCTTCTCTGGAGACATTCAAACCCCACCCGGACACGTTCCTGTGCAACCTGCTTGGGGTGGACCTGCTCTGGCAGGGGGTTGGACTAGATGATCTCCAGAGGCCCCTTCCAACCCCATATCATTTTGTGATTCTGTAACTCCTGTGGTGGAGTGGAGCTCCTGGTGGGACCTCATCCCTGTTGACACCAAGACCTACTGTGTCCAGCTGCGGTGAGGTGGCCCCTGCCCCATGGTGCCACCTTGTACACCAAGGCCCTGATCTGAAACCTCCCAGCCAGCTTTATCCCATTCTTGGGCTAGAGGAATTGACTTCTGCTTTTGAGACAAAGCTAATGTCTCTCACATCTCTCCCTGGAAGCACCATATGATACGCTTTTGGACCCGTTTCAGCTCTGCTGTATATATAGCAAGATGCATTTCCATAGTTCCAGTGTTGAATAACACGCTTGTCTTTATTTCCATGAGCTAGTCTGTTTGTGTTTCTCACTGTAGATGTGATTTCAAGCCTTTCAAGCCAAAATAGGATGATTTTCTTGCTTTCTGGAGTTTCTCTTTCAAACTGAGGACCGGTATTGGACACACCGTGTTGCTCAGTTATCTATTTAAACTCTTAGGAGAAACTAACTGAAGGCAATAGGGATAAGAAAGGGGCGAAACCAGAAGTTTCCCCTTGAATATGTTCTGCCATCTGTCCCGAGGAGAGTTCCTGAGAACTAGCAGCGAGTGGCAGGAAGGATCGCAAAGGACAGGAAGGTGAGGAGGGGAGGCTTCTTCAGACAACAGAAATAAGCACACAACAAACAAACAGCCTTTGCGTCTGTTCTGACTGTATGTCTTCTCTCTAAACCCTGTCTACAGCCACAGAGGAGAGAAAGGAGAAACTTCTTTCATCCCCAGTCACTTACGTGGGAAAACACGGTGCTAAAATACTCACAAGCCAGTGAAGATTCAGGCAAAGTACAAACAGATTATTACATTAATGATAATTTTAATTTGATTGAGCCATTTCTCTGAGAGGGGGAGAGAGGAAGAGGGTGGTTCCCTTCTCACAGAATCACAGAATCTTCTAGGTTGGAAGGGACCTTAAAGATCATCTTGTCCAACCATCAACCTAACTGACAAAAATAGACGCCCACACAACATACAAGGAGCATCACCATCACTAAACCATACCTCCCAGCACTACATCAACCCGTCTTTTGAACACCTCCAGGGATGGGGCCTCAATCACCTTCCTGGGCAGCCCATTCCAATGTCTGATAACCTCAGAGAAATAAACACTATTTCTGGAATTTGTAATACGTTCAATTAGGTTTTTAATGCTCACAGTGTGAGGAATGTAGATTCAGAGAGATTTCATGGCTTACTGTGTTGGCTGGGCCCTAGAGAATCCACGATCCCCAACTCTCACACACGGCTTAACTATTAAGTTAGTGGGGTTTTTTTTGTGCCAAAATGGTTTCTTACAGAAGCTTTCCTGTTGAATTTAGCTTTGTTGAAAGTTGCGTGGATGTGTGAACCTCGGCACTGCGATAGCATCTACAGATTTGTGCTGTGCGTTTGCAGGAGGGACAGTTTGCTGCTTACGTGCTTGAGTCGGTTGCCAGGAACGAATGTGTCTGCCACATAATTTATGCAGTGTAGATTAGCTTCACTCCAGATCTGTGCATTCACTGGTCCTCCATTATTTGCTTTTTTTAAATCTTTTTCAGCTTTTTTTTTTTGTTTTTTGTTTGTTTCTCAATAACCACAACTAGCTCTCCACAATGTTCTCCGTGTTTTTCTGGTATTAGCTGGCATTACCTTAGGAGAACAGCAGATGGGACCCACAATGATGACGTGTTTCTCTGTTGCATGGTACAAGTTTGGGGGTAGTTTGACAAGTCGGGTTTGTAGGTTTTTCCATAATGATCATAGTATGGACCTTCTGCAAGTCAAAAATTAGTGTTCTTAGAAGTTCTTGGCACAGATGAATTAAAGCAGAGCCACAGAAAATGCTCTGCTGGTTCTGTGATGGGCAGATTGGCAAACATGGGTTTGGAGAAGCAGAAAGAAGAGAGCAGATTTGGGAAGTTCCAGGATGAAAATTAGAGTTGCTCTCAATTTCCTATGGGACTGCCTGAACGGGAATGATATCCAAAATGTAAATGATAGACCTAACTCTGCTCTTGGGATCCTATGACTTTTACCACGTTTTTGGGAGGTGTTGCCTTGGATAGGTGTTTGGATCCATGTTGTTCCCTACAGCTTATAATTAACTTCTTGCCTTCTTTGCTGTACTGTCCGGTCTGACACAAAATATGGTACTTTATGAATCAATCAGCAGCATTGCTTGGCACGTGTGAGTTCTTGTCTCCGCACACTGTAAGGCTATAACTGATAATAAATAATAGACATCTGTGAAATGTACTGAAATAGTGACACAGAAGCATAATGCTAAAGTAAAAGAAGACCTGGGTGGCAGCAGCTGATAATGTCTTGGGGTAAAATACTGCCGTCGCTACCCATAGGAAAAATATTAATATGAAATGCAAATGCCATATATGCATGTATTTTCCAAGAACTACATGCATAGGTTCAGTCTCTTCTTTCAGATAAACCTCTACCACTGGGAAGCACTGGAAGAAAACTTAACATTAAGTTTTTAAGTTTCTCAAATTTTTTTTTTTGTTCTCTCAACGCTACAAATAGGTATTGCTGAGGGGCAGAGCAGATATTAAATAATATAAGATCAAGACTCTAGAGAAACAGCAGTATATTGCTGATTTATTTTCTTCTTATGGTAAAAAAACCCTATTTTTTTTTGTGTTGGACAAAACACTTGATTGATCTACTAGTACCTTCTGATGAATATCTACCTTCCTGGTGGTGTGGTACGTTATAGTATATTCCCATTTTCCACGTCGCTAGGATGATGCACTTAAATAGGAATAGGATTTGATGCAAATTGCTTTGTGTTTTGACTCCTTCCGATAAAACTGATTGCCAAAAATGTGAGAAGAACTTGGAGTAAGAAGGCTGATAAGAGTACATAGATTCAAGTTGGCCATTGAATGAGTTGAGGAGGGAAGAAAGAGACACAAGCAGGAGGAGAGGACAGTGCTGAGGGACCAAAAATGTACACTTGGAGGTATTTTGTGACACTACAAACAACATCAGAGTAGGAAAAAGTACTGTTTCCAAACTTCCCAGTGGTGCAGAGAGACTTCTGTTACTTTAGAGATGGGACCCTACAATGAATGGTACAGAAGCTGTGGCTGCCCTGTCCCTGGAGGGGTTCAAGGCCAGGCTGGAGGGGGCTTGGAGCAGCCTGGTCTGGTGGGAGGTGTCCCTGCCCAGGGCAGGGGGTGGCACTGGGGGGGCTTTAAGATCTCTTCCAACCCAAAGTATTGTGTGATTCTATGAATGGTAGAGATGGATGGCCAGAGCGAGACAAGGTGGGGAGTGACCTGACGGATCCTGCTGCTGGACGTGTCCATCAGCCTCTTTATCTCAGCAGCTTCCCCCTCTACAGCAGCAGCCACCAGCTGGCTTTGCTGTCATTGCCAGAGAAAGCTCTGGGGACAGATTTTATTTCTTGTTGCCATAATAATCTGCTACATTAGGAAGCTGCCCACTTCGCTACTGTCTAGATCTTTGTGTAGAAGAGGAGAGCTTTTGTGGATGTCCACACTCACTAGAACTGAATTCGCCCTTAGATGTTCAATGTCACCTTGTTTAAAGGACTTATCCTTCTTTTTTTTGGAAGCCAGCAAGTTGCATTTTACTATGAGAGAACAATTTATTGCAGCTTTCTCCACAGCAGATTTAAATGCTATGAAGGCATAACATCTGCACGGCAGTTGATGGAACTAAATGGGGACCATTTTATTAGTTTGCCCTGAATCAATCTGTGCTCATGTGGAGAAAGAGGTTCTGTTGCCCTTCCAGTAACTCAATGTGTCCAGCATTATGGAGCTCGGTTATTGCCAGGATGATGACTTCTCATTGTGCAGCTGTGTGCAGTGTACGATGCATCACGATGCTGGCCTCAGAAGAAGATTCTGAATAAAAATCTGCAGGTAGATTCCTACATATGTATATAGCGAATAATTTCCATTTCATTGCATATTTGCCTCGGTACAGTAACTTCTGGATTCCTGGTTTATCACTCTCTGACGTAGCTGTCTAGACGTTGGCACAGAATAGCGAGCTTGTTGTACCATCTGAAAACATACCTCCTGAAAGGAAGCATAAGGAGACGTTAATCTCATTTTATCAGTAAAAGAAAAACAGAAATCAATTGATTTTTCTCCCGGCTCGGGCACAGCTTTTACACTGATAGGGGTTGACAAAGGGCAAGCGCAACAAAAATGTTTAAGAAATTACCTCCTTTTATGACTTTAGCAGGTAGTTTTAACCACAGTATTGTAGTATTTACTGTATGTTCTTAAAATGGGCAGAACAGAGTTTGTAAATGAACGTTTCCCTGCTGCCTTTTCAGTATATAAAGAACCTACTGGAAAATTAAAAGCATTTTGTGCTGCTGCTTTGTTTCCCAAAGCTTTAATGAACCCTGCTGACGTTGTACATAGGCAGGTAATAATTGCAGAATGATGGACAACTTCATTAGGTTTGAGGGAAAGTTTTTTTTTCATAACAATAACGCAAAATTAGCTTTTCCGTTTTATTGGATTCATTATTACCGAGGTAATTGGAGGGTCTGAACCTGTGCTGAGCCCAGCAGAGCTCACGGCACAGAAATGAGGTCTAAGGGAGCTCAGCAATGTTCAGAAGGTCTTGTAGAAAGAAGGGTGTTTCCAGATCTGTTTCTTAGAATGGTATACTAAGTCAAATTATGTATTATTGTTTAAAGTTAATGTTTATCATAGACTTAATCATCCAGTTGCGACTGAAGTTCTGTGCTATGTACTGCAGTGTTTCTCTTTTAAGCAGAGAAGACAAAATACGGGGGGAAAGAGTTGCCAAAGTGAAGACATTAAAGCATCCTATCCTATATAGCTTAGATAAGCAATCCTCTTGTTTTCTATGGATTATTTTATTATGTATTTTTTCTGATGGGGGAAAACATGAAAAATAATCAAATATGACATGTGAAAACTCAAGAAGAGGTTGATGAGGAGCACAGAGCCGAGGCAAAGCACAGGATGGAAGAGGACGAAGGGCTGGACAGGAGGAACTGGACACCACACTCATCCTACAGGAAACTGTTTTGGGATGAGTCTGCATCGATTCTAATTGACGCAATCACTGCCTGTCACTGGCATGTCAGGGTGTCCTCAGGCAGTTGCGGCTCTGACAGCCAGCTGCTGGGGATTAAAGACCAATGTCATTGGAAGAGGCAAGTCTTTGAAGACCTGAGCCTTCACAGAATCAGAGAATCACAGAATGATATAGGGTTGGAAGGGACCTCTGGAGATCCTGCTCCAATCCCCTGCCAGAGCAGGTCCACCCAGAGCAGGTCCCACAGGAACATGTCCGGGTGGGGTTGAATGTCTCCAGAGAAGGAGACTCCACCACCTCTCTGGGCAGCCTCTTCCAGGGCTCTGCCACCCTCACAGGAAAGAAGTTCTTCCTCATGTTCAGATGGAACTTCTTATGTTCAAGTTTGCGCCCATTCCCTCTTGTCCTGTCACTGGGCACCACTGAGAAAAGACTGGCCCCATCCTCCTGCCACCCACCCTTTCAGCATTTATAGGTGTTGATCAGATCCCCCCTCAGCCTTCTCTTCTCCAGGCAAAAAGACCCAAGTCCCTCAGCCTTTCCTCATCAGAGAGATGTTCTAGTCCCCTTATCATCTTTGTAGCTCTTGACCGTACCCTCTCCAGCAGTTCCCTGTCCTTCTTGAACTGGGGAGCCCAGAACTCAAAACAGGACTCCAGATGGATCCTCTCCACATCTGACCATCACCTCTGGAAACCCCCTTCAGATTCAGGCTTTGGAGGAAGTTTTGTCTCTATCTCTAGGGTGTTAGTGACCTGCTCACTTCTTGCGTCCAAGACCTGTGCATCCACAGGCGATTGTGAATACCTAGAGAATCCACTGCCAGCCTCAAGGTGCTTGTAATCCAGTCGTTGACTTTTCAGTTTCTCAGTGCCAGCTTTCAAATGGTTATTAAACCACCCTTCAGAGATTTGAATGCCTGTTTCCCAAAGATTTGCAAACATAACGTACCAACTATTACTGTTCAAGTGTTGCAGAACGCAACGTGGGGACTAATTTACCTGGTTAAAAAAGTAAAACCAAGAAAATCCAGGTCCTGATGCTGTTCGTACAACACTGTAAAACTTCGGGGAAAACAAGCAATGTTCACAGCATGAGACACTTCTGTTCCTAGTTCTACCTTATCTTCAAAAACTAGAATTTTATCCTGAAAAATCAAGTTCCTATGAATTTTCATAGCAATAGCATTTTGTTTTAAGAGGCTTAGGTAGGGTGCTCTCGCAGAAGTATTTGCTTAAGCTGTACAGGCCCCCATTGTTGAGAAGCTGTGCTAGAGAGCCTTGTACAAGCATCTGCTTCAGGTGGCTCGGTTCTGTAGCTCTCTACAGGCACTTAGTCTAGCGTTTGAAGTTCCTTCTCTGCCCAATATTGTAGATGTCTTTTATAATACCAATATTTTCCTATGAATGTGCTAAAAGCACATAGTAGGTGATGTAGTTACTCTGATGTAGATGTCTCTGTCTATATTGGCATCTCTTCCTACAGCTTCAGATAACCTAAGATTAGTAGATTTCACTCATAGAATCACAGAATGGTTTGAGCTTGAAGGGACCTTAAAACCCCCCCCAGTGCCACCCCCTGCCCTGGGCAGGGACACCTCCCACCACACCAGGTTGCTCCAAGCCCCCTCCAACCTGGCCTTGAACCCCTCCAGGGATGGGGCAGCCACAGCTTCTCGGGGCAACCTGGGCCAGGCTCTCACCACCCTCACAGCCAAGAAGTTCTTCCCCACATCTCAGCTCCATCTCCCCTCTTTCAGTTTAAAATCATTACCCCTTGTCCTGTTGCTCCACTCCCTCGTGAAGGGGAGTGCCCCCTATGTCCCTGGGCATACCCATTTCTATGGGAAAGGGAACGTTCGCAACCTGGAACACGTTCCTCTCTCTACCAAAGGCTGTTCATGCTGCAGCTTTCACAGAGGCAGCAGTAGCAGCGAAGTGACCATCAATATGAGTAGACTGAGTGAGAGCAGTGTTTCCTCTGCCATGAAATCAAGCTGTTCTTCTGCGCCACAGATGGAGACACCTCTCTGCTGATGGATAAATGGCATGGCTCTCAGCGTGAGCTCTGCAAGGCTTCTATTAATGCCTGAGGGACTGGGAGTCCTGCTCTAGGAGTTTGGGCACAAGTGCATGATCAGCTGAGGATCTAATTCCTGTACGTTAATATGCAAGCACTCATTGAAGAGATTCTCA
Source organism: Arenaria interpres (assembly GCA_013399435.1). NCBI lineage: Eukaryota > Metazoa > Chordata > Aves > Charadriiformes > Scolopacidae > Arenaria > Arenaria interpres. The sequence goes on along the minus strand of VXAK01019492.1, from coordinate 171,033 downwards.
GCCCTTTTGCCTTATTCTGTCCCCTCTCAGGCATGTTAGATGGGTAGGAATTCAGAATATTTGTTTAAAAACCAGGGATGCTCATTTTCCATGTGTATTGAGTTATTACAAGCATGACCACTTTCACAACGCTACAAGGGCTTGATTTTCTGAGGGTGTCATAACTTCAGAGCTTCCAGCATCCGTATTCTACATCCTTTAAGGGAGTGATGGGACACTGTCTCAGGCTGAGAGAGTTGGGGGGGTTCAGCCTGGAGAAGGCTCCGGGGAGACCTTCCAGTCCCTCAAGGGGCTCCAGGAAAGCTGGGGAGGGACTCTGGATGAGGGAGGGGAGCCCTAGGAGGAGGGGGAAGGGTTGGACCCTGAAAGAGGGGAGATGGAGCTGAGAGGTGGGGAAGAACTTCTTGGCTGTGAGGGTGGTGAGAGCCTGGCCCAGGTTGCCCCGAGAAGCTGTGGCTGCCCCATCCCTGGCGGGGTTCAAGGCCAGGTTGGAGGGGGCTTGGAGCAACCTGGTCTGGTGGGAGGTGTCCCTGCCCAGGGCAGGGGGTGGCACTGGGGGGGGTTTAAGGTCCCTTCAAACCCAAATTTTACTATGATGGTGCTTTGCTGTGGTGTAGCCACCACACCAGGCTTGGGCTCCCTGGATGCCATTCTTCTTCAGCTGTGCCACCTTCCCTAGGTGCTACTACTGGGGTAGTTTACTCTGTGGTCATGGATTTGGCTCTGTCCTTATTCCCGTTGCCTGAGGTCTGGTTTGGGGAGGGAGGGATGTGGGATCCCAGAGCATTTGAGTTACCCCATCACAGAGGTGGACCGCAGTGCTCCAGAGAGGAACTGGGTTTGCTTGTGGTTAGCAGAGTCAGCATATAATCTTCTCTATTTAAATATTTCTGTAGTGGTGGACTTAAGCAGGAAAGTTTTCACAGCAAGTAGTAATTACATATATCTCTTAGCTATGATCGCTCTAAATTAATGATGACAAGCTGTAACCGTCCTTAACTTTTGAGATCTGAGTATCAGTCTGTTTTCCAAAGCTCTCTCTTCCCCCTTAGGGCACGTGTCCTTTTAAATCTAGTCAAGGTCTGTGCTGTCAGACTGGTTTCCCTGAACAAACCATGCTGTTGAGCTGCTGGAGGTCAGAGGTGGAGCATGAAAACAACGTTGTCCATCCAGTGCCTGTAGACTGGGTCGCCCCCAGCGCTTGCTGGGCTTGCTGCTTGCTTTTCAAACAGTTTGCTGTGAGATCAAACCCATGGATCCATTCAGTAAACAGACTCATCAAGAGGTCACAGTGTATTCATAAATTATTACGAGGCAGCCCTTTTTTATTTGATACTGAGCTCCTTCGGCTCCGGATGAAATTGATGGAAGCTGCAAATGTTTTGTGTTTCTGAATCATAGCCACTAAGGCATTGCTTATTTAGTTTTGCTCTCGAGGACAGCTGGTAGCAAATGATAAATGATGTACTTACCACATAAAAAAGCCAAAAAACCCCAAGACAACCCACAGCTCAAGCTCCAAGAACTCCCCAAAGAACTTCATTGTGATTTAACTGATATTTGCAAGACAAATATCCTTAAATGTTGAGAAGTACAGATGAGAAACAATTCCATTATCTCAAGAGATCTCTTCACCACGACATTGGTCACGAGACGCGGGTGATTCCCTTGGCACGATGGCAACAGAGAGGAGTTGGTGCAGGATGGAGAAGGTGACACTGGAAGACGCACGTTGAAAGAGAAGTTGGTGTAATGAGAAGCCCACACGGTTTGTAACAGCGTCATCTTGAAATGGGCTTCTCTGGAGCACAACATCTCAGCAATCTCTGTAGGTCTAGGACCTACAGTCAGCTGCTGCCATTTCTTCTACCTTACAGAAGTGTTATCATAGACACAAGGATGTTCTCTCACACTCTCTGCCTACACCAAAACCACCTTCCTAAATCACCAGGACCTAAAGCTTTGCCCTGTTTTCAAGAAGGGATTGACGAAAATCTGCATTACTGTACTTGAAACCTGCCTCCAGAAGTGGGGGGGGGGGGGGGGGGAAAAACCAACCCTTTAAATGTCAGGCTTTGCTATTTTTACGGTGTAGCCCAGAAAGAAGCTCTTGCGTCGCTGTCTGCATTCGCAATTGCGATACAGCACGTCCCCGCCACGGACAACTAGTGCCGTTTGTCTTGTACTCATCAGTTGTTATTTTGCAACGAAAAAAATAGTGTAACAAGTTGTAAATGCTTTCGGTTGGTCAGCCTGTTGTGAACGGAATGGGAATCTTCTTCAGCTGGGCCTGGAAAGCACTGAAGATTTTTTTGAGCGTAGTTTATGGATTTTGGGCTGGAGTTACATTTACTCAGATTCTGTAAACCAGGACTCCCCGGAAGGCTGAGTGAAAAATATCAGGACTCTGCTCTGTAGGGTAGAAATATTTTCTGATAGGTTGTTTTATTGTACTCGGAGCGTGTTTGTATTGTTTAGGATTCACGTAATATCAACCACTAACAACATTTGACAGCGTTCTCCCTCTGTAGTGAACTCGCTCGAAACAGCCTCAAGGTGGACTTAAGAACTGGGTTTGGCTTTAATGGTGGGTTGAAATAATTTAGAATTAAATAAAAGGACTTAAATTGATGATAATTCACAAAGTGAAATTTGAAAAATATGATGAATTAAGATCATGGATCTATTCTGTAATAATAGGTGTGGGAGCAATTACCAATTCTCCCCCTGGCCTGAGATGACAATTGCGTTTCTGTGTTGGAGTCTTCCTGTCAATCCTGATCTCCATCACTTGCTCACCATCACCCCCATCGCTGGACCCTCTCATCAGTCAGACTCAAATATCAGACCCAGTTTTTTCCTCAATAACTTTCTGTTAGTTGACTTATTCTCACTTGTTGGGTAAACCTCAAAAGAACATTAAAATTGAGAAACCGTGATCTTGCCTCTGTGCTGAAGGGATGCCAGAGAAAACAAGAGATGGCAGGACATGGTCAAGCACAATATGGATGGTCATGTTATTAACCGTGTAAATAATAAGTATGGAAGCGAGCTCAAAAATATATAGGGCTGATGTTTTAAAAACCCATTTAAAGTTGGCAAATATTCACAGATCTTCAAGTGACACGATTTATCGGTCAGATTTGGCAAAACCAGGAGTGTAGCACTGAGTTTGGAATTTGTCTCTGACTTGACCTTCATGACGGTTGTCAACAGGAGAGCATCTCGCCCCCCAAACCGGTGACAATTGGAACAATCAACCCCGAGGTTTAAGTCCCAGGCATTTAGTTGTTTGTTTGGGTGTTTTTTAGTGATTCTCCTCCAAACAAACACAGTATTTCGTTGCTAAAATCTAATTTCCAAGTTGTTCAAGATAAAATTGCTCTGGTAAGAAAGGTCTTGGTTAATTTCTGATTTCTCTTGGTAGTGTGTTATCAAGGGTAAAGAGAAAGAAATTCAAATTATTTCCAGACTTCAGGGAAAATATTTCCTGTGTAATAAACACCGCAGGTTCGTTCATTCAAATGTACTGGGGTGGAAACTGATTTCTCGATGAAACAGCAATTGCTGGTTGTAAATGAGTGGCAGCAGTCATTGATCCCAGTTTTTTTTTCTCCTTTGTAAATGGAATGGTCCTGGGTGGTAGGATACAAACCTGAAATGGCATTGCCTGAGGCAAATGATACCCTGTCTAATGTATTTGATTTCGCAAAGATAACAAGCTGGGTTACATTTTTGCTTTCACTTCTATTAATGGTTGAGGGAAAGGGAGGATAAGAAACGGAAACAGATCTGCCTTTTATCGTGGTATCACTTAAGGTAAATGTTAGTGATGGCTTAAGGAATCTTTTGGAAAAAAAATGTAATATTTAGTGGTATGTAGAGAAAAAAGATTCTATAATGTACTCTTGTTAGATTGACAGCAACTGTGGGTTTTGGTGGAGCATTTGGTTAACTATCTAATGAATAATTCTGTGTTGCTAATCAATGAACCCTGTCATGTAGAGCAACAGCCAACTTTCAGGGCAAAGAGAATAAAATCACAGCATTTAGCTAAAGAAGGACCAAACCGGGACGTTAGTGTGGTGGGAAGGGATGCTGTGGGAAGCCCACGAGCATTTGAGGAACATCAGCTTTTGGCTGAGAGGTGATGATTTACTTATTAGTTTTTTTTAATAGTCGATACCAAAATCTCCCAGCAGAAGCAGTAAGGTTATTATATTAATAAAAAACAAAGTTAAATGAGCAGAAGCGTTTTGATATAAGCGCAGGGGTGGGCTTCAGGACCTTCGTGTCTGATCCCTCTAATTCTGTGAAATGGTTTTGTCCAACCAAGTACCTGATGCATTTTTGATGCCGTGCTTCTGCCAGGCGACTGGGAAACAAAGGGGAGGATGTTTCCCTGATGAGCTTGCAGTCTTAATTAATGAGACTTAACAAAAACAATTACCACAGATAAAGGTTAAAAAGAGATAGGAGAGATAAAAGTAAATCTCAAACAGGGAGGAGAATTAAAGCAGAGATGAGAGTGTTCAAGAATACTCTGCCTCCACTGTGAAGAGCAGGCATTAATACAAATGTTTTAGAGCTGCAAATGGCGTATTTTCATCCTGGATCTCTTGATCTACAGCGTCAGAAATTGGAATTTTGGATTTCAAAGCCAAGTGAAGAATTTCAGAGGCTTCTAGAACAGCGCAGGGTAACATATGTCACCTTTCCAAGCAGATGCATTTTGAAGGCATTTTGGGTTTAAAGTAATACAGAAATACCTAAAAGCAGCAGTATGTTGCAGTTGGAAATAACTTTTTATTTTTCGTTTCAGTGTGACCCCAGTGTAGGCAATTATCTGATATTCCCCGTTTGAAAGCAAGGCCCTGGGCTGGGGATGCTACAGCTTGGAACACTTGGGTAGATGTGCCTACTCTAAGGGAGGACTGTTGACAAAAATTATAGGTAATTTTACCCGAGTTAAAAGAAATAACAATGATCATGTAAAGTTTCTGAACTGTTCAGTACCCTTCGGTCAGCTTTTCTTGCGGCATCTCCTTAAAATAGCTTTTTTTGTTGGTACAATTGTGGGGTCAGGGTACAATTTTATTTATTTATTAATTTCTAAGAGGCATTAGGGATGTGAGGGTTTTTTTTTATGGTGATCTGGTCTTTCATTGGGATAACTGAGTCTCTTCGGATCTAGGAATCAGGAAACTGCAATAGTGATAATTTTGTCATGTTGAAAAATTGATCTTTGCAGCTTCTTGCAGCTTGGAATGAGTTGGCTTCGTGCACTGAAGTTAAATTGATGTGGTAAATATGACTGGTTTTGTCACCAATAATTCTTGCCTTGAGCAGGATATTAAAAAGGGCAAATGAATTAAAACCAGAACTGCTACTGACTACGCATTTTTATTTGACTTTCTTACTGTTAAATTAATTGTTGACAGAGATTATTTAGGTAGATTGGTTTTGTGCTACAGTTTAAATTAAGCCATTGTGGTATTACTTAGCATGCAGAAAAGAGCTTTCCAAATTTTGAAAAGGTCACTACTGTTAATCATTTCAGGAAGGCAATCAAATATTCTAGTAATGACTCAACTGAAAGGAATAACCAAGATTAAAAACTTCTTAGTGCTTAATAAGTAGATTTCAGAGGTGTTTGCTGTAGTGGGTATTTGTGGTTGAGTTTGATTCTGATGAACTTGGAGCTCACTTTGAGTAAAGTGAGAAACTTCTACATATTGAGACCCTTCTCATTCTCCAGCTGTGCACCCCAAACTGGAACCAAACTATGCATTTTTAAGGTTTCCATCAATAATATCAGTATGTCTTCTGTGCTGTTGGAAATGGCATTCGCTTTGGTAAGGTCTTGGTAAGGAGGAGTTGGTACAGACCAGAAGGTATAAGCACCTATGAATAATAGGAACCTAATGCAACCATTCCTCTACCAGAATTATTACAAATATATTTTCATGAGGTAGTTTCTTTAGTGAAAAATTGTCACAGGTCTCATAGGAACAAGATCCTGTTTTCATTTTAAGACTGTTTAATTTTTAATCGTTTTTAGTCCTCCTTTCAGGATCACAACATTATTTTTGAAAATAATCCACTAACCTTCTCTACAGCTTAGTATTTATGTTAAATAGGATGCATATATAGAGTACAAAGAGAAGAACTGACAAACTATGAAGTAACTCAGAGTTATTTGTTTAGGTCTTCCTTCCCCTCGCCCCCAAAGTCTGTGAATCCTGACTAATGAGGAGGAGTCCCTTAGTTTACACAACACATGAGCAGAAGAAACATTGAAGGATTTAGCGTAATGACATTTATTTATTGTATTTTTGAATGCCTAGCCCATGTTTAATTCTATTTTGTATCTACCCAATGCTCGTCTGTTTGCTGTTGAGCATTCTATTCCGCACAAGCAAACGATACTCTGGCAACGCTCGGCGTCTGCAGAAGAACCCCTCATCCAGCTCAGATCCTGCCCCAAAGGTGCGCAGTTTCCTCTTCCAATAACCTGCTCAGCCGGGGGATACAGGGATGAGTATTCCCGTGGGTCTGGAATAAATTGTCCTTACTGTGACAGCCTTAGCTACTTAGCAGACTATTTGTATTTAGGAAATATTTTGGTCTAGAAGCTTCTTCTAATATCCTACGCTTTTATTCTGCGTTTCATCCCATTATTCCTAGCAATGCTTTTATCCTTTACCCCTCTAATATGTTTCTTCTTTCTCATATTAATACCTGGAAACAAATGTTGACAATCAGCGTAACTGTATTAGCTATAACATACCTAAAAGATGAATGTTTTCTTATTTTAATCTTTCTTTATACTAATCCCACGGGGCCTTTTATGCTTGTTTTCTATTTCCTTTCAAACCTATCTGGTTTCTTCATAGCGCAGGCTGTCATTTCAGGTGCCAGCATTGTGTTTCTTTTTCTATGCCTGGACTATCCCTATTGTACTAATTTTTGCTGATAAACAGGGGAATTTCTCATGTTTTAGACATATGATCCAAAGAATCCAATTTCATTTGAGTGTCCTGCTGTTATTGCATCTCCTAGGCTAATGCTTTTTCCAGTAGACAATTTGTTTAGCAGAGGATTTAATCAGCTGCAGCATCTATTTTTTGTTCCTGCTTTTCCCAGTCTGTACCTTGCAGAGAGCGTATGGATCGACATTGAAGTTGAGGTGGAATCCATTGACTTCACATTTCTAATCTTGCATTTAATTTTTAGAAACATGGTGGGCATCTTCATATCTTTGAATATTTCTATGGAGCTGGCCAGCTTATTTAGCTTTTAAAAGGCTTCTTTTTCATTCCACTGCAGTAATCCTTTCCTGAACTGGTTGGGTTGAGCCGTTTTGATTGGTGTGACATGCGTGAGCCTCCTGCTGCTATACTTGGATTTGCGTTACACGCGGAAGATTAATCTCCAGGTCATCAAGTTTAAGTCTTCTGAGGACACAGCAGGAGGAATTTTCTGGACTGAATGTTTCTGAATTGTTGTTTGTACAGAAAGTGCTTTACCAGCACACAGACAGAGGTTCTCCTTACTCTTCACCTGTGGCTGTTGATTTGCAGTAGTTAAAGTCATTGTATGTGGGCAAGGCTGTGCTGTTTTGTCCCTGGTGTCCCAATGGGAAGCGGTGACATTGGTCTGCACTGCTGATGGACACCAGCAGGAATGGAAGTGGCTCTTTGTTCCTGTGGGTCTTCATCTCACAGCTTGAAGCATGGTCAGTGAACATCATGGTTGGGTCTGAGGAGAAGAGTTATCACTCAGGTTTATGCTTTGATGCTTGAGGTGCTTAGATAATTTCAGGACCTTGGAGACTGGAGGCAAGACCTTTGGTCACTGTGGATGCTCGGTGAGGAGCAGGTGCTGGCAGCAGGTGAGCTCTGTGTCCAGGGGGACATAGGTAAGAGGAGACAGGCCGATGGCAGGAGGAAAGAGCTGGGAGAACTTGTGTACATGATGTGTCATGTTCATAGAATCATAGAACGGTTTAGGTTGGAAGGAAAGTTAAAGCCCTTTGAGTTCTAACACCCCTGCCCTGGGCAGGGACAACTCCCACCAGACCAGGTTGCTCCAAGCCCCCTCCAACCTGGCCTTGAACCCCTCCAGGGATGGGGCAGCCACAGCTTCTCTGGGCAACCTGGGCCAGGCTCTCACCACCCTCACAGCCAAGAAGTTCTTCCCCACATCTCAGCTCCATCTCCCCTCTTTCAGTTTGAAGCCATTACCCCTTGTCCTATCACTACATGCCCTTGTAAGAAGTCCCTCCCCAGCCTTCTTGTAGGTGCCCTTCAGATGCTGGAAAGCTGCTCTAAGGTCTCCCCGGAGCCTTCTCTTCTCCAGGCTGAACCCCCCCAACTCTCTCAGCCTGTCCTCCCAGCAGAGGGGCTCCAGCCCTCCCAGCATCTCCGTGGCCTCCTCTGGCCCTGCTCCAACAGCTCCATGTCCTTCTGCTGTTGGCGGCCCCAGAGCTGGAGACAGCACTGCGGGGGATTTCCCCAGAGTGGAGCAGAGGGGCGGAATCCCCTCCCTCACTCTGTTGGCCACACTTCCTTTGATGTTTACTTCTTTAATTTGGAAGCAACACTGCTTCTGCTTCTCCAGCCTGAGAGAGCCCCTCCTGTCCAGTGTGTCAGAGTCCTGTTGTCCAGATGAGCCCCTCACCATGCTGTCTGTTCGAGAAAGCAGCCTGACATCAACTACACAAAGGAGCTGTGTGTCTGCTGGAGAACTGAGCTCCCTGTCAACTGGAAGGGCTGTAAGGTCCCAGGCATGGAGCTATCTCAAGGTACCAACAAAACAGGGGTGGTGGGAAGAGGACAGCAGCTTGTCTGTTTCCAGCTCAGGGCATGGAGAGGAGCTGCAAAGGACTGTCCTTCCTTAGTAGACAACCCCCCAGGACAACTTGGGGTGTAGGTGTGCAGGACAGTCCCTGCCACCAGCAGCAGGACAAAGTCCTGTTCTGGGCCACGTGCTGGAGGAGGAAAGGTTCTTGTGTTGGACCATGGCAGAAGATGGAAGTGAGGAGAACACCCTTCTCCCTACCACCTGCCTCACTGCCTCCACATCAGCCCCAGCATCATTACTGCTCCCCAGCTGCCTGCTTGTGCTGCTGCCATGGAACGTGGGCTTTCCTTCACTGCTGAGAAGCCCCGTGAGAGACCCCAGGTTCTCTCCTGCAACACCATTTTTAAGGTCAGAGAAATTAATATACACATTCTGCTGTAGCCAGGGTGAGTCCCTGAATGTGTGATGCTCTGGGACATGTGCATCTGCAGGAGCATGTGTTTTGACAAGTCCCATATGTTGCCACCTACACAAGGAAATGTAATTTCTGCCTGTTCAGCCTCAATCCTTCCTTGGTGAGAACGTTAATGTTTCGTGAGGTGCTTCACTGTTGACCAGTTTTCCACCACTTCCTACGTCATCGCTCCAGATCTGTCATGTCATTCCTAGGGGCTGTTGATATATTTACAGGATCAAAGTCTCTGCCGTTCCCAGTACATCGTGTGCTTTTTCCAGCGGTGTTTAAGCCAGGGGGCTCGGGAAGCTCTGTTATGGGGGGGCTCTTTGGAGAGCAGGAAACCATCCTCCGGGGAGAACCTGAGCACCACACTTCGTCTCCTCATCCACCCCCTTCTCCTGCGCTGAAGGGTTCATTTGGCTGTCACCAAGAGATTATCCCAAAATGCAAATCGGATCCATGAGAAGAGATTAAATTTACTTTCTTTTTATTTTTAAGCTGAAATCATCCCAGGTTTTGTTTGTGGGTTTGTTTTTTTTAATTTTTTATTGGCAGCCCAGTGTTGCGGGGCACCGTGCTGTGACCGGAGCTGTAGTAGACCGAATCCAGTAGTTATACCAATTACTTTTTAGGTACATCTACTGTTTTTAATTGGTCTTTTTTTCCCTTAATGAGCTATCTGTTGTCCTGTGGATCATGCCGTTAAGTAGTGTGGTCTGTGCACTTTGTTTCTCCATTCTCAAAATATCTGTGTATAAAACAACCACGGTTCAAACCACAGTCCCTGGCGGAGCACTGCTGGGTTTTTTGGAGAGCTGGGTTTTATGAGTTTTGGAAAACAATTTCCTTTTCGGTATAAGCTGCCCTTAATTAATGCATTAACTTTCAAGGGCTGAAAAAAAAAAAATAATCAATGGAGTGTCCAGGTGGAGTAAAAGTGAAAATTACTTCAGTTTTCTCATTGAAATAACAATTGCAAATTGGGCCAGTCCAAAATTTGTGTTGCTGTATGATGGTGGGCAGTTGATGGTGTCTGGTAGAGGCTTGAAAAACAGAAGGTTGCACCATAAACCACAATGTTTTATTCTGCTTTCAACACAAATTAGCCAAATTGTTGTCTTGTTTTGCTGGGGTTGTTTTTGGTGCCTCTTGGTGTGCTTTCAACACAGCACAGGGTGAGAGATAAGGTGCAGCTTCCATGATGTATTTCATTTGTACAATTTTTCTTTCAGAGTTCCGTAGTCATCCCATAAATTATTTTCTGAATTTTAACACTTTTTCACTAATGTAATGAATAGACATTGCAGATACAAATTATTCATATCTGTAGGACTCGGTTGAGCGGATGTTGTGGTCAGGATTTCTGGGCATCAAGCGTAACCTGTTTGTTGACCTCCGGTCAAAACCATGGAAGAACACTTGGTAGAAGCTCGCTTTTACATAACCACAATTAACAGTTTCCACCAGGCTCTGGTGTAAATGAGTTGCCCTTGCACGATGAGAAAAGAGAGGGAGAGGATGTGAGTATGGTTTTTTGGAGGCTTCTTGCCTCATCTTGGCTGCTGACCGATACCCAGCACAGAGGATTTCCTCTTCTTGGTGGAGGGACTGTCCCGTTGCTGTTTTTCATGGCTGCCCCAGAATATATGATATTTGCAGATACCAGTCAGGAGAGGAAAGGCTTGTCTTGGTGGAGAACTGGTGTCTGTCTCTGCTGGGTGAAAGTAATTGTCTGGAACACCCAGTGTCACCTCTTCAGTCAAGGAAGAAGAGGAATAGAATCACAGAATGGTTTGGGTTGGAAGGGACCTCAAAGCCCCCCCAGTGCCACCCCCTGCCCTGGGCAGGGACACCTCCCACCAGAGCAGGTTGCTCCAAGCCCCCTCCAACCTGGCCTTGAACCCCTCCAGGGATGGGGCAGCCACAGCTTCTCGGGGCAACCTGGGCCAGGCTCTCACCACCCTCACAGCCAAGAAGTTCTTCCCCACCTCTCAGCTCCATCTCCCCTCTTTCAGTTTAAAACCATTCCTCCTTGTCCTGTCGCTCCATGCCCTGATCAAGAGTCCCTCCCCAACTCTTGCCAAATCCTGCTGAGCCTCCATTGCCCACCCCAACATGGTGGGACGTTCTGGAAGCAAAGAGTCACGAGAGATTGATTTATTTTTTTTATTTTAAAAGTATTCATAGATGACTTTTTTCCCTTGGAGAAGCGTGACTGTTCAGATGATTCACAGCTGCTTTCTTGTAGGAATTTCAGCACCACGGAATAAGCAATCACAATAGCTTGTACTCGTGTTGAAGCTTGTTTACTTGGGAAAATATGCATAACACAAATTGTAATTCATTAATCCATACACATCTTCTCAGCTGTAATTGTTAAATTAATTTTAGAATATTTTTAGCCAATTTCATGGTTATGATCTGCGTGTCAGGTCTGTGTGTAGACATCACGCTTGAAGAATACTTCCACTGAAAAGCCTCTACTTGTGCTGAAAAGCTGAGCAGCTTTAATATTGAATTATTGATATTAGGCCAACAGAGTGGATGGATAGTTTTGCCTACAGCCCTAGAAGTGTATTGTTTTGTGCATCGTAATCTGTTACAATAAAAATTTTCTTGTTCTTGCAATACATATCTCTATTTGGCTGCCTGAGTGATATTTTTGCTCGTAACCTCTGTCCAGAAAGGCAAATATATCATTAGAGAAGCCTGAGGAAACATCCTCGCAGCAAGTCGCTTGTATTTTCACCTGTTACTTTTAGGAGATGTTACAGAATTTTTCTGTGAAAGAGTGTGGCAGACGGAAAGAAGCAAGGTAAGGTTTTCTTCAGGAAGGTGCTGGCTTTTGTGGTCATTTTTAGTCTATATATAGAATACTAAGAAAGCAGAGAGTTGCATTTCTAGTAATCGTCCTAGTGGTGTAGGGATAGCTAAAAGCAATATTGTCAGATGGAAAGTCAAGCGACAGCTGATGCTTTGTTCAGGCTCAATAATAATAATAATAATGCTCGATATTAGGCAATGTTTGGTATTTCTGCCACTGTCAGGAAAGATTTGGAAAATGGTGTTATCTACTCTTGAGGCAATTACTTTATTTTGGTTATATAAAAACGTTCAGGAGGAGGAAACTTCTTTCCATGTCTGCTGCAGGTAGGGCAAGAAATAATGAGCAAGTTCTGGGGCAAGGGAGCTGCTCAGGCTATAGGCATCCCGAAAAACTCTGGTGGAAGGATGATGAAGAACTGGAGTCCAGTGCCTGGGTGGGCTGTGAGGTCTGAAACATTTGTTGGGTGAGGCTAGAAAGTTTTGGATTTAGTTGGACCTACTGTGGACTGTGGGAAAAGACCGGATGACTTCTTGAAATCCCTCACAGGGGTGTCTTTCTGCTCATAGAAAACTTCTGGTAGATATTCAAGGGAACTTCAGTGGTAGGTCTTTTTGTTTGTAGAAAAAGTGTGGTAGATACTCAAGGGAACTTTGGTAGCAGCACTGAAAGAGAACTTCCATGACAATGTAAAATGTATAGTAAAATAACAAAGTGAACATAAAAGAACATTTATCTTAAAAAAAATATTACTACTACTTAAAGCCTTTTTTTTAATGCAGGTATGGTGAGTAAAAAACTCATTTTACTATATAAAAACAGTAGAAACCAAATCTTGCTGGAAAGGTTGAAGACTGGAGTTGATAAGGCAGCGCAGGTCCTTTTAGTCCTTTTTATCCCTATTTTAGTTGCCCTGACATTTAGACTGTGGTGGTGTTAAACGTGTCAGGGATGTCTGCAGGATAACCTGCCCGTCATCTGAGTGATTGTTCCTGGGGCAGATTTATTGAGCCCCAGGGCACACCATGCCGATCTCATACCCTTCTGGTCCCTTCAGAAGGCTCATTATATTTCTTGGGGGGGGTTTTCCCTCTTTTTCCACAGAGGTGCAGCTGTGACCTCACCTGCCTCCCTTCTCCGAATATTTATCATCTGTGTTGTTGGAAAAGTTAGATTCCATGAGCAGTGTGTGTGCACTCACCCTGATGAGACCAAAGTCCTTTCTCCAGAGGAAGGAGATGATCTGTGAAGTATTTTTTTCAAGTGTAGATCCTTAAATTGAGAGGGAAAAAAATGCATTCTTGAGTGAGACAGTGGAACATCTGCTGTGGACTAACAGTAGTGAAGCTGTTATCAACTTTCTAGGTTTTCCATGAGAAAAAAAATGTTATTCTTCTGCAACAGGCAGAGCTACAGAGGCGGACTTAGTCTGGTCTTTAAGGTCTGCCACCTTGATGACTGTGGGAGGAACTGGTATAGCCAAGTTTTGTCCATTTTAGCAAATAATGGTAATAGGAGGCTCAACAAGAGCAAATCCAGGGAGGAAAACAGTAGTGAGGAATCAGTGTCCACAGAGATTTGTCCTCCAGGTTTTACTTTGGGCTGGTTCCATAAGCTGAGTGCCCACTGGGGGCTGGAGAGCCCTGGGTGCATCTGGGGTGCACCTTCCAGTTGAGTTTCACCTGAAAAGCTCTAGTTTGTGGCCCCAAATTGCAACCAAAACACCATTCATGGAGAGGGCTGGGAGAGTTGCTTCAAAAGTGAGCTTCCATCATGACCAAGAGCAGGAGTGTGGGCATACACCTGATGACATGGATTGTTGGATGTTGGTCATGGCCCCTTCCAGCAGAAGACACCTTTATCTTCTGCTTCAAGCAGTAGTGGTAGAAACCGCAGCACTGCGAGGTCAGTGAGTGTCCCTGTGCCTTGCACGGTGTTGTCCGTCACCTGTGTTTTCTTCTTCCTCGCTTACAATTAACTTGAAGGGTTTTTTGGCATGATAGAGAATGTGGAAACTCGTGTCGTGCGTTGCCTTTATGCTCTCACCTCAGGAATAGTAACTGAAATGAAAGTAAGATGAAGTAGTCGGCTACAAATCCACTGCTACCTGGTTACTATGGCAGTTAATCAAGGGACCATGGAAACAATAGAGTCCGTGTTGCGTGGCTGATGCTGTAGCTGCCACCTTGAAACCAAGAGTGAGGAGGAGTGGGTGGAAGCCTCTATACATTGAGATGTATATAGTGTGTGTCAGTGTATGTGTCTGGAGGAGGAGGTGTATAGAGAGGAGGAAAAACCATGGAGAGGTGAGACACGAAAAGGATGCTATCGTTAATGTAGAGTGTAGCATGTGCCATTATTAAAGACCAAAATAAACAAAAAACATCGCCCTCACAGAGGAAATCTTCCCTCTTGTTTGCCCCGAATCCAAGTTGTTTATGCAATAGGAATGATTATTTTTTTTTTTTTTTAAAACATCCATTGTAACTCTCTCTTGTCCAGCACTTTGGTGAGAATGAAACTGCTTTATTTAAATTATTTAAATGATGTCCTGTGAAATCCCCATAATCATTATTGAAGTGCACATTTGTAAATGGGTTGGGAAGCTGGGGAATGGTAGAACTCTCCCCCGGGAGCTTTCCCCTATTTTCATTATTGGTGACCGATTTCAGTTATTGCCTCTATCCCCAAATTTCATTCACGTCTGACTGTAGAGATGAAAATACTGTTAAGAGTGCAGTGGCTGTTGCTCTGTAATCTCATTGAGAAGCTGAATAACGCGCATTTAAATTCTGTTTACCATCCATACCAGAACGTTTTTATATATTTTTTTCATTCTTTTTTTCCCCGCTGTGATTTCAGAGAGGGTTGCAGTTGGTTGGGGCTGTACCTGGGGCTGAAAGCTCAGCTCCCTGATACCCAAACCCACCAGGATTTTCATGGGCAGGGCTTCATTTCCTAGCTGTCTTTCTGACTAAAGTATAAATCTTTGTATCGTTAATCTAATTCTTGGGTCTCTTCCTGGCTTAAAGAATAGAATAAAAGACAGCGCCTTATGTTAGCCAGGAACACTTTCTACAAGGTTAATTATAATTTTGCAGATAATCCCTTACTCTGATGCCAGCTGTTCTGGACAGGACGGGTTATACCCACCCAGGGTTTGAAATACAGCAATGTTACATCCTTAATAAGCTTTTATTTTGCTTATAATGCATCTTGTGCGGCAGTTGGCAGCCTGGATGAGCGTAACCACTTAGATACTGGCCTCAGAAGTGTGTTTCTTGATTGTTTTATTTTTAATTTAGTAGGACTTTTACTGCGAACCCCACTCGAGCCGGCCTTCTTTTGTATCAGTGACACTTGTGTTCTACATATTTTATTATGAACATTATTTTCTGTCACGTACTCCTAGGTTTATAGCTGCTGTCCTTCATGTGACATGCTCCATGTTCCCTCACCTAGGGTTTTGTTCAGTGAGATAAAATCATAGAATCATAGAATGATTGGAGTTGGAAGGGACCTTAAAGATCATCAAGTCGCAACCATGGGCAGGGACACCTCCCACCAGACCAGGTTGCTCAAATCATGCCATTTTCACTAAGAAATTATTGGGGTTTTTATTAATGAATTACGTTGTGAAAGTTACCTTACATTTTCAAGATTGCAAACAAAGATTATGTCTTTTAGCTGTCAGCATCTCTTCTTACAAGCCTTTAAATGTCATTTATATTATGGAGACTTGCAAGGATATGGCATATTGTTGTATGGACCTCTGATTAAAGGACCACTGTGAGAGAGGGTGTACCCTTGGCAATGAGTGTTTGATGGGTGGGCACTTAATTAAGAAGCTCAGGTCCCTGCAGCCCAGGAGCTTGTGGCTGCCCCATCCCTGGAGGGGTTCAAGGCCAGGTTGGAGGGGGCTTGGAGCAACCTGGTGTGGTGGGAGGTGTCCCTGCCCAGGGCAGGGGGTGGCACTGGGGGGGCTTTAAGGTCCCTTCCAACCCAAACCGTTCTGTGATTGTATGAAAGGTGTCCCCTTGTGTCATTACCGGCTCAGGGACAGACCAACGAGCGTCAAATCATCGCTCTCCTCTGCAGTGGGTAGTACTTTGGTACAATTAACCTTCATATTTCACGTTCATGAATTTATAAATGGAGTGAATTCTGTCTTCCAACCCAAACCTTTCTGCTCTGGTCTGTCTTTGCTGATTGTGAATCGAGATCCTTCTTTCTAAACAAATTATGTAATTTTCGGGTTGGCAGGATCCTGTTGCCTGCGTATGGAGTCAAGTTTAATGCAAACAAATCAAGAACAATAGCAAATGATTGCACATTTCTTTGGGTTTGCAATAAAAACTAATTGAGGGTATTTATTTGTTTTGGAGAAGGAATTATGATTTCTTCCCTTTCACTGAAGCAAATTCTCTATTGGGAGCAATTTCTGAATGTCCCCTTCTTCATTAAGCAGTAACTCTTAGCCCAGGCACAGAGAGAAGGCTTAAGACACCTAAAACCACATACACACAAAAAAGGATTTTTAGTGTTATTTGTAGTGCTTTAGAAAGGACAGCATTGGGAATTTTGACCTTTAAAGACATACATTTTGTGCTTATTTGATATTGAAATTGAAACAGAATTCTTCCTTTGCTTTTTCACCTCCCTCGGGCTTTGGAATAGTTTTGCAAGACATTTCAATCAAAACTTGAATAGCTTTTAAATTTTACATGTCCTGACAAAGAAATGAAGGCTGCTGTTGTGGCTGTGCAGAGAGGACGTGGAAACCATGGTCCAAACAGAGCCAGGGGGTGTTGGGGTCTGTATCTGCAAATAAACCAGGGAAGTCCCAGGTACTTTGGGAAAGTGAAATGCTAGCGGGAATTTACAAGGGAGAAGTGCCGAAACTTGGCTAAAACAAGTAAGAGGATGAAATGGGGTCAAATAAGCAGTGAGGGACATGCTAAAAATTCGGATCCCTGTGCCTTTTCTGTGTTCTGTGGTTTTATACACAATAATGAGGCGCCAGCACCCAGATACTGTTAATTTGCAAATGCTGTAAGAAATAAATCCTGAATGATCTGTTGAGTTATCCCAAGGTGGGTAGTGCATACAGGGAAAAAACATCCTTCTCCTTGGGGGACTGGGATTGGCAGAGGCCAATAAAAGAAAGTAAGTTCCTACCAATAAAGTGATTATTTTCTTTAAAAAGTTATTCCTTCAGGTGGAAATTTCCATTCTGTCTTGCAGTTTGAAGGGTTTGCGTGCCTGGACTTTCAAGTCGCTTTGTGAAATGCCAGAAGTTATTCAAACACTGAGAGCAGCAGGAGTTACTCCTCTTTAATCATCAGAAATCAGTAGATTGTCCGTTCTCTTACTGAGTTTAAGTTTAACAGGGTTAATTTCTGGCAGGGATTTTCCTCAGGAAATAGGATCTGATTCTGCTGAAATCTTAAAAATAGGCATTTTTAGTAACTGTTGAGGTTCAGTGTGAGGAATGTGCTGTAGGAAAGTGAGGATGTTTTGTCTTTGATTAATTTGAATTTTCTTTGGTTTATTTCAGTAGACAGTCTTACTTTCCTCAATGCATACACTGCTTTACTGATAAAGAAAACAGAAGAGGAAATCAGGAAAGAAAAGAAAGTTATTAAAGATCTTGGAAAACTTTCAAATATATCCATGTATTTCATTAATCGTATTTGCAGGTAGGACTCGAAGGATCCTGTGATGTACTTCAAGTATGTTAAGTTCTGTTGGCTGGCTGAAACTTTGAAATACAAGCAGATTTTAACAGAAATTGAGGGTTTTTTCCTTTGGGCTGTTTGTCTTTGGGCTCTCATGCCAAAGAAGGAGCATCTTTGAACGCTCACATGTGTCAAGCTTTCACCTGATTGATTAAAAAAACTAATAAAGGC